>JANVCC010000064.1:2563277-2573873 GCA_025345505.1 Todiramphus chloris collaris
AAGATAGAGCCAGGCTTTCCCCACCAAAGATAGAGCCAGGCTTTCCCCACCAAGATAGAGCCAGGCTTTCCCCACCTTGCAGAGACACCAAGGAGCTGGTGCAGAGTTGTGTCTGCAGAGGTGTCCAGGCCTGCTCTGGGAATGAGGTAGGGTGAGACCTTCTCAGAGCCAGGAGGTACCATCTGGTTGAGGTTTCTGACCATAGCAGGGCAGATCTGTGCTCAGTGCATCGTGCAGTGCTGAGCCTGATGCTCATCTTCCCTCTGACATTCGTCTGAGCTCCCACGGCAGATCTTTGGACGGAGCAGATCCCTCTGCTCAGCTGGGAGGTGGTAGATTTGGTAGATCTTCTCCTTCTTGGGTTCAGTTTTGTTTTAGTGCTTGTTTTCCCCGTTGCCCTGGAAACGCTGCAGAGGAGAGTGATGGGAGGAGGGAGATGGGGGCAACCTGGCAGTTCCAGTGCACAGGGCATCTGTGGGAGCATCTCGTGATGGGAGGGTTGTCCACAGCACCAGTTATGGGGCTGGGACACCTGAGAGGGATGTTGTTTGCAACTTTTAGCAATTAGGGAGCCTCTGTTAGAACAGCCTCAGCCAATGGGTAGAAGAAAAGAGAAGTGCAAAGTCAGCTGGACAAGTGCCAGTGAAGGAGAAAAGGCTCAGAAAGAGTTTTCTTGTGGTTTTACTGCAGGGAAGCTGCATTTCTTTTGTTGAAGCAGCAGAAATTGCTGCTTCTTTTCCCCTCCGGCCGTATCCAGTGTCCCCCTTGTCCATCCACCTTGCCCACGTGTGCCATGCGGACTTGTTTCGAGTTCCCATTTCTTGACTGGTGGGGGACTGGTGGAGCAGGTTTCTGGTCCATCCCACCCCAGGTTGGACACAGACCTCCTCAGATCCACCTGAGATCTTTCCTGTCCCCTCTGGGGTGTCTCGGAGCCATCACCACGGTGACACGGCTGTCACCAGCCAGGTCCCCTTCTTTGGCTTTGCATCCAGAGCACTGGTGAGGTACGAGTCTGCAGCAGGTTATTTTTATTTCTTCTTTTGCATGGATTACACTTGTTCTCTGCTTGGCCTTTTCAGCAGGGAGAGCAGTTTGGATACACATTACCTACACAGCAAAGTGTGCTCTAATTGGCCGAGAATTGGTCCCAAAATGTCAGGGAAAGATTTATTTCCCAGCATAGCCTCTCCAGGTACTAATTTTTCTATGGGCCGCCAGATAATGGCTCCGGTGCACAATAGCTCAGAGTCCCTAATCAGGATACAGAGCTGTAATTGGGTTGAAGGGATTTAAAAGCATTAAAGCCACAGTCAAGGGGTATAAAAAAGGAACCCCCCACCTTTCTTCTCTCCCCCTCCACCCCTCAAGGCAGAGTGCCTGTGTTTAATGAGCAGCTCCTGGCACGCCACTGATGATATTCAGGTAATTGTGTCAGCAGCAGAGCAGCCCAAGAGGAGGTTGCTGAGAATCCAGAAGTGGGGAAGGCTCAGGTTCTGCCATTTTGGTGATTTTTCTTGTCTGGCACCCGGCTCTGCATTGCTGATGGGTGCAACGAGGCCAGCTCTGGGCAGCTGCAGGTCCCTCGTTACTGCTGGATCCGAGCTTCCTCCAGCCTTGGGTGCAGAGTTGGGTCAAGGTTATTATCCCAGTTTGATGGATGGGTCTGGGTCCATACTGGTGTTTTGGTGTCATCCTGTTGGTAAGAACTGGTAAAAATCAGTGGTTCTTCAGCGGCTGAGGACTGGCAGGTAGGAAGCTGAACGAAGGTGCTGAGCAGAGCCAAATTATTTGGTCTTGCTTTAGTTTTCTTTGATTTCCCCCTGCTTCGTGCTTGTACTTGTTGAATTTCCTCCTTTCCACGCCAGGCTCTTGCTCCAGTGTTGTGAGACCTTTTAAATTCTCACTCTGCCCCCTCAAACCCACCCAGCTACACCCTCACCTCCTCTGGAAGGATCATGGGGAAGGTGATGTCAAGAGCCTCACCGACAGGGGGGGGGGGGGGGGGGAGATGATGTCCAGGTTTAATTGGCAATGATTGTTTTGTTTTCTGTACAAAAAGCAGCAAATCCCCAGAAGCTGGTCAGGAGCACAGCTGTTTATGGCGAACAGAAGCTGCTGCTTATCTCCTTGTAGCAACCTGTCTCCAGGAGATCACGGCTTAATTAACTCGCGTGTTATCGAGAGTGGAATTGTACAGACATTGTGTAAGGGAAAAAAAAAAAAAAAAATTAAAAAAAAAATAAAATAAAAAGAGATAAAGTGGAAAGGGAAGAGGTGACCTGGGAGCCAAGTGGAGTGAACTCTATAGAGAGCCAAGGCACGTGGCCAACGGTGGCTGCTGGAGCATTTGCATGTGACAAATGAGCTGCTCGCGCAGGGCAGAGCCATTCCCCGGACCCCGGCCTGGTGAGAGGGTACAGAGCAGCCGTGGGCTTGCCCAGAACCACGTGCAAGGGTTTCCACTGGAAGGGGTTCCCATCTGAGCTCTGCTCCTTGGTTAAGGGACCATGGTGGATACCTGAGAGCTGGAGCCTCCCAGATGGGCTGGACGTCAGCACAGGGCTGTCACACCTTGGCTGGGCTCTTCTGAGGACAAGCCTGTTGTGCTGCTAGTCCTGACTTTTCTACCCCTTCAATTTGGAGACAACCAGCACCCCTCAGCCTCAGGATTCCTAGAACAGATCTGTTATTTTTGACCCGACTGGTGTGTGTGGATTGAGCAGCCACTTGCAATCAGTGGTGGGGGAGAGATGAGTCCTTCCCAAAGATGCTTTTCACTGGGCAAAGCTCAGTCCTGGCTCTTAGATCCAAAGCCTCTTTGAAAAGCTGGGTCAGACAACCTTCTGCAAGGTTTGCGTTCATCCCAACAAGCTTTCTGTCGTTCCCAACAAGCTTTCTATCACTCCTGAGCATGGCAGCAGTTGGCCCTGCAGGTCCTGCTCTTTCTCCCAAGCAGTTCACCCCAGAGCTGCCCTTGCACCTTGCTGCAGGAGAGGAGCTCGGTCCCAAGCCTGACCCAGGGACGCTCACACAGAGCAGATGCTGTCGGTGCGATCGAGCCAGCAGCAGAGGCTGGGGAGCAACCCCTGGCTCCTCCCTGGTGCGGCCGTAGGTCCTCCCGGGGCTGGAAGGAGAGGTGTTGCTGCAGGACACGGCCAAGCAGGGTTTCAGCGGGATCTGCAGAGTCCCTTGGAGGGTGTGCAGAGGGAAATCTGACAACCTTTCCCATTCAGCGCTCAAAGTGCTCCGCAGATCAAAGCCAGAGAGACAATAATACATTTTGAACTAAGAACATTAATTTGTATCCAGAGCATTTTAATAAATAATTTTTTGAAATCTGGTTCAGCCCTGTCATCTCAAGCCAATTCCATTTCATATCCAGCCCTTTCGACTGACGGGTTTTTAACACCATAATTAGCATGTATGGCTCTTAAAAGCCTTCGCCCGTATCTCTGGCCTTGTCTGCGTTGCAGCATCTTCTCTCCCCTCCTCCCCGACCCCTTTTTCGATATTGTTCTTCCATTTGTAGTTGTTTATTGTGCCTGCTGAGACAGATTAAAGACAGGAAGGAGCCTGAGAGTTGTTCTTAGGGGCTGCTGTGCGATGCGGAGTAAACGCAGCGGAGCTCACGGATTCAAAACCCGGAGCTTTGCTTTCAAAACCATGTGTCTGAAGAGTGCAGGTGGTTTCTGAAGCATTTCACTGTTGCTTTGTTGGATCTTTTTTTTGTTGTTGTTTGATTTGGGTTTGGTTTTGGGGTTTTTTTTGGTGTTGGTTTTTGGAGTTTTTTTTGGAAGAGGGAGGTTTCTTTTACCTTAATGAAAGCCGAGGTTCTTGTATGACTGCATACGACTGAGAGCTGGGACTATAAAAGGAAAAAGAAGAGAGGTTATGAAATACTCAGTCACATTGTGAGGTTTGGCAGCGCCGAGAAGCATCCTCGTGTGTTACTGCGTAGAACAAAGCTTCACGTGCTCCATCCCAGGATGAAAGCGGGTCTGGTAGAAGGCAAACGCAGCCCAGTCCCCTTATTTCCTCTTTTGAGTCTTCAAGGGGGATGTAAATGGTACAGAGCACAGACGTGCTTAGATCTGAGTCTCCTTCCCCCGGCAGGAGATGCTTTTGCCAGGTCCCATTTGAGCCGATACGCAGAAGGAGCGCGGGTTTGTTTTCCTTGAGGCACCGGAGCGTGAGCGAGGGGGGAACCAGACCTTGTCCAGAGAAACACAGACACCAAATGCTTCCTTCTAGTGATTTTGTTCCACTTCACTGTTGGCTAAGGAAGGGCCCAAAGCAAAATCCCAGCTTGTGAACAAAAGCCTGAAAGCTGAACCCACTCCCGGAGCGCGGTTGCTGCTTATCTCGGAGCCGCGATAGGAATCGAAGCGGGGAACCTGCGTCTCTCCTCTGCCTCAGCGCCCAGCCTTTGGAGAGTAATTGCCCTGTCCTGCACAGGTCTAAGCCTCGGGGGCATCCGGCTGTCTCTAAATCTTGCTGGAAGACCTCGTGCTTTGCAAGGAGAGCTGTGTAGCTAACAATCTGCGCGGGTGTCTGGGAGCTAGGCAGGCATTACCCTCTCTGGTTTGCTACGGAATGAAAATCAAAGCAAGGAGAAGCCAGTGCCCGGCTTTTGGGCAGCCCTGTTTTGCCAGTCAAGACGTGTTCACGTAGAGTGGGCGGTGGGGATGGTGTTGAAGGCACCATGCTGGGATTAAAACAGCACCAGTTTCTCAGCACAGTGCAGCAAATTTGGCCGGCAAAAGCCCCAGCGTCCCGCTTGGCTCTGGGGCACCCGTACCTTCTGCGCTGCAAACACGCAGAAGAACGCAGTACAGCGCCCGCTCCAACTTGTTATTCCCACCTCGGTGGCAGATGCTTTGCAGGGTGATGCTGCCCATCCCCTGGCCTCGGGGTGCCACAGCAGCCCTGCCAGTTGACGGCTTGGACGGGAGGATGGCACGTTCCCTTCGCCAGCTTGGAGCTGGCCCAGGGCGCGTCTGCCGGGCCCGCGGGGGCTCGTGATAAAGTTTAGGGCTTGCTCCTGGCTTATTGTTGGCACTTGCTGCTTCTTCTCGTTGCTCCGGCGGTATTTCTGGTCTCTGGCTCGTGAGCGGCTTGCAGCTGCAGCGTCCGAGCCGTCCCCCTGACACGGGTAATTATCCAGCGAGCCCCACGAGTTGGTGTGGAGTTAAAGCAATTTGCTTGCAGAGCGAGGCTCAAACCCGTCCCTCCTCTCTGCTTTTCATGGTAAAGATTGCATTTCCTCGCTGGGTTCGGTGCTTTGCAGGAGGCAGCTGCGGTTCTGCCGTTGCTTTTTGTTTCCAGGCTGCCTTTTTTGGAGAGAAACACTGAAAATCCACCGAGGAGCGCTGGGCGAGCTCTTCTTTGTAAAGCTTCGCTTTCCTTTCTTTCTGGAGTCCCTGCAAAATGTCAAGGGCTCTCTTCCTGTGTCCCAAGTGCACCCGTTCACCCGGGTTCCTGGTCTTTTAGGAGCAAACCCATTTGCTCTCAGTTAGGCTGAGTAGGAGGCTCTGGATGCCTGCTTCTCACCACTGGCTGGTCCGGAGCCTTGTGGAAACTGGAGTCTTAGACCCAGAAGGAGTTGTCTGCAACTTGCAGGTTACAAAGACTGACAATTTTTGGAGCGGTGCCCGAGGTGAGGCAGCGTGGTCATGTGCATTTCCCCTGTCTTTTAGCCCCTGCTCTGGTTTCTGCCACTGTGAGCTGTGCAGGTGAGATCTGGGCTCCAAACACTGTGGCGTAAGCAGGTTGCTGTCTGGGATCTCTCCAGCAGCCCCCCTGCCCCACCAAGACTGATGTCCCCTCAGGGGTGAAGGCGACACTTTCCCCAACGCCGCAGGCTCAGAGGTTGACTTCTCTGCGGACTAAGTTTTTGTACAAGATGGGGGGGGAAAAGACAAAACAACCACCCCAACAACCGGTTCTGAAAGTTGAGCAGGACGCGGCAAGTTCAGGATGCTCTGTAATGTCAAGGTGAGCAAGGCGATGGCATTTACGTTGGAGATATCCGAGGCTCAGGATCCGGGATTAGTGTCAGCTCTCATGTGGCAAGCTAAATTAGGAATGCAGAGACTGTCTCTGTTTATGATCCGGGGTTGTTAGGCGCTTCAGGTACTGTCATTCTTATTTAAGGATATATTTAAGGATTAACAGTAAGAAGTCCAGCATTAGCAGGAGAGAAATGAATGTTAGCGAGCTTAGGCTTGGAGGGCTTATTTTTGATCATCATCATGTGAGCTGCTTTAGGAGAGATGAGCTCCGAGATGGGGTTGGGGGGGGGTGTGTGTGGTGGGGGGGAAGAGTCTTGTATTTTTTTTACCAGAAAAGAAAACATTTTGCAAGTTTAAATAGAGATCAGAACGTAGCAACAATGACGGCTGCATGGGTAAAGCCACAGTTCTCTCAAGCCGGTGCTGGGCTGAGGATCTGGCCCTCGCCACCCAGCCTATTTTCAGCTTCTTTTCTTTCATTTCTTCTTCTTTTTGTTTATTTTTTTGTCTCGCGCAGAATATGCGCGCTGAAACAATGCCCACGGATTTCTTTGTTGTTTGAAAGCATTCAGTGCTCTTAATTGGCAACCTTTCCCTTTCGCCTTGATCACAGTCGACTGCAAGTAGGTTACGCTTGCGGTTTGTGCCGTCTCAGGCGCTCGGGCTGGCTGGGAAGAGCGATCTCCCGACGCTGCTCCTTTCGGCTCGATGCAGCCACAAAGATGTTCTCGCTGCCAAAACGTTTCCTTACACGTAAACTCCAGGTTTCACTTGCCCTGGCTTTGATACCTGCTGCCCACGAGCACCGGGGAAGAGCTGTTGAAGATTGGCAGCTCTTCCCATCCCCAGATTAGAACGGTTCCTCTTGGGGCCGAAACGGGCGTTTCTTTCGTGCGATGAGTTCAGTTGGTTCTGTTGGCTGAGGGGCAGAAAGAGGCACGGTATCACCAGATTTACGTGCATCCTGGGCTCCTGCCTTCTAAGTCGCCGTGATTCTTGTCCATTTGAATTTTTATTTTATTATTATTATTATTATGTCCTTCGGGGTGAGTTTGGGTCTGCTGTAGGGTGTGCTTCAGCCCTTTGCCGGCTGCTGGGATAAGGACCACGTGTGTCTGGCCCAGTGCTGCTCGGGTGCAAGAGAAGAGGATGGTGAGGCTGAAGGCAGGGGACAGAAGGCAAAAGGATGCCTAGTTTTGGGTTAAGAGCCGGCGCTGGAGCTCACATCCTGCTGGGTGGATGTGTCTGCTGCTTGACCAAGCTGGACAACTAGTGAGTCTCCGTTACTTATGCGCTTCCTGAAGCTGAAACAATTGCTATTATCCCACATAGTATTGCATGACCTACATTTTTACTTGAAAGGCTGCAGCTAATAATGAGCTTGAATTTCGATTTATGAATAAACACATTCTTATTCTAGTTTTTAAGACAAGGGAGGAAAGCAAACCTCTTGAAAGAAGAAATTCCCACCTCTCCCTGCCAGTCTCTGCTTCCCCCCCCTTCTCCTCTGATGCTGGGGATGAGCAGAGAGGGAGGAAGGAGCAGATTTGCTGGGCCGGGTGAAGGAGGAGGGTTTGGATGTAATGAGGCCGCTGGGTATTTTCCTGGAAAACTGCCGGAGCCTCAGCTCTTGGGAGATTTGGGCCATCTGGATAAATAGGGTCAAGCTCCACGTTGGCAGCTCGGCCTCGCCAAAGGAGCCGCGGAGAGCAGCAGATCGGTGTGCAAAAGCACCTCGCAGAAGGCACAGCCCTTACCTTCCCCAGCTCTCCCAGCACGGTCAGCATTGCCACCGCTTCTCTTCCTCCTCCTCCTCCTCCTTGCCATCCATCTGCCCACCCGGCCGCATCCGAAGGCGTGGGAGGAAGCGTTGGCCTTGGGTCAATGCCTGGGACTTGGCTTGTGTGCACGGGCAGGGGATCGTTAGTTGCCAAATGGGTCGGGCGTTAATTAACAGTGGGGGGGGAAGAAGAGCGGCTTGCGGGGATGTGATCTCTCCCGGAGAGATGTCTCCTGCAGCTGGGATGCAGCCAGCTTCCAGCTCCAGGAGGTGGCTGCGTGCTCCTGGAGGGAAGCTCAGATGCCACCCGCGTTTTCTGCTGCTCCACCGGCAGCTTTCCCTGTAAGGTCTGCGGGGATTGTGAGGCTGGGAGCACCTCATCATCCACCTGTCTCCACGCACCTCGGGGCTTTCTGTTGCTGGGGGTAGAAAATGCAGAAAGCTGTCACGGTCATCATGCTTATACAAAATCCTGGTGTCCTCATTCAGTCACTTGTTGTCCGAGCTTTCCCCTGGATTTCAACTTGGCCTCCGGTCACCTTTCTTCATGGCGTGATACCGTGTGTGCAGGTCTGATGGGATTTTGGGTTTGGTTTTTTTTTTTTTTTTGCTTTTAAGAGCAAAAGTGAATAGTAAATCTGCCAGAGCTGCGTGGACCCAGTGGTCCCTTCCTACCCAGTACCTATCCGAACCCATCCATTGTTCCAGCATTCAAAGGGTGGCTACAAAGAGGATGGAGACTCCCTTCTTAGGAGGAGTCACGTGGAAAAGGTGAGGGGTAATGGGTGCAATTTACTCCTGAGGAGATTCCAGATGGACACAAGCAAAAAAAAAATTGAGAGAACAATCAGCCATTGAAATAATCTCCCCAGGGAAGTGGTGAAGTCCCCAGCTTTGAAGATTCAGCTGGACAGGGTGCTGGGCCATCTCGTCTAGATCCTGCTTTTGCCAAGAAAGGTTGGACCAGATGATCCTTGAGGTCCCTTCCGACCTGGTCTTCGATGACTCTAGGATGGGTAGTTGTCATTCCACTCCAAGCCGACGATATGCGAAGATGATTGGTAGCCTTTGGCATTTCCTTCATGGCAAAAACCAGTCAATAATCCAATCAACCCGAAGGACCAGATCAGTGGAGTTCTGTGGAACCCAGCGCAAAATCCTCTAGGAAAGGGTAGACAAGGAGGAGTCCCTGGGGGGATCCCATGGGTGAGTTTGGCCGTGGGAAGGTTTTCATTCCACGGTTGCTTTGGTTGTGTTTGCCCATGAGGTGTTATCCTGAGCGATGCCACTTCAGGTGCTATATTTATTCAGGAAAATGTCAAATCCTTCCATAGAACTTAGTGACTTGTTGTCTTGGTAATTTCTAGCAGAAACAATCTATAAAAATCCCCTGTTTTCTTGGCACTGGGCTTTTCGTGCCTATTTTGAATGAAAATATTTTTTTGGTATCCAAAAAAAAAATACCTTGGAGCCACTTTGACGGGACACGAGCAGCATCGGCATCATTCCCTCCCCCCCGTGAACGGCTCTCACAGCACAGATGTAAGCGGGGATGTTGCTGCGTGTGCTCGTGTTTATGATCCTGGCCCAGCGTCCTTTGAATAGGAGTCCTTGTTTGCAGAGATCATATCTGGCCCCGTTCTCTCTTTCTTCATGCACTGTTTCCTAATCTGAAGCTCTCTGGGAGCTGGAAATCCAGCGCTGAGCGGCATGACGTTCGTTTTGAATTGAGAGCGATGGTGGCGGGGGGAAACCTATGCTGAGTTTTATTTAATTTTTTTTTTTCCCCCTTGAAATTTCCGCCCAAGATGACATTTTCAACAACAACTAATCGCTGAGGGAATAGCTCATTTCCAAAGGAAAAAAAAAAAGAAAGAAAGAAATTGTATGGTGCCTGTGATAACACGGAGATACTCCACTCCTGCTTCTGCGCTTGGAGGAGGTCGGGGTTGGGTTGTGCAGTATCAGCCAGCTCCAGAGAGATTTCTCCTCCTGCCTGGTGGGTTCCCTCAGTGGGTGACCAGCTCTTCTCTGTCCTGGCAGGTTGGGAACCTCTGGGTGGTGGTGGTGGTGGTGGTGGTGGTCGCTTTGGTGGTGATGGAGGAGGAAGAACAGAGGCTCGATTGGTGCCAGCATCCACGTCTGTGGTTCTCCCTGCAAGGGGAGCAGGTGTTTGAGGAAGGCAGGGGCTGGTTTCGGGCTGCTCGTGCCTTCCTTCCAGGTTCTAATGCCTTTTAAGAGCCACGCAAGGAAAAAGCTAGGCAGGAGCTGCCCGGCTCTTCTTGGGAGGGACGGAAGGAGGGAGATGATGAGCCATGTCTCTCCGATCACAACAAGATCCCCGGAGTCCAAAAGGAGCGAGGCTCGGGCACGAAAGCCAGAGCTGCCCTAATAAAACATTTACTGGGGTTTGGAGACCTGTTCGCTCCGACACGGCGCATACATATTAAATGATCAAAGTTTCCATGCCTTCGGAGGAGCCAGCTGCTAATCTAACGCAACCCTTGGGCTTTGCTCACCACTGACTCTGCATGAAAGCAAACGGCAGCTCTGTTTTCCTATTTAAAAGATTTCCGAGCTAAGCCGGGCGGGCCACAGTTCAGGAAGCAATAGGATCTGGCCTCTTAAAGGCTTGGGTGAGGAGGGGCTTGGGAAGGTGGGTTTAGGGTTGAGGGTGGGTTGGTCTCCATCTCTCGAGTCCTGGACATCTCTGACTCTGCTGCAGGCTCTCTCGGTGCTGCTGTGGTCTCTCCTCTCCCTTCTCCTTCTCCTTCTCCTTCTCCTTCTCCTTCTCCTTCTCCT
>JANVCC010000064.1:2573883-2598602 GCA_025345505.1 Todiramphus chloris collaris
TCCTTCTCCTTCTCCTTCTCCTTCTCCTTCTCCTTCTCCTTCTCCTCTTGCTCTTGCCCTCCCTAAATGGGTCTGTCCTGCATCCCATTGCCAGAGCTCCGCTGGCTTTTCAGATCCCAGCCTGAATTGCCAAGAGCTGCCAGTGGATTTAAACAAAAGCCAAGACGGGGGGGTGAAATGAAAACAAATAACCCAATCCCACCCTCTTTGGATTTATAAACTGAGCACACTCGAGTTGGAAGGTGCCGAGGAGGAAAAGGAAAACACAAAGCCCCCGGGGTGCCATTTTTCAAAGCAATGCAGCCCTTTATTTAACTGCCTGCACTTGTTTTAGCTTTGCAGGGAAGGCAGCAGGTAAAAAGCCTGCCAGGGTTCTTCGGAGGCCTCGGGCTCCCTCAGGCAGCAGCTGGTGCTGAGCTGCCTCAGCACCTCTGCAAACCATCGTCTACCCCATCGTCTGCTGCTTTTGCAGAGCAAATACTTCACCTACTGATTCTCGCTGCTCCAGTGGTTTGGGACTGATGGGTTTGGCTTTCCGCTTGGTTACAGCATCTTTTCTGCCTCTCGAGCATCTCCCGTGTCTTTCATGTAATTCTTTAACTAGTTTCCATTTACTGATGATTCTCTTTCTTTCAAGGTACTTGAATCTGTTTGATCATGAACAAATTTCTCTTTCTGCTCCTCTGATAAAAAATTAAATCTGGGCACTTTTTGAAGGCTTTCCTCCCTTTCTCTTTTTCCTTCCCTGCTTGGTGAGGAATCAGCCCTTTTCTAGGAAAATAAATAAAAATTAGAGTTCAAAGTGTGACATCTCCTCTTAGAAAGAAAAGGATGAGGAGAAATAAAAAAAAAAAAAAAAGAAAGACAAAAAACCCCACCATATATTCTTACAGATGTGACATCAAACTAGAAAACTATAAAGGGACGTGTTTTCAAAGGGACTGAGTTTGCTTCAGTGGGAAACGGGCAACCAGAGTCTCTCCTGATGCTTTGAAAGCGCGTCCCCCGAGCCACCACATCCCGGGGTGTTGCTGTAGCTGGAGCACGGGCGCTTCTCCACCCACCAGGCACGGACCGCGGTTAGGGGATGGGGCAGAGGATGCTGCAGAGGGGTGAGGTGGGTCACTGCTGGAAAGGGGGTGATGGGGATGGTCTGGGACAAGGGGGTGAAGCAGTGGAAGAAATGTAGGTGCTGGTCCGTGGGTCTGCTCTGCCATCTGAGCAGCACCTGGGGAGTCCTGTGGGGTGGCAGATGTGCTAGCAGCACGCTGTTACCCAGGTAACTGCTGTTCCTCCCCTTGAATCCTCGTCGTGTGGTCTCTCACCACCACACCGTAGGGCTCCATGACTTATTTCTTCATCCTTTGCAAACCCCTGGTGCCCTGGCAGGGAGCAGAGAAGTTCCCAAGTGCATCTGACATCATCTCGGCTGGCCCAGTACAAAGGGAGCAGCGTCACGGGGAGGTGGTTGTGGACAAGGCGAGCTCAGCTCCAGGCCTGAGCGTGTTCGAGGTCAGCAGAGCATCTCTGCTGCCGACAGAATACCTGTGGGCACAGAGACCAGCCCTGAGCTATCAAGCCTGGGTTTTGCATCTCTTTTCTAGGAGAACTGATAAAAGACAAGGAAAAAAGGACCAGTGCTAAGTCCCACAGCCCTGAGCATGCCAGAGCTCTCCCCCAGCTCTAGGCAGGTGACTTGCACAGGCGCAGAAGCTTTAGGAGGTCGAATGATGTTTCAGACAATAATTTTTCCTCTGTCTCTTCAGCTTCTGCAGCTTCCCCAAGTTACCCACAGTGCACACTCCTTCCCCAGAGATTTTTCTCCACCAGAACCATCTCACCAACCTCATCCCATCACTTCTATCGGTGCTCATAGAGCATCCTAGCTGTCCAAGGTGGGACAGGAATGTCTGGGGACCCTGTGCTGCAGCTCACGGCTGTGACATCCGAGTGCTCTCAGCAGTGATGTAGACAACAGCCTGATGGAATCGATTGCTTCTTTAGGGGAGGAGGAGCTGCAATTCATCTCTGCTTCTCTTTATTGCTTTTTGTTCTCTTCCTGGCTGCTAAACAGCTTTGTGCGAGGGAAAGGTGTCCACGGTGGGGAGACACCAGGAAACCTTTTGCTTCTGGGATGCTCATCCAAAGAGCTGTTCTCCACCACCATCTCTGGTGGTGGTCCAGCACTCAGTAGGTGGCACGAAGAGGGAGCTTTCTTGGCATGAAGCTGATGGAGCTTGGGTGGGCTTGCACCCAGCAAGGTGCCGCGGTCCTGGAGCTCTGGCCGCCTTGCCGCGAATTGGTCCCTCGCTCCTGCTCCGCCTGCCTCCGCGTCACCTCGGATTAATTACAGTACAATGCGATATACATTTATATGGTGTCTGCACGAGTGTCTCGGGGCCCTTTGCAATCTGAAAAATCTAATTAAGGTGAAGCCTCCAACATGAATGCTTATCACCGGAACGTGTAGAGCGAGGCAGGGGCGGCCTCCCCCTCCGCGGCTCCACCAGGAGCTGAATCCACACTCTGGTGGCATTATTAATTACTCAAAGCTTGGTGTCCGAGACGCCGATCGATACAGTGGGCCTGGTTAGATAGGAAGATTTAAGCGAGCGTGAGGAAGCAGAAGATAACCATCAGCTTAGAAACGTGTCCTCGAAGGAGGGCTCGTCGCGTTGCGGAGACGCGCGCGGTAGCGGCGCGTGCCTGCCGATGACTTTGACGCTGGGAGGTTGTTTATTTGATGCAGAGAGATGATGGAGATACCAAATTTTGGTCTGGGGAAGGTCCTCCCTCGGAGCCCGGGCTGGCGATGGGCGCAGCATCATCCCGCAGGGTTCGCTGCAAAACTTATTTGGCCTTTTCAGTTGGTCTCACGAGTGGCAGCAGCTGTTGGGAACGTCGGGGAGGGAAGGGAGGGAGCACCACGAGTGCGACGAAGGCATCAATAACCCGGGGAAAAGGGAAAGGAAATGTGAAGTGGCCCTTTAAATATGAGCCTCCAGAGCCCGGAGCCCAACTAGCGTTCCCTCAAGTATTCAAATGAGATTGCAGCATCAGATTGGTATGCATTAGGCTGGTCTCAATGAAAATTAACATGTAATTGCTTCAAATGAAGTAAGTGAGGAGGTAATCTGTTCTTAAATTGGATTCGCAGGATTTTGTGGTACCATAATGCAGCTGTGAAATGAAATATATTTTAAGGATGATGTCCTCAAGGGGAGAGGGGAGGAAAGGGGGGGATTGTACTGGGAAGGGTCCTTTCCTTCCCTCCCTCTCTTGTTTTTGGTCTCATTAGTGCCATTTTATAAATGGGGAGAGGGTACTGGTGCGAGGGGCACGACTGGAGAAGGTCCCATTGCTTTTCACTCCATCATGTCGCCTTTGACATCCCTCCTGTCCCTCCTCTTCCCCTCCTCTCGTTCTCCGCTTCCCTTGCTCTGCCAGCGACCCTCCAGCACCTTCTCTCAGGGACAGATCCCCATCCCATTGTGATGGGAGGTCATAAGATGGGTGCTTGAACTTTGTTCGTGTGGCAACCTCCCTCCTGGTTATGTGATGGAGGCAGATCTGGCTCTGTGGTGGGGTTTGAGCATCTGTAAGAAGCTGTAGGTTCTTGCTGGGGAGCAGGTTTCCATGAGGAGACAGATGTCAAAGCAAGAGGCGCAGGTTGCCTTTGTGTCTTGGCCACTTGTGACCTTTGATGGGGAAGCCTCTTCTTCTGCTGAAGGGGAAGGTCCTCTCCCCATCACCCTGGGACCCAGAGCGGTGCTGCAAGACTTGGGGGTTCATTCCCAAAGGTTTGGGATGCCCTGCTTCTCCTGTGCAGGCTGGACCACCTCTTCATTTTAATTTCAAGGGTTTGCTCATCATTCTCCTTCTGTCCATCTCTACCCATCTGCCGGTAGGAGCAACATGAGCTTGGACGTCGTGGTGAGATTGCAAATTAGGAGCACGAGGGAGAACTGGTGTAGGAAGGTGATGTGGTGACCTGCAGTTTTTCTCAGGCTACAGATACATAGATAACGTGTGGCAGAATAGATTTGCAACAAGTAGAGCCAGTTGGTTGGCTTTGCAAGCTCCTCCAGGTCTCCCCATCGCAGCCTTCTGTTAGTGTACTGGGCTACTGGAGAGCTCTGCCAGCTGAAAACCTGACCTGGTGCTCCTCCCTGGGCTGACCTCCCCATCTCAGTCCCATCAGTGCCTTTCAGCCCTCTCTTCGCTCCAGCTTGCCCCCCTTTCCTCCCACCCTGCTGCCTCCTGGCCCTCAGCAGCCTCCAGCAGCCAGCTCCAGCCCGCTCCTCTCCCTGCAGCCCTGGCAGAGCCCGCTCACCCCTCACCGTTCCTGTTTTGTGCCTCGACTTCCAAGGGAAAGCCACTTCAGTGATAATTTCCCACTTGTAATAAGTTAAGTGCATCGCTTCCTTTCGAATACATTTTCAGTGCAGTTAAGCTCAGCAGTCCCTTGCCCGTGTGCTTAGTTAAACGCGCTCCTTTGCAGCCCGTTGGGGTGGATGGCATCGCTTTATTCCTGGGCCATTAGTGTCAACTGCGCAAAGCAGAGCCAGGATTTATTCCGGGGGCACAGCTCGTAATTGAGCGAGTTCAGCGCCGGGGATCGGCGCTAACTGCTGGGAGTGCAGCCTGGAGGAACTTCCCCGCTGGGCTGGAGGAGGAGAGCGGGAGCTGCCGGCGGAGCTGAGAAGGATGAGGGGTTGGGGTGTCTCAAGTGGCTCAACCCGGAGCTTGTAGGGGGCAAAGGGGCGTTTTTCTAAGAGCAAAGTGCACAGCGAGGAGAGATCTCACCAGGTTTTTGGAGGCAGAGAGAGGAGACTTCTTCTCCACACCTCCTCAGATGAGGAGACCTTGTTTGACAGGGTTTAAAGCGCTCTGCGATGCTCCGGGGGAGAGGATGAGATCGTTACGGAGTTATTTTCTTCTTGTGGCGTGTCCCACGCCTCCTTTTGATGCCTCTCAAGACAGAGCCTGGACCTAAACCTGGTCTAGCCTGGTGCCCTCCCTGCAGAAGGGATGACCCTTTCATAGGCAACCCTGGAAGAAAGCCAGGGAACGGGTGGCTTTTGCCTGGTGTTGTTTGCCTGCTGGCATCCAGGACCCCCCTGAGCAATTACTTGGGATGAGGGAACGGGGTGGGGGGGAGAAAACTGGGAAGAAGGAAACATCCCTCGAGCTCAGCGTGGTGTCCCGGCGCTGCAGGAGCTCCCCAGCAGGGTGGCATTTCATTGGTAAACCGGCTGTGTCCCTGCACAGCTGCCTACGGGGGGTTTGGTGCTGGCATCACCCCCGTCCCTCAGCACCATTAGCACTTTTGGAGGGCACCCAAGCAGATGGGCCAGGAACGCGCTCCGGTGCCGCTCCACGGGGTTAGCCAAGGGTGGTGGGGGGGGGTGGTAGGAGCTCAGGCTCCTTCGAGGGGCTCTCAGGGCCCAGCTGCCCTCATTGATGTTTTGTGGCACGCTCCGAGGTGCTGAGATGGAAGATGCTGTGGATGTGCAGAGCCCCGTTGTTAGCAGAGACAATAGGAGGATAAATAGAAAGGCTGGATGAGGCGAGCACGGGAGCAGGGGACTTGGAAAGGTGCTCGTGCGCTGCTGCATTGCAGAGACAGAAAGACTATTCCAGACAAACCATCCCCATCTGCTGCATCCTGACCTGCCCGCTTTGCACCAGTCCGGGATGCTGGTGCGGGGGGCTCCCCGGTGCCGGTGGGGTGTCGGGTGCCCCCAGAAATGCTCGTGGTCGCTCCATACCCTGCCTTGCTCTTGGGCAGCAGAGCTCTGGCTCTTTTTGCAGCTCTTCCTTCCTCCCCAGTCTGGTTTCCTCCAGTTTCCTTGGCATTCGCCAGTAAGCTCATCTAAGGCAGCATACTGGGAGTTGTTTGCGGCTCTGCGAATCCCGGGCAATGAACCAAGGCGAATCTTCCTGAGCCCGGTATATTATTATTAATGTAATTAGCATGAATCATTTGCATGTATAAACTTTCAATTGAGGAGATCAGGTACTTGACAAACACGCGTTAACTTGCCCTCCCTGGCAAAGAGGTGCCAGATTATCTTCCCAGCCTCACAGAGGGCAGAAATGAAGGGCACTGGAGCTCGCCACGGGTTGCCAGTGGGAAAGGCAGGACCTCCCAGTCCAGAGCTCCGGCTCCCTCTGCAACTACTGGGATAAAACTCTAAGCGGGGAAGAGATGGGGAAGCACAAAGCCTTTTTCTTTTCCACTTCTGAGCGCTGCTTTTGACCAGCTCAGCGTGATTTTTGAAGAGGCACCGGGGTGGTGGCTGATCTGAGGGCACCTGCTCGCCCTGCAGCCTTTGGAGATGCTCCAGCTGCTGCAGGGTGTAGGGAGGAAGGACTGGAGGTAGGCACCAGTCCCAGCAGGGACTGCCAGACCCTGCTGCTGGGTTAATCATTGGGTCGGCTCCTGCCTGGCAGGCGGTGGGCTCCCCCGTGCAGGGAAGCGGGTTTTTGCTCCTGGCAGATGTCCTGTGTCATGGAGAAGTCCTCGGGCTGCGTCTTTGGTGCTGTCACATCAGTGTGACCTCGAGGGTCCTTTCAATACTTAACAGGGCCTGTCAGAAAGAGGGGGACAGACTTTTGGTGGGACCTCTTGGTAAAGGACAAGGGGTGATGGTTTGAAACTAAAAGAGGAGAGATTTAGACCAGAGAGAAGGAAGAAATATTTGACACTGAGCATGGTGAGACTCTGGCCCAGACTGATGCTCCATCCCTGGAACTGTTCTGGGTGAGGTTGGCCAGGGCTCTGAGCAACCTCCTTTAGCTGTCCCTGCTCCCTGCAGGGAGGTCAGACAGGTGACCTTGAAAGGTCCCTTCCCAACCAAACCTGTCTGTAATTCTCTGACTCCCTCCAGCTGATCTTGCAGTTGATTTGCCACGTGTGTCGATGAGCACGCGCGTCCTCGGTCCGTGCTGCCTGGGTCACGTGCACAAAACACCCGACAAAACCCCACCTTGTCTCTCGGGCTGGCACTCGGCATGTAGGGCAGCGTTGCCCGTCGGCGCCACTGCGAGCGATACGGTGCCGCAGAGCGAGCGCGCAAGCGAGCACAGTGGTCTGCGTGCGCGCGGGGAGCGAGCAGGGGCTGTAAATCTTGCAGGAGGAAGGGCTGGGCTGGCAGAAGTCGCTAGTATGTGACTGAAGCCGATGCAGCAAAGAGTATCGAGAGGGAAACCAGGTTGGGTTGTGGCAACGAGGGGTTTGACTTTGTATTTATTAGTAAAAAGGCTGCTCTGTCGCCTCAGTGACAGCCTCACCTTGGGGCTGTCCATGATGTGCAGGTCCCAGCCTCGTGGTATCGCGGGCGGCACGCAGCCAAGGGAGCATCCCAGTCTGTCCCCATCTCTTCCTTCGCTCAGGAATTGATGGGCAAAGTTCTATTGCCAGTGGAGCATAAACACCAGAGGAGAGCCTAGGAGAGCAGTGGGACTGCGCCTGAATGGGATTGAGTTGTTCACAGCCTGGCCTTTAATTAATCCTAATAAATAACAATAAAATGTGATAATCACGGAAATAAATCTGAGATGTGGAGCTCCTGCCTCCGGCAGCGGTCTAGTTTAGTTGATCATTTATAGCATGTCTGATGGTGCAGAGTCTGGAAGGCGCTGCCTGGGACATGAGATGCTGGGGACAGAGCAGGGCTGGAGCAGCTTGTCCCCATGCCCAGCCTCAGTGGGAGGCTTTTGCACCCAGTTTTAAACTAAACCCCAAGCTAGTTCCTGATTTCCAGCTTGGTCTAACCCATGGCAGAGAGAGAAATCACCGTTGAGGTGCTGAGTAGGACCAGGAAGAAAAAGACAGGACATCTAGGGATGCTCACTGGTGGGTCAGTGCTGTGAAACTCCCATCACGTGGTCTGGATTTGGGAAAGCAATTTCTCGACGGTGCAACCAAGGAGCCCTCAGAATCTCTGGGGTACCATACAGAAAGTCCAAGAGGAACATGTATTGCCCGTGCTGCTGCCAGCACAGTTTCACAACCGTTGTGGTTTAGCCTCTACCCACAGCTAAAGACCACGCAGCCTCTCATCCGCTGTTACCTTCCTCCCTGGCTACCAGAGAAGAAAGAAAACAAGAAAACAACAAGTCCTAATGATGGTACAGATGAAATAATGTACAAAGCAAATGATAGGCTATACCTGTACCTGCCAGGGCGAGCGGCTGCATGGCCTTTAGCTGCTGGTAGACGCTCAACCACAACAGTTGTGAAACCGGGCTGGTAGGTAACACAGGCAGTAGATGCTCCTCTTGGCTGGGTGGTAGAGGTTGAGCTCCGATAGGTAGGCACGCAGTGAAAATGAGGTGGTGGTGGAAGGAGAAACCAGCCTGGGAAGGTGACAGCCTCAGCTTGGGCTGCAAGTTTTGGTGGGGTGAGCCAGGCGTAGCTCCATCCCTGCCTCCCCGTGATGGAGCTTGTACTGTGATAATTGCAACGAAAGCAACAATCAGGTTGGTAATTTTGCTGAGCTCTTTTCAGTTCTAATTAACATTATTCATTTCTTGTGTGTCCTGCTGGGCCGAGGCAATCTGTGCTCTCCAGCCCAGCCCTCTGGAACGCCAGCGATCTGCATAAGAGGCAACAACAACAACAACAACAAAAAAGTGTTGTGTGCCAATTACTACACTTCAGTAATTAAAACCCTCCTTCCCCCCACTGCCGGGCCACCTCCTCTCCCGTCATTTTCTGTGTGCAGACTCGGAGAGGAATTCAGGAGGGCATGTCACTGCTGGCATGTGCCATCTGTGTCTGCGTCGGAAAGGCAGGGAGGTACCGGGGGCTGCATGGAGCGTGGGAGGGATCTGTGGTCAGGATGCTCAGCTTTGGCACCTTGTTGCTTATTTATTCCTGATACGTGACTGTGGCGGCTGCGGTTCGGTCAGGGGCTCTTTGGGTGTTTGTCCCTACCCAGAGCTTTTTTGGTGTTTCCAGCAGCTCTCACCTTTGGTCAGGAGATGCAACTGCCTTAAAACACCCAGACTCTGGCTCCTGTGGTCATTTGGAGATGCCCTCAGTGGCAGCGGGGAGCAGAGGGTCTGATGTGGTGTGAGGAGCTACATCTCTCTGGAAACCATCCCTACCTACCTCCAGGGCGGTTCATCTGTGGTGTGTCAGCAGCATTTTCACCTCCAGGAAGAGAAACACTGAGGCTTGGAACTCTGAGTTTAGAGGGAAAGAAAGAGAGAGGAAGCAGTAGCATCTCCTCCTTGCACTGAGAGGCAGCAGCTTTTTATCTTCCCGGAGGAGAAGGCCTTGCCTTCCGAGCAGGAATGTAACAGGGATTAAGGATCTTGAGAGAGAAAATGACCTCATCTGTGCTTAATTATTTTTACATCTTTTTGGAGGCAAGCACTGTTTTCCGGCACCCTAGAGACCTCTCTGTCCCCTCCCTTCCTTGGCACGTCATGGGTTGAGAGCCTCCAGCAAGGTGGAGGAAGCATCTCGGGGCTTTGCACCTTGCCAGGAGCGGGGTGGAAAGAGGAGGAGGCTAGAGGCTCGGCGGTGGCTCCGCTCTCCCCCTGTGCTTGGAGCTCGGCTTCCTGGCCAAAGCCAAAGGCTTTCCGCTCGGCTGCCTGTGTGCTGGGGAGGAGGGCTTCTCATCCCTACTTCTGCCGGGCTTCTGGAGAGAGGAGCTGCTGGAGGAGGGAAGGGGGAGCAGATGGAGGGGCTGGAAGAGCATCGGGCTGCTGCGGTGAGCCTCGGCCGTGGGGACCCCGACGGGTGCGAGGAGGAACGGGGTTTGGCACAGCCGGTTGGGTAGGAGCGTGACCCACCATCCTCTAAAGAGTGTGTTGTATCCAGAGGTCAAAGTGTCTTCTCCAGGTGATGTTTCTGTGCTTTATTTTATATATAGATAGATAAATATATATATATAGGCTCGGGAGCTTTAAGAGGAGCGGAAGAATATAAACTAAGAACTCTCTGCTTGCCGATCCCAGGGACAGAGAAGCGTGTCTTGGTGATAAGAAGAGATTGTGACCGGGTGCTATGAAGGGCGAAAGCACTTATTTCACTGTTGCCTCATGCGTTACCTGAGCCTCGCTGCTTTTCAAAAGCACTTAAATGCCCAGATGATAGAGGGGAATGCTCGGATCGCACACTGTCTGGCTCCATTATTATCCAGGGATCTCCAAGCTGATGCATTTCACACACATAAAAAAAACCAAAACAAAACCCCAAAACTACAGACAAACAAAAAACCACCAACCACAAACACACAACAAAAAAAAAACCCCAACAACAAAAAGAAAACAACACAAAAAACCAACACAACCTGGCATGGAGAAGGAGAGAGGAAATACATATTTTTAGTTCAGCCTGCTTACAGGTCCTTGGGGATAATCAGGCTGCAGAAGGGACCGGTTTGAGAAATTGAAGCCATGTCTGGCTTCTCATCTCCCAGCCTTTCTCCACAACACGGTCCTGGCAGCTGGGGTGGACGCCCCGGTGTCGGTGCAGAAATGCCGCTCGCTGCCACGCCGAGAGCTTCTTTCCTGGCACCGCGATGGGCAACCCAGAGCCGAGCACCAAATATCCCCCTGCTTTTGACTGGAGCTACCAGCAGAGGCGAGGTTCTGAGTACAGTGCTCTAAAGCAACCTTCTGGGAAGCAATCTCAAGTTCTGTTCAACTTGAGCGACTCAACTCTCAGGGTTGGCTCCGGTTGTAATGCAGCCGAGAGCACGAGCCGAGTTCTTGGTGTTCAGCCCAGGCTTGAATCTATTGCGCTTCTTTATGTGGATAATAAAAACCTGCTCACATGTAATTTATTATTATCGTAATATCATTATGGAACAGCAGTAAAATTGGTTAATTTATCAGATGTTTTTCACACCGGAGAGGGAGGATGGTGCAGGAGCTTTGGGTACTTGCCTAGCAACTCAGCAGAGGAGTCCTGAGCTGCAGGCTACCAACCTCACCTCGGGCATCTCACCTCATGGGGATCCATCATCCCGAACCTCGAAACGTTTGTTGGAGCTGAGTGGGTTATTTCAGCTTCTCCTGTAATTTGGACCAAAGAGATACCTCCAGAAAAAGGCTAGATGAGTCGAGGCAGCTTGTCCCCAGGTCTGTGTCTTCACTGACATCAGTAGTGGACGTGGGAAGAGAAGTTGTCCACTGGTAAGGACACCTCACCCTGAGGAAGGATGTAGTCCCTGAAGTGTCAGGATAAGTCTGTGTGCTGCAAATATAGTCATCCGTGCTGCTAACTCCCCTGCTACCATAGTCTGGCATCTATAGCCCATTAAACCCCTTGCATTTGTTGAGGTGTCCCCACGTGAGACCTCCCAGAAGCTGCTGTGCTCTTTTTTGGTGCTTCCAAAGTGAATCTGCATCCCAGCCGCTGCGCAAGTAATGAAGTAGATGGGGGAGAATATAAAGAGTGGTTTTGTGCAGGGACATTATCCAGCAAAGCACTCTTAAGACCTAGTGGCTCCGTAGTCCCAGATTTGCTGGGCTTTATGTGACTTGCGGGGCTGCAAGTTTCTGCTGCCTGGGGAAGGGCTTGGACATCAGGCAGCCTCCAGGTCCTCATCTGGAGATGATACGTGAAAACAAAGCATTCAAACCTTCTTTGGGGATGTGTAGATGGAGGGTTACAGGGTTCCTGGAGACCTTTGGGAGGAGCAAGGCTGACCCACAGTGATGTGGGCAGTAAAAATAACCTCCTTTGGGAGCAAAGTTTCTTCTAGGTTTGCACCATGCTGTCTTCAGAGGGAGCTCAGTTTCTTTAGTAGGCTGGATAGAGAAGAGTTTCACCTCCAAAACATCACTCGATAAGTGAAGCGCTTAGCTGGGGTAACGTGCAGGAAGCGGGAGAGATGTAGTGATGCAGATGATGGGTGGGGAAGAACTGACAGAGGGGACAAATGGTAAAAAGCTCAAGGTTTCTCTTTCGAGGTGTGTCAGAGCTGGCTTTGTCCAGAGATAACTTTTCCTCACTCCTTTGTGAAGCAGCACGAGCTGCTTTCCCAGCTCCTCTTTGCATTTCTTTGCCTGGCTGCAGGGATATGAAGGTCTGTGGAGAGAAAGACAAGTGATGGGTTTGGGCAGGAGGCATCAGCCTGCATACCCCCCCCAAAAAAAAAGTTGTGGTTTGAACTAAGCATGGAAGTTTTGTCTCAACTTTGGTTGTCTCTGGGTTTGCAAAGGAGAAAATGGGCATGAAGGAGCAAAAGGTCCTTTGGTGGCTGGTACCGGGTGGCTCTGATCTATCTGAAATTGTTGTGAAGCTCTTGGGCAGATCTCTGGAGCCACCAGTTTAGCTGGCTATCGGTGCTCTGAGCACCACAGGTAAAGTGCTGCCATTGTCCTCTTTGGACACTTGGTTTCTGGCAGCAAGGCTCAAAACCAATGCCCGGAGGAGCACGAGGGGCTGGGGAAGGGAGGGCAGCGTGCCCAAGAGCAGCACCTTGACGGGTCACCTCTCTGCCTCTCCCCAGGTGCTCCGTGGACAACCGAGTGACCCGAGTGGCCTGGCTGAACCGCAGCAGCATCCTCTATGCCGGCAACGACAAGTGGTGCTTGGACCCACGGGTGGTGCTCCTGGCCAACACCAAAACCCAGTACAGCATCCAGATCCAAGATGTGGACGTGTACGATGAGGGCCCCTACACCTGCTCCGTGCAGACAGACAATCACCCCAAGACGTCGCGCGTCCACCTCATCGTGCAAGGTAAGAGGAAGGGGCTTCGTTGAGGGGTTGGGCTTGGTGCTTTGGTTTCTGTTCCTCCCTTTCACCCTGGTGTCTTCTCCTCCCGCTGCTCGTACATGGAGCCTGTGAGACAACTTGGTGCAAACATAGGGGCTGATCAGTGAGCTCAGAGAGTCCCAGTGAAGCTTCATCCAACTTTCCTGGAGTGGTCACAGGGCTCTGATACAGGCAGAAGTTGCTGCTGGCAAACCCACGTTGCTGTTTGTTGTTTTTGTTGTGTTTTGATGGAGTTTTTTGTTTTCCGTGCTGGAGGCAGCACTTGAAGTAAAACTTGTGTTGGGGGAAAAGAGCAAGTGCTGGCAGATTTGTGTACTTTGTGGGGGTGTGTGTATGCCTGGCAACAATATGTGTTTATGTCTTGAAGCTTCGTACTTCTGGGAGGAGGAGGAGGACGAGGAGGATGAGGAGGACAAGGAGGAGGAGGAGGAGGAGGAAGGCTGTCATGGGGTGGCAGAGGGCTCACAGTGGCCAAGCGTACGCTTGCTCCCACGCTAGCGCGCCTCGCCGAGGTTGCGCACTCTTGCGCGCGGACGTGCGCTCTTCAAGCGCGCAAGCGTGCGCGGGCTCTTAAGGAGGGAGGTGTGAGCGCGGCCACATGCGATGGCCAAGCGGATGGACTTTCACACAAGATATCTCCCGTGTCCATGCTGGAGGACGCGTGCTGGGCCAGGTTGGAGCTGGTGTGGTGGGACATCTGGTGCCTGGTGCGCTCCTAGAGAGTCAGCCCCCGGGAAGATGAACGGAATATTTCTAACCCCTCCCTAGCCACCTTCTTTCCATCGTGTGCGGTTTGGCCGGGAGCCCTCTTAGCATGACACACCAGCCCGAGTATTGGAATCTCGTCTCAGGCTAATTTTCGAATGCTGATGGCCGTATCGATTTGGAAACAAGCTGGGTTAAAAAGGCATTGGTCTTGTACACAGAGTCGGGTTGAGCTAATCCACCGTCGATACGCCAGCCCTGAGCAGTATTGACAGCCTAATGAATAGAAGGGGGGGAAAAAAACCCCCAAACCCAGGCCCTTTATTTCCCTCCCTTTCCGTTTTCTTTCCTCTTCGAGCAATCAAGCAAACTAAACAGAGCCGGACTTTCTCCATCTCCATTAACTGTGGAGAGCAAGCAGATGCATTGCCAGCTCCGGTCCTTGCTGTTTATCTTGCAATCTGTTATTACCTGCCTGAGTTTCTTAAGCCAAAGTCGATCACCCGCGAGTTCTGAAGTCGCTATCAGGTGCCGTGGCGATGCAGGACAATTTCTATCCATTCTCTTCTGATTCCTGTTTCCTGACCTAAATTTCCCGTATCACCAGACATCCAGGTCCATCCTTTTTGCATCTTGCTGGATCATTAAGAAGGGATTTTGGGATTCTGGAGGAAAAGGTCGGATCTTAACTCCTTGCAGCAGTGCAGTTAAGTACAGGAGGATTCAGTGATGGGCTCAGTCCTGTAACGCACTGAACATCTCACCGCTGCCAATGGAAACAGCGGCCCTCAGGTTCCAAGAGCTGTTCCTTGGCACGCCCGGAACTTTCTCGGGTGGAAGATGGCAAGGGTGTAGTGCTCAGCAACCCGCTGGAGCGGAACGTGAAAGTGGATCTCGTGTCCAATTAAAGGAAAGCCTGCCTTAATGACCCCGATTAGAATTTGGCTGGGGTGCCAGGATTAACTCTCCTGCCTTGGAAAATGAGCCTGATAAATACACAAGCTGGTATAATCCCGTCCTAAAAGACACTTGGCGTGCAGGAAGCAGCCTGGTTGTCCTGGTTTGAGTGAAAACTCAAGCTGCACTGACCCTAAACCGTGACACCCCTCCTTCCCGGGAAAGCAGAGTGTCCTAGCACCAGACTGGAGGGATGTGCCAAGTTCAGCGCGTGGCCGTGGGACTTCTTGCCCCTTCCCGCAGCCTGATGGGAAAGGAGAAGCGGTGAGAGGAGGTGGGGAAGAGGGGGGTCTTCACTTTGGAACAGGGTTAGTCCAGGTACAGCCAGAAAGAGGAAGGTGTGCAGGCTGCTCTAAGCGGGTCCTGACTTTCTCCTTGCTGCACCAAGAAGGGGCCTGGGGGCACAGAGCTGGAGGCAGGAGCACTCCAGCCTCTTGGGATGCAATTAAATCGTGCCCTGGGGCAGGCCGTGCTCTCCAAAGGGACTGGCCTCTGGAGGGCAAGGAGCTGTTCTCCTTCCAGCCAGGATTTCAGCAGCCTGCTGCTCCCCCAGGCAGGTGTGATGGGTGCGTACTGGTCAGGGTCCAGACACCCTCAGCCCACGCTGTGCATCCCTCCTCCTCCTCCTCCTCAAGGTTAGGGGATATCGCTGTGGGTAGAGATGGGGCATCCAAGGGCTGCTGGAGAATTCAGTGCTGTAGGGGGAGAGAGCACAGAAGAGGAGTAGGGGTGAGAGAAGGAGCTTCCTTTAGGGTATGAGGGTTGGACGTTGTCCCCCAAAGGCAGGGGGAGAGAATCGGAGGATGTCCACGCTGCAGGGAGGCAAGGGCCTCACATTTGTTTCTAGGTTGCTTGCGTTGATGGCCGAGATCCCAAAATAGGTGGGTAGAAGGCACCTCAAGAACTCATTTAGCCTGTCCCTCCGCAACAAGGCAGAGACATCGCTGGCAAACACGTGTGAAAGCTATTCTTGAAAATCTTTAACAAAGCAGGTTCTTCAGCCTCCCCAGACGCTCCATTCTACTGCTTCGCTACCTTTATAATTAGAAAATGTATAGCTAATGCCCAACTTAAACCCTCTTTGTTGCAAATGAAGTGGAGTTTTTCCTCAGCCTATCCCCAGCGGACATGGGGAACAATTGATCAGCGTCTCCCCTTTTGTCACAACCTCTTGCTTTTTGGGAAGGTTGTTATCGTGTTGCCCCTTAGCCGCCTGCTTTCTGAAGCGACGCGAGCTCCGTTTCTCCGCCTCTCCTTGTCGGCCGGGCTGTCGGAAACACTCATCAGCCTCAAAATCCTGCTACAAAAGGTGATGGCTGACGATCCAGGAATAGCAGGTCGGTGCATCTCTCCTTCCCGCTGCCTCTGTGCTAATGTGGGACAAACGAGCCCGGGAAGGAGACAACAGACCCTTGGCATTGAATGCATCAAAGTTCAGACCTGCTGTTTCAGGGACTGCTTGAAACGGGGTCAGGCTCAGTTGCTGGTAGTGCCAAGTTGATGTGAGCCGACAACAGAGCTGTAAAAGGTACAAGGAGGTTCTTGGCACCTGGCAAGTTCCCAGACCTAAAATGCACGGCTCAGTGTCTCATCTGCAGTGTCTGGAAGGTGGTCACTGCTTGTCCCGCTCACTCAGCCCTATTTCTTCTGAGGAAGAGTTGTCCTAAGGCCAGATGAAGCACAGGGAAGCCACACTGCCTGTGATTTCAGGAGCCTGAGCAGAGAGAGGGGTTTCTGGCTGAAAATCCCAAAGAGACCAAATCCAGGGACGCCCCACTTGCAATAGGCAAGCTCTGAACTTGGAGGGAGGCAGAACCCCAGAGTGAGAAAGAGGATTTGGGCCTCATTGACCTCTGAGGAGCGATGATTCCCCTCCTTCTCTCCCGTATCCCACTCTGGTTTCCTTATCATGTCCCACTTCTTGCTCCTGCAGCAGCATCTCAGCCTCCCCCTTCTCCCCGGTCACCGCAGGACACTTGAGCTATTTAAGCCGTTCTCTGGGTTCTGGGTTTAGAAAAGAGAGAGGAGGGAGGAAGAGGAGGAGGAGGGTGTCTGGAAAGCTCTTATTTGTATTGATAATAAGCCTTCTCCAACGCGCTCCTGCAAAACACTCCCCTACTCCTTGTAAGATGCATTAAGGAAAGTTGGTCTTATCTCGGCGCCGGGAACGGACTCGGGGAAGGAGGCACCAACTGCCTGCCAGAGTTTAATCTCATTTAGGCACACAAATTTGCATGAGAGAAAATGGTGGAATTTTAGTGCTTAGAAAGAAAGAAAGAAAGGAGGAAGGAGAAAAAAAAAAAAAAATCCCCCCCAAAAAATAAGGCAGTCAACTGGGGGATATTAGCGCTTTCCCGCTTCTTTATCAGCGCCCCTGGCCCTATCTGGCTCTTTCTGTTGTCACTGGAGCAACTAATCACCCCCCTCCCCTTTTGTTTGGTGTAAATGAGTTTTCCCACTCCTTTTCTCGGGCGCCGGGTTAATCTGCAAATCCTTGCCTTTGTCTGGGAGTTAATTACCTGCTCGGCGGAGTCGGGGGGCGGCGGGCGCAGGTGGCGGGGGGCAGGCGCGGCGTGGCGGTGGCACCGGGGCCGCCCCGGGAGCGTCGCTGCCAAGGTGTGCGCCGGCGAGATAAAGCCACCAGTGGGGCTGCTTTGTTTCCAGCGCCGAAGGCAGCCCAATTAATTTCCCTTTGATGCCATAAGCCCCTCGCGCTCGTGGGAGAACGAGGAGAACTTCTCGCGGGCGCTCGTTCCGCCTCGCGCCGGGGCGCACCCTGCAGAGCTGGGGCTGGGAGGGAAGGATCAGGCCCTGCAGTCATCGTCGCTCTTCTCCGAAAGCCTCAAGGTGGCTTTCAGGGCAAACGGGGAATGTATTGCGTGTGCCTGGCTTTTTGGTTTTTATTTCTGGAGATGCTCAGAGCGTTCCTGATCCCCCTCTGCTCCGGAGCTTTGGCAGTGCTGTCGGAGCCGGGGGCCTGAGCTTGTCCCCTGCGCCACCAAAGCCAGCGGTGCTGGGGATGAGGAGGAGCAGGGCAGTTTGCCCAGGGCTGTTTGGTAACTCGGCGGCACTGAGGGTTTGTAGGTGTTGTCCGGGTATGGAGCTGAAGTTCCACGCTGGGCAGGATGCTTCCCAGCAGGAACCACAGGAGCTGCTGGTGGCATGGGTTTTTCTGGTATGTCCACACCTTTTCCTTTGAGAGCAGCTCTTCCTTCTAGAAGCACAAGCAGGTTTAGGTAATACCTTCTACAAAGCATCTGGGGAGCTGGGAGAGCCTCCCCAGGCCGGTGGAGAGGAGGAAACCAGCAGCATGAAATGGAAATGCTCCCTCACTTCACCTGCACTCTCGGCTCCTTTGACTGCTGCCTTCCTTCCCTGTCTCTCTTTTGTTGCTAATCTCTGTCCGTCCGTCAGAGCATCGTCTCCTTTTGTATCAGGGCTGTTGTCGAGGACCGGAGGTCTCCCACACGCTCTCGCTCACTGTCCTCATTGCCGGCTTTGTATCCCGGTTTTGCTCTGCCGCCGGGAGCATCTCCGCTCTTCCCGCATCCGTTGCTGCCCCTGGATCTCTCCATCTCCCTCCCAAGGTGACCGGAACCTTGCTTTCCCGCAGGGCTCAACAGCCCGGCGGGTGGCTTTGACCCACCGATGCGCTCGTCCGTGCTCCCTCGTGGAACGGCCGCGTTCCCGGCGTGCGGCTGGGCGGGCTCCCTCCGGCCTCCCCCAAGTCACTTGACCTCTTTGCAAATCAATTTAACATCTGTGAGGCAGAGATAATAATTGTCACCTCCTTCACAGGGGGGTTGATGAGGATTAATTCATTAATGTCGACAGAGGTCTTTGAAGATGGAACGCGCTATCTGAGAGCTAAACGTTATTATTAATTAGCAATTATATCGTGGGGCGGGAAGGGGGGAAAAGCAGAGACTCCAGAGCCCATACTGGAAGTGCTTTCTCCAGGCTCACACGCCTGCCCTCGCAGCAGCTTTGGGCTGCCCCAGTTACGTGGCTGCTCTGCTGCTGGAGGGAGCTGGACAGGCTGCATCCCACTGGGGACGTGTCCCACTCACGCTGTGGCACGTTCTCTGTCCTCCTGCCTGGAACGTGTAGGTGCAGGGGCAGCAGGGAGCAGGAGGGATGGGGAGATGAGCAGTGCTTGAGTCTCTTAACTGCTGTCCTCGTTGGAAAGAGAGCACGGTGGTAGCTGGGTAGCGGTGGTGAAGGGAGGGCATCCTCCCTGCTGGTCTGGCACCCCAGCAGTGCGAGTGGGCCAGGCACCACCAGACTCACGGGAGGATGTATCCTGTTCCCAAGGGAAATAATTGGCAGGAGAATGGAGCGAGGGGAAGGAAGAACCAGTGATTCATAGGGCACACAGACCGGTTTTATTTCCTTCATGTTTTTCTTTCTTGTACACCAAGGCTGATTTCCCCGTTGTTCCCCCCGCCCGGTGAACTGCTAACGCCGCAATCCAGCGTGTTGTGGGGTTCCCCGAAGCTGCGCCGACACGAACCCTCTGCCCTCCCTGGGGCCGGGACAGCACAGTGATGCTCACTGGGACCAGTTCCACCTCCAACACCCTGTTGTCTCCGCCAGTTCCCTCCTGCCTGGCTGCAGCCACGGGCGCTTCTCTGGCTGCAGGGTGAGCGGAGATGTGCGGAGCTGCAGAGCTCAACCTCTGATCACCCCTCTTCTAGAACACGAGAGCCTGCTCCTCTTTGAACCTTCCTGAGCACACGAGCTCCCAGCGGCCCCATTCCCCCATCCCCTCCCAAGGCTTTCAGGGAGAGGTCGCTGGATTCACCCGGAGCCATTTGACAGCGGCTTTGCTAATCCCTTCTGCGGAGCGGGTGAAACTGGGAGGCCAGCTGTGTGCTCTCCGAGCTGGGCTGGAGGAGGACTTGAGTTCTCTGGAGGTTTCCCAGTCCCCCTCCTTCCCCAGGGACTTTACTAGTCTCTGGGATGCACATCGAGCATCTTCTCTCCGCCGCGTGCGGTTTCCGGAGCGCCGTCGTCGGGCACGATAAAGCCGGTGGGGGTTTAATGAGGTCACTGCAGTTTAATGTTACTGCAGTAATCTCTTTTGTTTTACTACATTAAAATATTTGCGGTGGAACGGTTGGACCACTGTAACGCGATACCGCTACCTTAATGTTGTTGTTGCCACGGTAACGCTAATGGCGGCTCAATAACATTATTGCAATTTAATCTTACGACGATAAAATTAAGGGTAGAACCGTGAGACCTCCACAATGGGATGTTACTGCAGTAACAGCATTGTTATCGTAATCGCGGGAGCAGAGTCAACTCGTCGTAGTGTAATATTGGTACCGGGGCTTTGTTGTTACTATAGTAACGCGGAGCATCCGCCGAAAGCCGTGGCAGGGGATGAATGGGAGGAGACGTCACCGGTACAACGGCAACTACAGCCACCCCGGGGCTGGTGGAGCAGGAAGGTTGCGCTGGTATAAACACACCTTAATCGCCTCCTTCCGTCGGCGTGGTGTTTTTATCGGGGCCTTTCTCCTTCTCCCTCCGTTGCCGGAGCTCTTCAGAGCCCGTCTGTTGTTTTAGTGGCGCAGGGAAGATTTAATGCGCTGCCTCCATCTAGTTCCAGATCCTTCTGCCCGACGTTTTATAGCATGTGGCTGTTATGGAGCGATAACGTTTTATATTTATATGTCATCTTCCATCGTGAAGGATCCCGGCACGAGCTACAAATCACAGCCGTGCTGCAGGGCCGGGCAGGCGACCCAGCACACGTTGCATGCGAGCGAGAGGAGAGGGCTTCATCCAAGGGCGCTGGAGCTCGATTTGCTGCCCTGGAGAGATACCCACCGAGATACCCACCTGCTGGGCACCGATACCTATGCGAGGGAGAGTCTTTTTTTTTGTTTTGAGGACTTCCCTGGAGTGCCCACGCGTCGCGAGGAGGAGCGGGGGTCCCGTCCGCGCCGAGCTGCGCGCTTCGTACGCGCTGGCAGAGCGCGGCTGGCGGTTTGCGCAGAGCGCAGGTGACGTCTCTGTGCCGTGGGTAGGTGACATCGCAGCGGCTGCAGTTTTCTCCAGCCTCCAGGGGAGGGAAGCAGAGCTGCCGATCAGCGGTCCCCAGCATCGCGGCCGCATCCCTGCCGCATCCCTCTTGCTTGCGATGCCACCGCGCCTGCCAGCCGGGCTGGGTGCCCCGGTTGCTCACTCGCACCCCTGAACTACCTCCACCACCTCCTTTCCTCCTTGGCAGGAAGGGATTTATCCTCTGCTTCGAGCTCCTGCGCTCCCTCCTGGCTTCTCAGGAGATCTCCATCCCTCTTCAGCTCTTTGAAACCCATGTTCTGCAAGCCCAGCCTCCAGCCCTAGCACAACTCTGGGCCCGGCTCAGCGAGGCAGCCGCTCGGCTCCCCTTGTGCGTCAGCATTTGAACTCTCTCCATGGGTATTTGGACTCTGACTGCCGTGGTAATTCCTTGTTTGTCCTTCAATAAAAGACCTGTGAGCCCCCTTGACGCTGGTGCTGGAATCAGTGGGACCTGGGACGTCCCGCGTGCCAGCTTTCCGGGGCAAGCTGGTACGGCATCCGTCCTGCCACAGCGGCTCCTCCGGGAGTCGCATGTTTGAAAACACGAGCAGCAGCTCATCTCCCATTCACTGTTTTTCTCCATCATTTGCTTTATTAAATATTGATTTTCTGTTGCATTATTAAACCTGAAGTCCAGAGCATAAATTCAGAGTTGATACTTTAATCTGGCTCTTCTTTTTGGCCTTTAGCACTGATTTTTCCAGCCAGCCACCCCGGAGGCGAGTCCAGAAGCGAAAGGCTGTTGCAGAGGCTCGGGAAGTTGGAGAGGGTGAGAGGGAAGCTCTTCCCAAGGGAGTTTGGTCTCTTTGGTGCAGACTTTGCAGCCAAAGGTGGCATCTGCGGGGATCCTGGCTTGCAATCCTGCTCAGATGCCGTGTGAAAGGAGGCTGGAGAGGCATCAGCCAGGCTTTCCATGGAGGTTTGGGTGTTGCTGGAAGGGGGAAGGAGATAGCCCTCCTTCTTTTTCTTTGATAACATGAGGAATTTAGTCTGGAGCCACTGCCTGGCAGAGCAGCAGTGAGAGGTCCCTCCATGTGCCCTGCTTGGGCTGCTCCCTCGGGCTTTTGCTGCCTCACTCTGCCAAAATTGCCATGCTCGGGATCCGTGCTCTCTGCCGGGGAAGGAAGCCACAGATGGTGATGTCCTGTCCTAAATGCATCTCTTAAAACGCAGCTCCTGGGCCATGCTCTACAAATCTGTGCTTTTCCGCCGTACAAATCCCCAGCGAAACCAGAAGTTGGCCTGGGCCAAAACTCCAGGCGTAGCCAGAGGGATGCGGGTGGTGGGATCTCCGCCAGCGCCAGGCTCCAGAAAGCCACCGGCCAGGCGGGAGCGGTGCAGGTGGCCACCGGCACGTCCCCGGTAGCCAAGGTGGGTCGCGTTGACTCGCACCGGCTGGTCCCCTCTTGCCTCCCCTTCCCTATCGGAGAGCTGCACGCGGCCGGCCGCTGCCAAAGCCCCGCGCTGCCAGCAACCAGGTGTCTGAACATGTTTCCAGAGCCAAGATGACTCCCTGGCCAAAAGGGAGGAGGGGAAAGCAGTGTGGCAGCGCTGGCAGGTTCGGGAGGATGGAAAAAAAAATAAAAAAGAAAGAAAGGAAAAAATAAAAAAGGCAGAGGGAGGCTTGCAAACAGCTTTTGGATCCCCATCCAAATGTGGCATGCTGGGCAGCGTGAAACCCGCGCCTGGCAGCCGGCGTGCCGAGCAGTGATTTAAAACCAGGCTCCCAGCGGCGGGGAAAGAGGCAGAGGGGGAAGCAGATGTGAACACAATGATGGAGATAAAGGAGAGGCCAAGAGAACAGCTGCCGAAGAGCCGGCCTGGCCCCGCTGCTGGCACTGGGTGCTACAAAACCTCCAGCAAATATCCACCAGCTTAAGGATGGGCTGGAGGGGTCGCTGAGCTCGTGAGAGAATGAAGGGGAGGACCAGGGGGAAAATGTGTTGGTTTCTGCATTGGTTTTGCTTTGATCTTGAAGGAAAAGTTGAAGGTTGGAGAAGGAGAGGAGCGTTGGAACATTGGGAGAGTCGTGATCTTGTTTTCTGGTCTCTGTTCTGGTGCTGCGACAGAGAAGAAAGTGATTTTAGCCAAGGAGAAAGGGGAAGAAAATTGGGAATTGGAGAACAAAAAGGTGGGGACCTTCAGAAAAGAGGTGGATGTGAGATCCTGCAGAAAAGGTGTGGAAATATGAACTTGAAAGATTGTGGTTTGGGTTTTCTGGGTCTGGCTGGTTGCCTGTCTGAGAAGCTGTTGGTGTAGGATACCGCTGAGCCCTCTGTGCCCTGTCCCTTGGAAACGAGGTGGCTTTGTTCATTAGGCCTGGGTTGGATCTCTGGAAAAACCCCAAAAAGAGTGGTGAGAAGCAGGAAGGTCTCATTGCTCGAGGTGGACTCGTGCTTATCGTTCGTGTCTGGGTTGCTGGTCCCATTACACTGGCAGTAGAATTGCCAGGACGATTTTGCCTCTGGGTTCTTCTTTCCTCCAGTAGGATCTAGTGTAAGACTGGGACAAAGGCAGCGAAGGTCATGGACCCCATCCTGCCCTACGTGAGATGAGATGCACGGGTCTCAATCCGCCTCCCCATCACCGAGCCCTCGCGGCGAACTGGCTCCCCGATTTGCACCCGGGGATGTCCTTGCCCGGACCAGCTTGGAGAAGAGAAATCAACAGAGATGTCTTCTCTATGGTTTGCCCTCCTTGTAATCCCTCCTTCTAGCAGCCGGGCCGAGATCTTCAGCCTTTGATCCTCCTCCTCTTTTGCAAACACTTCTCTCCGCTCGTGGAATTAAATCTCTCTCGCAGTGTTTTCCTTCCCTATCTCTTCTTTTTGGCTGAGCCTGTCTGAAATGCTATATTTTTTTGCTCCTTCAGCAGCAGGGCTATATAATTGATGGCCTCACCAAGCTTTCTGAGCTGAACATTAAACCCTTCCTGCCTCGGCTCCGACCGGAGTTCATTACTTTCTGCAAAGCTTTGTTGTCTGTTGGTGCTCCGATGATTGTTGTTGTGGAGGGGAGGATATTGTCAACAGAGAGGGAGGAAGGGGGGCTGGATTTGGCCAGGACTGCTTGGTAATCAAATCCTGCTCTCTGTCTTCTTAGCAAATTTTCGAGTGGGGAAAACAGCCTCTTTTAGCAAAATGGAAATACCCGGCCCTTCCCAACGGCAGGAGCACAGAAGTCAGGGGTTGGGGTGGTGATGGTGGGTAGGAAAACGTCGCTTTGCAGATCACCCCTGCGAGCGATGGGCAGGCGGGAGCAGGAGGATGCTCCTCTCGCCGTAGGCTTCACACTTGGGGTTCCTCTGGTGGTCCCTCCCAAACTTTAGCGTCGAGGGATCTGCCCTGGGAAGCCCAGGCAGCGCTGGCAGGGTCCTTCCGGCACCGTGGTTTCTTTATCCCAGCGCAGGGTGTAGCACACCCGCTGGGTGTAGTTTTTTGCACCACGCAAAGCACTTTGGGCATTTTTCTGCTTTTTCTGGCAAGATCTTTTCAGGTTTGCCCTTCGACGATGCTTCTTTTGGCTCCCCGTCTACCTCCGTGGTTTTCCAGCACTTAAAACACAGCGAGGCCGAGGTGATTACAAGGATTGGGAGATGCAGTGACACTTCCCTGCCAACAAGTAATTGATTTATTAAAGACATTACAATACATTCATGGTTGAGCGTAAGAGTTTCCTTTGAACTCGCTCGAAAAATCCAAAGGGATTGTGCCTGTTTGCAAGTACCGAGGGCAGAATAAATCTGCGCTCCCCCATCGCCTACCCCCCCTCCCCTTCCCCGCGCCGCCGCAATTTCATTTCCCTTTGACGGGCGCGAGTAAATATCACAGCTCGACAACTCCGGTCCAGTGACCGGTGTGATCCAATTTAATAGCATTTAAAAATTCAAAGTGATTGTTAGCCAAATGGAAATGTAAGATTTCATACCCAGCCTGCCTTGGGGAGGAGAGGAAGAATGAGGGAGGGTGCGGGGGATGTAGACAAATGGACTAGATAAAAAATAATGGAAAGTAACTTAATTAAAGAGGCTCAAGCCAAGTTAAAAACAGTAATGATTTTGAATCGCGGAATGGCAGTTTTTAAAAATGAAAAGGGAAGAGGAAAGGAAGGAAAGGACTCTGGATAAAGAGCCTCCAAAATGGTGAACTGGGAGGAGGAGGAGGGAGAGGAAGGAAGGGAATGAAGGGGGGGAAGGGAAGGGAAGGGAAGGGAAGGGAAGGGAAGGGAAGGGAAGG
>JANVCC010000064.1:2598612-2647178 GCA_025345505.1 Todiramphus chloris collaris
GGGAAGGGAAGGGAAGGGAAGGGAAGGGAAGGGAAGGGAAGGGAAGGGAAGGGAAGGGAAGGGAAGGGAGTTGAAACCAGTCCTTCTATGAAAAGGCAGGAGCACATGGGGAATAGTCAGTGCCACTGCTGAGGCTGGGCATTAAAAAAGACAAATAGGGGAATTAAAGGATGCTCTGGGGGATGATAACTCCCCACGGCTTTTCTGGTGTTCTCGGCAGCCAAGAAGAAGGCTCAAGGGCTTTATTTAGGAGAGATGGAAAGCGTAGGAGCAGTCCTAATGGGAAAGGAGAACAGCCCCCGTGTACTCTGGGCACGCCAACCTCCCTGCCTTGCGGTGGCATCGCTTCTTCCTTTTCCTTCCCTTTTAACTCTGTCAAACGTCGCCTGTTTTGGATGGAACTTGGATATGAAATTTGAATTGCCCCCCTGCGTACACGGGTATCCTGCTGTGCTCTCTGCAGCCCGGTGACTGGGTTTTAGCCGCAGCGCTCTGGGCTCGTGCGGCCAGTCGGCAATACCTGGAAAATCCTGTGAGCTAAACCTTGTGGTGCTAAGACTTCTCTTTTAAGGACATTTTAAAGCATGGGAAGGATGATGTCCTTCACCACGCCAACTCTGGACTGTTGGCATTTGCTCTCCTGCTTGTTTCCAGCAGGTTTGGCCAAGCCTTGGGTTGGTCCCCTGAGTCTGGGGCAGTTGGCGTGTTGGGTTGGGGGGGGGGGATGCTGACAAAGCACCTTGGATCAGAAGAACTCCACGGGAGGAGCGAGGATGGATGGGTGGCTCTTGGAACCCGAGGAGGAGAGCCTGCAAGAGCTGGGCTGCGTAAAGAAAGGTCTAAGGGGAAGGAGGAGAAGACCAGGGCGACGTTGGGAAGGTGGTTCTGCCTCCACCGGAGCGATGGATGGGTTCACAGGCCTTGTGCGAAGAGATGTGTTCCCATGGGGACAGGAGGAGCAGCAGCATCCGGAGGCAGAAATCACCTCCCCTGCGGTTCATTTTGAACTGCTGGGCCTTGCTGACCTCCCTCTTTATAAGCAGCTGAACAAAGGGTCTGGTCATAAGTAGCAGGCTCCAGACCACCTAATCAGAGAATAATAGGGCCGTGCTCCCTGCCTGATCCGTTAATTTTTCACTGGAGTCAAAGGCAAACACAGGAGGAATCCCAACCAGCAGTAAAGGCTCTGGCTGGAGCACAAGGAGGCACCTGCGAGAGTGGGAGCTCGGCGAGGAAAGGGGCTGCCTGGGGACAAGGTGGCATCTGTGATGTCAGAGGCAGTTTGTGACCTGCTGCCTGTGCCAGTCTGAGCTCTCCTCACACCTTCCTCTTCGCTCCCTGTCACGTCCCTCCTCTAAGCTGGATGCCAGTGTGGTGCCTAAAGGTGGCTGCCAAGCGGTGGTGGCCGGGAGGGCTGAGGATGGAGCCTACGTTCATCTGCTGCCTCCTTTTTCACGTGCCCATGGGGCAGAGGCTGTATTTTTGTGACATCTTGGTGCAGCCCCTACCACAGCAGCGGAGTCCGAGGGCATCAAAAGGCTTCAGAAGGGAGGAGGGATGTAAATCTTTAGATAAACAGAGACAAAAAAGGACACGGATAAACCCAGAAGATCCAAACAGACTTCACTTGCAACTTAATCAAAACTTGGAGCTTTCACTCGGTTCCACGTTAACGCCGCGAATCTCAATGGGTTTTGAAAAAAAAAAAAAAAAAAATAACCCTACCCCCAAACTTGTTGGTTTTTTTTTTGCCCAGCATCCGTGCGGCTGATCCTCTGCCAGGGCGGGCGAGCCGCTCCTCGAATTAGATTAGCGTCGGTGTGGAAAGTGTAATCATAAACACTTACTCTGTGCTCGAGTTGGGGGAAGAGGGAGCGCGAGAGCGCGGAGATAAGAACAAATATGCAAGAGCATAGTGTGTTTTTAATGGAAGGGAGATTTATTTCTCTCCGTGTCTTTTTAAGCCTCTAGATAGATCATAAAAAAAAAAAAAAAAAAAAAAAAAAAAAAAATCAACCACAACCCAAACACAACCTGTCTGCCTGAAATAGCCGAAATGTAATTTAAAGAGCATCATTTTAACTAATACTTCACTTCAGAGACACCTGCCCTATATTCATTGGAGATGCAGCTGCATTAGAGCATCTGATTTATCTTCGGAAAGGATGTGCGAGCTTCTTTGTTCCTGGCGGGTCCCTTCTGAGGAGTGAAGCGGTGCAGGGCTGGTTCGGCGTGCTCAGCCCTGCCTGGGATGCCTGCTCCTCATGGGCAGAGAGCTGGGGCTGCGCGGGGATTCACACACACCCCACCACCATTCTCCAGGAGCAGGACCTGTCCTTGCCCTTGACTGGTTTGAGGTAGAGACCTCAGGTTTCCTGCTGAATGTAGCAGGACAAAGTGTGCTGGTGGGCCAGATGAGTGATATGTAGGGATCTAGAGCAAAAGTCTTGTGAGGAGCGGCTGAGGGACCTGTGCTTGTTCAGCCTGGAGCAAAGGAGGCTGAGGGGAGACCTTCTGACTCTCACCAGCTCCCTGACAGGAGGCTGGAGCCAGGGGGGGTTGGGCTCTGCTCCCGGGGAACAAGTGACAGGACAAGAGGAACTGGCCTTAAGTTGCCCTAGGGGAGGTTTAGGTCAATCTGAGGAAGAGCTTCTTCCCTGCAAAGGTTGTCCAGGGCTGTCCCAGGCTGCCCAGGGCAGGGGTGAAGTCCCTGTGATCCCTGGAGGGGTTTCAAAGCCGTGGAGATGTGGTGCTGAGGGACAGGGCTTAGTGGTGCCCCACCAGTGCTGGTGTAATGGTTGGACTGGATGATCTGAAAGGTCTCTTCCAACCAAAACAATTCTATGATTCTCTGCTCATGTAAACGTGCTGCTCTTTAGTACAGGAGACTCCAGGTTGGTGAGGAGGTGCTGCTTGCAGGAACACCTGCTTGGGATGCATGCCCTGAACTAGATCTGTCCACCTTGGCTTACGTGAGCTTAGCTATGGATAGGATGTGGCCAGTAGCACTGTCCCTGTACAGAAACGTCTGCACCTACAGTTCCCATAACCATAGGTTCTCATATCTTACCGTCTTACATGCCATTGTCTTTTTAATAAGCCTGCAAGGAAGAGAAATAGTTGTCATTGTGTTGATAAAGAGAGGGAAAACCCAAAGAGACCGAGGGTTTTGCTCAGGACTACTCTGGCACAGCAGGGAGTGGTGCAGTCATCAAGCCATCCTCCTTCTCTGCAGCTTATTGACCTGCAGCACGGAGGCTTTTCTAACATTTGAGAAAAAAAATACTCCCTGAAGCATGATTTTCTCTCAGGGTGTGACCTGGTGGAGGAAAGGATCCAAAGTTGTCCCACATCCCTCAGGAGATGGCAGTGCAGGGGCTGGTCCCAGACAGCCCCGAGGTCCTGGGTGCCTTGCTCCTGGTGGAGTGCAGCTATGGAGGACGACGGAGTGCGGGGAACAGCAGGAGGAAGAGCGGGGAGAGGAGAGCTGTTGTCAAATCCCCAGCTCACCCTTTCTGGTCTGAAGTTCACTTGTAATATTTTTCTCAACTCGGGTTGCTAATGCGTTTTGTTCTCCGGAGTGTGCGTGGCCCGACTTCCCGCGCAGCCTTTAATTAGTTTCTGGATGATGACATCTCCGCTGAGAATAATCTCGTCGTGTCCCTCCGATCTCGAGGGGAGATAAAAGAATCTAATAAAGACATTCAGCATTTCTAGGTGATGGGTTTGACAAGCTTTGTATTAACAAGAAGTCATGTTCAAACTTTGTCGGGCACCCTCGACACGCTGCCGCTCATCCCCACGCAGCACGGGGGGGGATGTCTGACGGAGCCTCCACCAGCACCGGGTGGGATGAGAGGGGCAGAGCTGGGGACCCCGAGCAGGGTGAGATGGAGTCGCTGTTGGCGTGCTGGTCACCGCGGTGGTGGTTAATAATAACGGTGGGTAAGAATGCTGGGAAGGTGATGCAAGTGCCTTAAGGTTTCGAGATCCTTCAATTTTCTGCCTTTCCCGAGGTGTTGCTTGACTCGCAGGGGAATCCCTGGTGACTCGAGGTGCAAAAACTGGAAACCAGATCCTTGCTCCGCGCGGCATGTGTGGAGCTGAAAATGAGCTCTGTCTAGACAGGGAGCTGAAACCTCAGTCTGTCCTCGCTCGTCTGCATTTCTTCTCGGTTAGCAATCCAAAAACTTTGTTCTTGCATCTTTACAGGGTTCTGTAGGGTTTTGGGTGTTTTTGAAAGACAAGTATGAAGTAGTAGACCAAATGCATCATCCCAGCTCCTTAAGGCAGCGGCAGCCTGGATGCAGATTGGTCACCTGGACCCACCTGAAAGTCAGGAAAGAGACCTCATGCCAGGGACCTGCCTCTCCTTCCGCACCACATTTATTCCGGCGTATCCCTCGACTGCGGTAGGAGCATTGCTGATTTATGCCGTCGTAAGTGGAATCAGATTGGGCTCCCTTTTGGCACTTAGCTATAAAGTTTATCTGCAGAAACCCTGCTGCTTACGCGGTGAATTATACCCACGTTCACAAATACTTTACTAATGAATGATTGGAAACGTCTTGTTCCCCCCCCCCTCCTCTGAATTATTAGGCCGTTGTGCCGTATTACCTGCTGCAGAGGCGGACGTAAAAAAATTTGACGTCCTCCGAGCTCGGGAGAGCTTTGCTGCAACAGGAGCTGTTACCTGCTTGGGAAATCATTTAGACGCATCTCGGTGCCGTATGACACATCTCATTACGCCCTACTTTAAAACGAGCAATTGTCATTAGTTATTTATTAATTGCTTATTAAGGTCGTTATGGATGTCCTCTTCGTTTCCAGGCCGCTTTCTTCATGTCTTTGGCTGCCGTCGGGGTTCCTGCAGAGAGGAACTGATGCGGTCACGGGGAAGGGGGTGACAGCGCAAACCAGAGGTGCAGGATCGGCACCTCTGGTTGCAAGGGGTTTGTATAGAAGCCTACGTGACCAAGCAGGCTCTCCGCTCATGTTTGCCCTTCCTCGCGCCCCCGTGGGCTTCAGCGCGGCTCCCGATGGAAGGATGAAGCCCTCTCTTCATTATGGCTGCGTTAGAGCGGCACAAACTGATTTCAAAGCCCGTTATAATGCACCTGTAATTAAAAGCGCAGGTCTCTCAATGTGCTGCTCTTAAAAGAGCAGAAAGGTCTTGAACACAAAAGAGGGAGAAGACACAATGGAGGTGCCTGGTACTGTGGAAGCCAAAGCACTGTACCTCCTCCGACCCGGCGGAGAGGAAACTGCTCTGGTTACAACCCGAAGAGGTTGGATGGGGAGCCAGGTGTTGGGGTCCCCACCTTGTACCGGATCCCGGGTGGTTTTGGACCCCTCCATCGCTGGGCCAGCAGTGAAGGCTCTGTCTGACTTGTAGCATCACCACGAACAGGGCTGGGGCACCCGGCTCTCCCCCTCGCTGGGTCCCTGAGGCAGGACCCATGGGAGCAGCGCTCTGTAGAACACGGGAAGTCCGTGGGTGACAGCAGTAAGAGGCTGTTATTAAGAGCGGGAGCAGCGGCAGCCTGATGTTCAGGAAGCTGCCAGTGCACATCACAGATCGCCTGCAGAACGCAAGCCTGAATCTCCCTCTTTTTCTTTCTTCGAGACACTTTTATAGTTGTTCTTTGTTGTTTCCTTTGATCTGGAGCAGATGTTGCTCGTGCTGGAAGATGGAGGTTTGCATGTTTTATGTGCAGGGGAAGCAAGGAGCTGCCAGGCTTACCGGGAGAGCCCGCCGGCTCGCAGGCTGCTGCCAGGGCAAGCACCTGCTATGCCCGAGAAAGGATTTGTGGGTCTGGAAAGGTCCCACTGGAAAGGTCCCACCGGAAAGGTCCCACCTGTGTTTCTGGGCTCCCAAAACTGGGTAGAAAGGAGGTGCTTAAGACCAAAAAAAAAAAGCAATTACTCCTCAAAGGCACCCACCTTGGGGAGGCTCATCGGAGGTCTCCTTCCCCACGTCTGGTGGAGAGGTTACTCCATGTTCACGCTCCCCTAATACTCAGGGGCCTCTTGCTGGATTTGGGGTGCCGGGGGACCCCATCTGCACCGAGGGCTGGGACACAGCGTCGGGGAGAGGGAAGCAGAGGCGAGCGGCACGGTCCTTGCACGCGGGGAAGGTGGATGGGGAAGTTGCGAGGGTAGGAGATGGCAGGGCCAAGGGGTACGTGCGTGGGGGGCGTGAGCTTCTGCATCTGGGCTGGCTCTGGGACGGCTGTTTGGAGGTGAAAGCACAGCAGGGCTACGGTCTGTGCCAGCGGCAGGAGGGTGTCTGTGCGCCAGGGAATATATCTGTGTAGGCAAGCGCATATGCTCGGATCCGTAAAGACATATATCACCTGACTGAACACCCTCGAACCTGTAACGTGCCATATGGTTTGGTTAAATATTTAAGCAAGCTGCTTTCTGTCCCAGGGACTACACGTGTGAGAGCGGGTGCCAAGCCTGGGCAAACCGGGGGGCACGGCCCCGGTACCTGCGGAGGGGTGTGGAGGTGGAGAGCAACCCCAGAGACCTTCCCCGTCATTGTGGTGAGGAGAAAGGAGGGGGCCGGTGGTGAAAAAGAAATCAGATCAATAAACCACCAGCCTGCCTCTGGGGAAATCTGCGCTGTGTCACTGGAGCAGCTTGGCCAACACTGCCATGTTTAATCACTTCTGAGCAAGAGAGATGCCGAACACAAAAGGACTGCCCGCAAGGAGAGGGTTCCCGCCTGGGAAGCTTGCATTTATTTAGCTTTATTTATTTATTCATTCCCATAGGGGCACAGCTCCATCTGCGTCCCGCGTTCAGCAGGAGAAATTTCTCCTCTGCCCCGTTGCCGCAGCAATGGCAGCTGACGGCGAAGGTGTTTTAATGCGGAGGGAGCCGGAGCGCCGGTGGCCGTTAAGTAATATTAAATGTATACCTGCAATCACTGATTTTTTTAAGGTCTCCCTCTCTAGTGTGGTACAAGCCTTACAATGTATCTGCTCAGTCTCTGGAAAGGCATCTTATATAGTTCGTGTGGTTAATTATTCAAACGCTTAATTAGCATACAGTAAGTGTCGTGTTAAATCCTACCACCCCACGTTTAAATGAAGGGTTAGCTAACAACTTCACTGACACAGCTCTGCTTTACTTCCCAGCCACCTCATCTCATCCCAAGCAGGCCGTGGGAAATTGCCTCTCCCCGAGCGTGTCCCGAGCTCGCCGGGGCACGGGGGGGATTTTCCCTCGAGAGACTCGGAGAGAGCTGCGAAGTCTCCCCTCGCCCGGCCGAATGGCAGCGCCGTCGTCTCTTCTCTGCCTGGTCTGAGGAAAATCGAATTCTCCTGCTGTATTGCTAAGGGGGAGGATAGAACACTCCCTTCGTTGGGATATCCAAGTTTAATTTGGTTTAATTACGTTTTAGGATCCGGTCGGTCGAGGTGATTACAGATTTTTGCCTGGGCGGGTGCAAATCCTTGTGTGTGGTACCGGAGCCGCGCTGCAAAGTCTGACTTGATTTTAATTTTTTAAGCAAAACAAGCTGAATTGGGTCGATGTGGATTCAGTAATTAAAAACATTGGAGAGGCCCCTCTGTGGTTTAGCGAGTGTCACGTCGAAGGTGAGAGATGTTGCTCTGGGTTTGTCGGGACTTGGAGCTGGAAGCTCTCGCTGCTTCCCAGGTGATGGACTTATCGGTTGGACCCGACGATCTGAAAGGTCTTTGCCAACCAGAACAAATCTACGATGGTGGGCAATTCGCCGCACCTCCGCTTGCCTCTTTCCACCTCTCCATTGGCAGCGGTGATCCCTCCTTGGCCTATTTTTGTCGTCTGGACTCTAAGGTGGGTCTTAAAGCGCTCGTGCATTTCCTGATCCCGGCCTTGCCGTGACGATTACCGTGCTTGTGTCATTAATTGCATCGCATCTCCTCGCTGGACAACACGGTTCCTGGCAGAGCATCTCCCAGCTCCAGCTGGGCAGGCGGTCCCGGGAGGCCTGTGCCGTCCCCTTACGCTGGGCTTAATGACACTGATGCATATTAATATTTCTCTCGGCAGCGTCTTCGTGCCCTCCACTGTCCTGCCCCGGAGTCCCCGCTGTTCTGGTGGTGTCTGATCCATAGTTGTCCTCTGGTGCATGATTAGCAGATTAGCCGTTGTGCCCAGAGCAGCAAAAAAATGAACTCCCAGAAGCCCTTCAAAACAGAGAATAATTCATTACCCACCTTGATTTCCACTTAAAATGTACTTTAACTACACTTCCAACTACAAACCCTAAATCACCCTCATGTTCACAAAAAATCCATCATTTTTTATTTTATTGCACGGCACTGGCATGACATAATCCCTTCCAGAGCGTCTTGGAGTGCTTTACGGATCAATAAATTACTTACCTGCACAGCAGAGGCAACGCGTGCAAGGCCATTGCAGTCATTGCGGCTCGGCGCGGACCCGGGAAGGCGCCGGGAAGGGGGGGGAGAGGAAAGGAAGGAGGCTCCGAAGTCGGGAATAGGGTGTTGTGATGCTCAGGGGGGGTACAGCTTCGAGCGGGTGGATGAACGGGGCTCGCCCGGGGAGGGCGGGAGGAGCGGAGGATGCTCTGCGAGTGATTTGCAGCTCTCCTGCAAAGCGCCGCGGTGGGCGCCAATCCGCTGCTCGGCTCTGGAGAATGGCCTGGAAAAAAAAAATCAACCGAGGAAGGTGATGGTCTTTATTATGTTGTGCAGGTGCAGGCTGATAACAGCAGCCGATCGTTTTTCTCGCAGAGCTCGTAGAAACCTCAGCCCTCCCTGGCAGCTGCCTCACGTCCTCCGCTCACGCGGCAGCCGCTCGCTTCTCACCTCTTCCCCACTCCTCACCCCTTCCCCGCTCCTCTTCCTCGCTCCTCAGCCCCCTTCTCACCACCCCCCTCCTGTATCCGTGTCCTCTCTTGGGCCCCTTGTCCCTGACTTGCTCCTGCGTGTTCATGCTGGCAGTGCCAGTGCAGCGGGATGGGTTTCATCCTGACTGAAGTACACAGTGATAGACCTCAGAAGCTCCATGGTAGGCTCGTTACCTTCATGCCCAGCTTCTCTCAATGCTTTCCAGGTTGAAAGGCCTGACAGAGCCTTGCAGAGAGAGCTGCAAGCCACAGACAGGCCGCTGGGCCATCTTATCTAGACCGAGCTCTTGCCAAGAAAGGTTGGACCAGGTGATCCTGGAGGTCCCTTCCAGCCTGGTGTTCTCTGATTCTGTGATACGTGCGCTTCGGGTACTCTTGTAACGGTGTATTTTTGGTAGGATGTAGCTCTGCTGGAAAGGGGTTATTGTAGATGACAGGGCAGGATGAAACCTGGAAGCAGGGTGGGGAAAAAGTACCTGCCCTGGGTTGGGGTTAATTATCACCAGCAGCTGCTGGTCCAATCAACTGGGAGGGGACACAGGCAGGATAAACAACCAAGCCAGCCAATGGGAGAGGTGGTACCACACTGAGTCCTGCCCCTATATAAGGGGAGGGCTGGCCCCAACCTGAGCTTGTTTCCATTGTCTGCAGCATGCGACTTCAGCTCCTGTAGGGGAAACAGGGAAAGTGGCGTCTTGAGCACAGGTAGAGCCTCTCCCTGGCTTTGTTTATTGTTTCATTTGCACTGATGTTTTCTTTTCTGCTTGTGTTGTATTACTACCCTGTCCTTCTCTCAACCCCCAGGGTCACATCTCTTTGCTTCCTCCCAGTTTTCCTTCCCATCCCAGAGCAGGGGAGGGGTTGAGCGAGCGGCTGCGGGTGTTTTGCTGAAGTTTAACTGCAACTGTCCTTTTTTTTGGTGCCCAACTTGGGGCACCAAGGCTTGAGATCAAGACAAATCTGATCAGACTGTGTTAAAATAATGGTTTCATATGCACTTGATATTGGTTAAATAGTGTAAGGTCACAGCACTAGTCCGTTCGTGTGGTGGTGGTACGTGAACCGTTGTACGTACGATGCGTTCTCTGCGGTAGTTTTTATCATCTCAGGGGACTGGGTTAGGACTGTCACGTTGCTATACTGGATTTTGTCAGCCTATAATGTGATTATACTCCTGATCATGAGGTTAAACTGTGCTGTGAGCGTAGCCTTGTCCTTTATTAGTGATCTATAGGCAAGACAGGAGAGGAAGCTCTCAGCTTTTGAGAACATTGAGTATTCCTGCCCTGTCGGAACCAGCCTGCTCTTGTTACTGTGTCTCCTGAATGTGTCCCAGGTCTTATACAGGGTCAAACAAATTGAATTCAGGAATAACTCTGAGGCTGGATGGTTACGAGTGGCAGGGTGTGTGGGAGAGTATGGGCAAGTGCCTAGGGCAGTGGTCACTTCTAATGTTTTGGGTTTTCATCCATGAACAGCTGCAGAACCCTGAGAAACTAGTTATGAATTTGGAAAAAAATATGTTACTAGCCTAGGAATTCCAGAGACACAAATTACTGTGATGTCCTGGGGCCTGGGTCATGCCTGCAGAGCTTTCTTCAAAACTATTCAGTGTCCTCAAGGGGATGAGAAGGTCTCTGGACCCAAAAACAAACCAGCAAACACTGCAGCTATTGCACCCCTTGTGACAAAAACTGTGACCGCTCAAACCTGAGTGACTGCAGATGAAGCAGAAAACCAACCCCTGATGGTATCGGGTGCCTCCAGGAATGTCCTGGGCTGGGGTTAATTATCACCAGCAGCTGCTGGTCCAATCAACTGGGAGGGGTCACAGGCAGGATAAACAACCCAGCCAGCCAATGGGAGAGGTGGTACCACACTGAGTCCTGCCCCTATATAAGGGGAGGGCTGAGCTGGGCTTGGTTTCAGACTGCTTCAGTGTGGCCCGAGCAGGGAAAAGGGCCTCTCAGGCACAGGTAGAGACTTCCTGCTTTCCTTCACTGGCTTTGCCTAGCGTTTCATTGGCACAGTTGTTTTCTTCTCTTTGTGTTTTATTAACCTCTCCTTACTTCAGCCCCTGGGGTCTCATTTTTTTTTTTTATACTCCTGATCCTCCTTCCCATCCCACAGCAGAGGATGGGGGAAGTGGGGGGGAAGTGGTTGCGGGTGTTTAGCTGCCAGCAGAGGTTAAACCACGACGTGCTGGCTCGCACACCGTGGAAGTGTTGAGGAGCTGTCTCCAGCCTCCCTAGAATGACTGAATTCCCTGGGGCTACAAGTTCTTCTCACCTCAACCCTGTCTTCTCTGCCCTCCCTTTCCCCTGTGTGTTCCCGTCAAGTCAGATGAGACTGACGGGCTACTGCAGAGCTTGTTGAGGTGGAAGGAGTAAATCCAGCCTCCTTCACCCATGTTTTTGAGACTTGAGTTGGAGCAGAACCGGCTGTATTTTCATTTCTTCCTTTGTGTCACTGCAGTGTCTCCGAAAATCACCGAGATCTCTTCCGACATCTCCATCAATGAGGGCGGCAACGTCAGCCTCACCTGCATAGCCACGGGCAGGCCAGACCCAACAATCACCTGGAGACACATCTCGCCCAAAGGTAGGGGACCAGCGTTACCAGAACTACTCCGGGAAGGGCTCGGCGCGGTTGGGGATGTGTCATTGGCTGGTTCATGTGATGTTTCTGTTGCAAAGAGGAGGGGAGGTGCCCTGAAAAGATGTGTCTTAATGCAAGAGCTGATTACTGTGGTGGAGAAACATCTGTCTTGATGGTTTGGGAGAGGAGCTAATGGTCTTGCTTGTGTAGGACTGGTAGTAGCTACTGGGTTGGGCTTGTTGTGTGTGGGGATTGAATGGGCTTGTCTGGCCCTCTTCTGAAAAGATGTTGGGGGATTCTTGCACGTTGCTTCAAAGGAGGACTGGAAACAGTGCAAATGAGCAGGGAAACCCACAAACCACTAATTGGTGGCCTTGTTAATTTGTGAGCAGAACTGTGTGGGTGTGACTGCTGGGAAACAGTATGTGCCTGTTTGGGAGCCTGTTAATTCCAAACCTTTTTTCCGGATGGTTTTGGGTTGGTTTTTTTTGCATTTGCTTTGTGTTTTGCCGCCCTGTTATTCCCCAGTCACTTTGAGGATCTCGCCAGTGAGCTGGGGTAGCTTTAGGTGGTGTGAGCCAACCGGCCAAGGGGCAGCGCCTGGCTCTGGTCCTCTAATCCCACCTAAGAGCTTCAGTTCAACCTCTGTCATTTCTCCCTGGTGCTTTTGCCATTGTGGGCTGTTGTCCCAGACCACAAATTCTCCTCAGGGATGCCCGGGCTGGGCCGGTTGGCTGCCGAAGGAGATGATGCGGGGGCGGCGGTGATGGATGGCACTCTGTCTGCTCTGTCTGGTCAGCTGCCCAACGATGGCTGCGGTGTCTCGGTGCAGCTCCATTGATTTTTATAATATTTATTTATTTTGCTATTTGTCTGTGCTGTGGCAAACGGCTGGACCAGATCATGGCTTCCCATAGCCCAGGCTGAGAGTGAGCCAAGAAGGTGGCATCTCAGCACCTTCCCTTGACAGGAGCCTCTGTAAAAACCATTCTTGCCCATTGGCTTATCTGATGTAGGTGGTCGTGCCCTGGAAATGATGGCCTTTGATTGGGGTCTGGGCATGGAACAATGATGAAATGCAGGGTGCAGATCTGTGTGCCTTTCTGTGGCCCTGAGGGTCTCTCGGTGGCATCCAAGTTGCTGTCACTGTGTCAGGTGGCACTTATGGTTGAGGAAGTCCAGGTGCTCCCACCTTGAAGCCTTTTCTTTCTCCTTGCCTACCCTGGCAAGGTGCTTTGTCTTATTCAACTGCCTGTGTTTTCATATGCATCTTGTTTTGCCCACATCCTTTCCTGTCCCCCCCACCCCCAAGGACCCTATTCCCAGTCCCACACCCCTCGCCATCCTTCCTCTCCCGACCGGGCTCCCACCCCGTGCCCACACCTCTGCCTTTCACGAGGGCCACGTTCCGTGTTAGCTGCCATCCAGCAGCTTTCTTTCCCCCGGGGAATCTTTACCTGCGCTTGAACCAGATGTTTCCATTTTACTTAGGACTTAGCTGCTATGGAAACTGAGGATGCACCAGCAGAGGAAGAGTGAGCTAATCAGAAATTACCTGTGGTGCTGTGTAATTTGCAGCAGCGGCTCTTACCTGATTTTTGGCCATGATTAGGCGTTCTGCTTTCAAAATGCAAAGGGAACAAAATTGATCGCGGAGGTTTACTTGAGTCTGGTCTCCTGCTGATGGAGGGTGCCGAGCGCCGAGGTGGCCGGAGACAACTTTGTCGGCCGCCCGTCTCCGTAGGCAGCTCCTCTGTTGCTCTCCTCAGGTCTGCCAAGCCACCAAGGGGGACCTCTGCTTCATTTTGCATTCAGTGCGCATAGGAGAGATGAAGATTGGGAGCATGGGGACTGAAATGAGAGCCGGGGCAGGTGCACAGAGGTGCTACAGCAGATGCTGAGATGATAACCCTTTCCGTGGTAGCATATACTCTAATTTGGAGAGCCGGGAGTGAGCAGGGACCCAAAAGTAGCTGCCAGCCCCTCTCCGTTATAGGTCTGCTGCTCATCCCCGGGGAAGTCTCGAGCGAGCCGCCTCCTGTTCCTTCTCACCATCTTTCTCCATCTCGCTTGGAGTGGTGGAGAAAAGGGACCGGGGAGAATTGGTTCGGGGGGGAAGCTGGTGCATAATTTCAAGATTTACATAGCGGATGGGTAAGCAGCTCTCGCTAGTGTCGCTGGGGAGAGGCTTTGATAGCGCTGGCCGTGCCAGGCGTGGACGGACCGGTAGCCGAAGGAGCTGCTCCCCACGCTTGCACGGGTGAGGGCTCCTCTGGCGCAAAGGCACTTCACGGCCCTTATTATTTCCTTGGCAGCTGTAAGCCTCCTGTGTGGCTCTCGGTGGGGAACGGAGCAAATAAGAGCGTTTGCTCAGCGGGGTAGCGCACAGTTGGGTCCTTCAGAGGACTTGCACCGAGAGCAGCTCGATTTTTTTCCCTGTGACCGATGTGATGCAAGGCCCCTTTCCAGCCTCTCCCAGCTCCCTCGGCCTTTGAGCATTGCTCTGGTTCGGGGCGATGCATCTTTAGCAGCTTGATCCGGTGTGGAGTTTTCCCTTGGGCAGCTGTTGCCGTGTTATGGGAATGGTTAAAGCTGGTTTTGAGGCTCTGTGTGGTGCGGGGGGCTGGCGGAGTTCCCCGCAGCTGGGAGGAGGAGAGTGTTTTTGCTGCGTAACTCAAGATCTGAGTGAACCTGAACGAGAGTCTTCTGCTAGTGAGCTGCATGAATGCTGGCCCTACTTGGTCTCATCCTCCTGCTGTGAGCAAAAGCAGGACGATGGCCCCAAAGAAGGCTTTTGTGAACCTGTAGCCAGTCCAACTGAGATGTGCTACAGCTGGTCTTCTGTCCCTCTGCCTCACCCCTTGCTGTACTTTTATGTTTCTGCTCTCAGTAGTGCTTTACTAACTGTGAAGGCAGCTGTACAAGTTGAGGAGGAATAAGAAGGGGAGCTGGTGTAGTCACAGCTGCTTCTGCCTCGGTGGAGGAGCTTTAACTGCTTTGGGGCTCGGCCCCGGGCTGCACAGCACGGCTGCCACTGGTGCTGCTGGGCACTGGCACTTGAAAATGCAGCTCACCAAAACCAGCCCAGGAAGCCAAACTCTGGCATGAGATGGGGCAGCTCCCTTCCTCCTGAGCATCCCTGTGGTGCCAAGACAATTAGGAAGGCAGTCGAGAGGCCTTCTCAGGAGGGCAAAGAGGGAGAGAAATACGTAGATAACCGTGGTCTGGATGTAACACCCACAATGGAGTTGCAGCATCTTTCTAGAGGAGATGTAGGTTGTGCAGAGAACTTGGCCCCTGGGGTCTGATGGGTAGTGTTGTGTGTGGCCGTGCACAGTGGTGCTTGCATCCACGGATGCTGAGCATCTCTACTTTCAAGGCCTCGGATATATTCCGTTCCCTGGTCCTGTGGTGTCAATGCCATCTGTAAACTGCGGGGAGGTCTTATCATTGATAGTCTGCTTTTGGTCACTCAGGTGTTTCCATAGTTACTGGGCTTCTTATTTTTGGGGTAACTCCAATGTTGTCATGGTGATTGCAGTGTTGTCAGGCCTGGTTTCATCTCTCCTAGGACAAAGGTTGGGATTTCTTGACTAGAGAACAGAACTCTGGACCAGGCTGCCCAGAGAGGTTGTGGAGTCTCCTTCTCTGGAGACCTTCAAAACCCACCTGGATCTGTTCCTGTGTGGCCTCTGGCAGGGGGGTTGGACTCAATCGAAGTCCCTTCCAACCCCTACTATTCTATGAATGGCGGGGCATCCTGAGCTGCCGGGCGCAGGGTGAGGCCAAAGTGCGCAGAGCCGCTAGCAAGTAGCTCGCTAGCAGAGCGAGCGGCACTGTCTTGAGCTTACTGGGGATACTTTGTGCTGCAAACACGAGACTTGTCGTGCCTCCTGTTAGGCTCAGGAAATGTTCTGAGGACCCAAAGCGAGGGCTCACGGGAGGGACTAGGGCTCATCAGCCTCTGTCCCAGGAGAACCGGGCATGGCTTAGCAGTAAAGCTAACGAGGGCTCTGAGTTTGTGTGGTTATCCTGCCATGACAGGGACAGGGACACGTGAAAGGGTGTAAAAAAAGAAATTTAGGTGTGCTCATGTATGGTCATGCAGACACCTCTGGCTCATCTGCCTGGCCGGCCCCAGTCTGCCACAAGCAGATGTCCTCAGCCAGCGGCCGCATCCAAGTCGTCATCCTTAACGGCCCTTGATGGACTTTTCTGCCATGGTTTTGTCTAATTGCTTTTTTGATGATTGCTTGTAGTACAATGGTTTCTGGTGGAAGGCTTAAGACAGCAGCTGCCAGGGTAAGAAAACATTACAGCTTGGCTTGGTGGTGTATTTACTCATAAAAGGCCTGATGGAGAGGTCTTTGTAGCGGGAAGCTCTCGTTAATCTCGGGATTAGGCTGGGTGCTGAAAGCTAGATCTGAGCCGAGACCAAGCTGTGATTTGTGGGGTAGGTGCCACCTCGGCGCTTGGCGAGGCAGGAGTCAGGGGAGACGCTCGGAGCATCCCCGTGTCCTGGGTATCCTCTGCGATGGGGCCGTTTAACCCGTGGGCTCTGAGTCCTCCCTGGAAGAGGTGCGCTAGCAGTCCCTGCCTCGCGGGGCTGATGGGAGGATAAATCCATTCTGGCCGTGAGGCGCTCAGACGCTGGAGTAATCACAGCTTGTATATGCACTTAAGATAGATGAGACACGGTGGCCTGATGTGGCAGAGGTCTCGTGAGATCATCTGTCTATACATCAGCAGCAAACCAGCCAAGGGACTGTGGGAGAAGTCTGGTATATTTGGATATATTGATTCTCTTTGGCTCTTGGTGGGGTTTAGAATGAGAGGAGAAGCAACTGCAAAGAAAAAAAATCCATCTTGAAAAGTTCCTTGTCCCTGGGAAGGGGGCATGTCCTCCCCTTTCAGAGCTTTGTCCATTAAGCAGGTGGCTTGCTGCGTTTGTCTTCCCAGGGGCCTCTTGAAACAGGAGGCGGGGGATATTTGTAGGTTGGACATTAGATTTGGAGTCCAGCTGGGAGGCAGAGAGAGAAGGGGATCCACTTGGGTGGGAAACTCTCTGCCTGCTTCTGTGCTGCTGTGTCCCTTGCAGCGATCGGCTCAATGTCCCGTGAGATCACTCCCTGTAACCCTGGCTCGTCACCTCATTAATCTGAGACCGGAGAGCTGTGCTCTCTGCTGCTCTTCTTAGCAGGGACATGTTGCTCAGGGAGAGCAGATAGCTTGTGTAAGGCTTCCTCTGCATTTGTCCCGGGCCTCGTCTTTCTGCGCTGTCCCTCGTCTCCTTTCGAGGTGTTGCATCGAGTCCTCCCACGGTGGGCACGCGATGGAGCCCAGAGCTGCAGCGTTGGCTTGGCTCGGCCACCCCGCCGTATGTTGTGTCCCCCCTGGTCTCCTGGTGGACTCGCAGAGCCTCGTCCAACTCATTGGGTGGCTGAGCACCTTATCCTCCTTCCAAGAGGCAGTTGCAGGCCTGGGCCCCAGCTAAATTAACTGAAGCATTTCAAGCGGCTCCAATCCTGTCGGCAGCTCAACCGTCCCCTTGTTTACTGTTGAAATAATTACTGCTTTGCCATAATATTAGCTCTGAGCCGTGACTCCATTACCATTATCGCCGGAATATTACCCATTTATTATCTCCCAGCAACCCTGGAAGATGAACACTAGGCTTCAGAGACCAATTGTTTTACAACAGACAGGATCTTGGTGTGCATTGTTTAATGAGGTAAACTACATTATAGCCAGCATTAATTTGGCTGCGGTGCACTCCACTAAATCATTGTTAACCTGTAAATCTGCCGCCGGTTTTGATCCGCGCTTAATCGGCACGCACCGGACAGATCGGCCGGGAGAAGGGTCACGGGTGGCCGGGCTCCGTCGGCGTTGCGTTGGGTGCAAATCAATACGTTGTGGTGCTCTTGGAGGAACGCAGCTTTTAGGTGGATGTTTTGTGCGTGCTCATCACCAGGGGTCACTCAGACATCTGCCATGATGGGCAATGAGGTCCTGCCAGGAGCAGGGTGAATCTTCAACCCCTTGAGTGCCAGCAGCTTCTTCCATCAGTTCTCATGGAGTGGCATCTGGCCCAGCAGGAGCCAGGATCCAGTGGCATTGTGTCATGGGTTTCGGGGTTTGCTTTGCTCCAGGAGCAACTGAAACACGGTTAGCGTGCCGCGTGCTCAGCGCTTGGCTGTGGGTAGCTCTGCCGAGAGCTTCCCTTCCCCTGATGAGCCCTGGTTCCTCCAGCTTATGAAGCAATGGGAGATTATGTACATGTCTGTGTGTGTATATATATATAAGTAATATTTTTGATTCCCTGCATGGTGGAAATGAACTCTCTGAGCTGATTTGCTTGCTTGTTTAGTAGAGCCACCTTGAAAATACGCATCTTGGTATAAAAATAACAAGACCCCTACCAGCTACAAATGAAGAGATGCCTTTCCCTTAAGAAAAGGAGGAAAAACACCCACCCTCAGCATACTCCTGGAACGTAGCTTTGAGATGTCGTGCTTTCCCTCCTTGCCAGAGCACTCGGCTCCTTACCACAGCCTGGGGAAGCGGGTGGAGCAGTGGGTGCAGCCGTACCTGGGGGGACAAAGCAGGCAGCTCTTGCTCACACCCCTGAGTTTCCTCAGCCCTGTGAGCACAAAGTGGGGGCAGGACCGGGTTAAGGCAGTGGGGAAGCTTCTCTTGGCTCCCGTTGCCTTGCTGAGCATCCTGTTGCTTCAGCTTTGTGCGGAGGTGGCAATTGCCCCAGCAGCACCTTGGCTAATCGTGGGAAGAAGAGGGGATGTGGTAGTTATGACTTTAGTGTGGTGGGACGAGGCGGACAAAGCCCAACACGCTGCTGCTGCTGTCGGTTTGTGGGATTTTCTGTCTCTTCTTCAGTGCTGAGCACGGCTCCCTCCTTCCTGGGTAAATGTGTGGCTTTGTCCCTGTCTGGGACTCGCCTTTCATTTGGCTGGCGTGGGGAAGAGCAAGGGATGGGAGTGTCTGAGATTCCAGAGATCTCCACACAAATTAAAACCTTTTATCAGCCCCTAATAGCTGTGCAAACTAATTATATTTGGGCCAAACTTTGCCGCCGACTCCCCCGAGGTATTATTATAAAAATCTGAGCTGTGGAAACGCGTCCCCATTCTGTCAACACCGGGTCGCTTCAGCTATAGAAAACTCAGCTCGGGCTCGTTTTAGCTCCCGTGATGTGCTTTGCATAAGCTGCCGCCGTTGTTTTTTGGGGAGGAGAGAGCCCGGCTCGGCTGCCTCACATGTGGCCCAGGTCTGCGAGCCAAGAGCAGGGCTGTGGGTGGGAGAAGAGCACTGCAGTATTTATTTACCCAAGCCCTGCTAGCCCGGCTTGCTCTGCTGATGCTCTCCCACAGCCGTCAGCGTGGCCTCGGGGCTGTGGGTGCACCAGTGGGGTACCTCCATCCCTGGGGGGATGGGGAAGGTGCCTGGAGAGGTGCCGGGTGTTTGCTCAAGCCCTGATGAGAGGGTGATGGGCAAGAACAGCCCAGGGAGAAAGCGTGAGGCTGAGTGTGGATGGTCATGCTGGCATCTCACCGAAGGGTTTCTGAGCTACAAAGCTAGTCAAGGGTTTGGGGCGTGTGTCTTAAGAGGAAAGGCTGAAGGATCTGGGGGTGTTTAGGCTTGAGAAAAGAAGGCTGAGGGGAGACCTATCTTATGGCCCTCTACAGCTACCTGAAGGGAAGTTGTAGCAAGGTGGGAGTTGGGCCGTTCTCCCCAGTGACAAGTGACAGAACAAGAGGAAATGGCCTGAAGCTGAACCAGGGGAGGTTCAGGCTGCGTATTGGGAAGCCTTTCTGTACAGAAAGGGTTGTCAGGCACTGGAATGGGTTGCCCAGGGAGGTGATGGGGTCACCAGCTCTGGAGGCATTTTAAGAGCTGGGTAGATGTTGTGCTTAGGGACGTGGTGTAGTGGTTTTTGATAGGGCTGGGAATAAGGTTGGACTTGATGATTTTGAAGGTTTCTTCCAGCAGAAACTATTCTATGGTGATACTGGAGCTGGTTTCTCCCCCAAATCTGCACCTTTCTGTTTCTTGGCATCACCATTTGCTCCCTTCCTTCCCTTGTAACATCGGCTTCGCGCACCGAGCTCGCGCGGGACAGGCTGCCGAGGACTAAGGCGTCCCCCGCCTTCTCCTGCCCTCACCGTCCATTGGCAAAGGCAGTACCGGGGAATGGTTTCAGCCAAAATCCTGCCCTTGGGAATCTTGCCCCGGCAGGAAGGAGGTTTTTGCCCCCACCTCCATTCCTTGCCGTCCTTGTGCTCTTCCTCGGCGCAGATTGCCGGCTAATGGGGTGGAGCTAGCGCGAGCGCTCTCTATTAATGGAGCAGAATATAAACAGAATAAAGCCTTCATTTCCCGGGCTGTGATTTCATTATTAATATACTTTACAGTTCAGAGGTTGTTCATTTGCTTCCATGTTTTCTCAGCTGGTGTAATCTGCTGCGCGGAGTGAGAAGAGTCATAAAATTTCCATTTCCAGTTGAATGTGCGTCCAATTCGCCGTGAAATGTTTCTCTCTGTCGTGAATATTAAGTGCTCGAGGAGTCGGTAGCCAGAGGATTAGGCAGGGCAAGTTGCCAGCCCCTCTCCGTGTACTGGGGACATAGGGGGGGATATGGGAGAGGGAAAGGTGGCAAGGCAAGGCCTGGTGACCAAGAAAAGGACCACGTGGCAGAGAGAGGAATAGGGGAAGGAGGAGGAAGGAAAAGCTGTGTGAAATATACTGGAGGGAAAGGGAGAAAAGTTGGAGAGTGGCCGAGTGACCGGCTGCAGGGAGAGATGTGGTGGGCAAAGGATGGTCCGAGGCAGTGGACTTGTGCTCCTAATTCTCATCTCCCTATCCTGTGACCTTGATGCTTGTTGTATATTTACTGTGGCCTTGGATGGGAGGGGTGCCCTGGCGGGTGCCAGCAGGGGTTTGGGTAGGAGGAGGCCAGGCAGGAGGTTTGCCAGGAGGTCAGGCAGGTGTCCAGGGCCAGTTCCCCCCACCCCTGCCCACCCCCTGTCCTTGTGGTAGCAATTTGTGATGCTGAGGTAAAGGGGACAGAAACCCAAATCCTGGCGATGCCCCTGGGTAGTGGGGATAACTTGGGCACTGCTGGGAGCCAGTGGCACTGTTTCCTTCCAAGTCATCACTAAAATGACTTCAGCTGCAGCATTCCTCACTGCAGGGGAAAAAAAAAATGCCTCTTCTTTCCCATCTTCTCTTGGTTGAGTCAAGATAATAATAGTCTTTTTCTGATCCCCTGAACTTTCCCATCTGCTTGGTAAAACAATGGCAATTCTTTTTCCTCCTGGTCTCTCTCTCTGTCTTCCTCTTTTTTATTTTTATCCTTCTACAGGATAATTTAAAGCCAGAGCAGTGCTGTAGCCCATGGGCGTTTCCCCTTCCTGTGATACGTGGCTGTTGTTTAAAATGGCTTTTCCCTGGCAGACCAGTGCTTCTCACTGCCCTCCCAGTGCCTGCAGTGGGGCTGATCCCTTTGCAGGAGGCCTGGAGAGGAGATGATGGGCTGGAGCAATGGGGACTCAGCCCTGTCTCCCTTTTCCCAGCTCCTCCCGGTGCACAGAAGCCGGCATCACTTCAATTCCTGGCATGGCTTCTCGCTCCCCATCTCCCCATGCCAGGCTGCTCGCTGTCCCCCACACCCCCAGCCTGGCCATCTCGCCACGGGCACGTTTCCCCGGCTTCTCCCAGTAAGCCGCAATATTGCGAATGATCCTCCAGAAATGGAGACATCAGCGCCATAAAACACGAGGGACAGAGCAAGGCCACTGGGCTGGAAAATAGCGTGTCTGAAAAAATAAAGACGGGCTAAAGATGATGGAGAGGCGACGGCGAGCTTCACCCTGGCGCTGTTTGGATGGCTACGGGGGGCAAAGGTGGGTTGGGGGGGGTAAATATCCCCTGTTTGGAGCGAGCCACGGCAGGCATGGCTTCTGGGCTCCGCGGGAGCCGCGTGCAGGGATAGAAGGGAAAGTTTCCCAGCTCCCTGCGACTTCTTGCCAGCGCCGGGGATGGATTTAGCCAGCGCTTGATGCTTATTTTCTCACTCTAATGCCATTATGCCACTTGCTTCCCAACCTGGGGATATTTCCTTAATGCGGCTGAAATGCAGCTTAACTGAGGTTACAGCCGTTTAACGCGGGGGATTGCGATTGCTTCTTAAGAGCTTGTCCTGCAGAGAGAGCCTTTGGGTTGAAATGTGCAGCGAGAGGGACCCTATGGTCCTGGCTGCCAGCAGCTGCCGTTCAGGCGGGTCTGGAGAAAAGCGGGATGCTTCCAGCTTGGCAGGGGACGGGGGCGCCGGTCGTGGGCAGGGGAGCGTGGCTGAGACGGGAGGCAGCGGATCTCCCAGTCGCGATGGGAGATCTTTGGGATATCCCAGCCTCGGGATGTTTTTCCAGCTGCTTTACAAGACTCCGACGGAGAGGGGTGTGGGGAATGCCTCGTTTCGTGGTGTTCTCCTCCTCGCCGAGCCTCGAACACCGCAGCTCCTCCTCGAGACACGAGGAAGCTGCCAGAAAAGGGCCGGGCTTCAGGAAAGCAGAGCCACCACGAGATCGAATTGAGCAGCGGTTCTCCGCGACCGGGATGCACATGTTTGTCGGAGCGAGTTCTTTTGGTTTGTTGGTTTTGGGTATATATATTTTTTTTTCCTTCGGCAGCATCTGTCACTCTCCAACATCCTGGTATCGTCGCAGCAAATTATTTAAACACTACCCGCCGTACCCCATCTGTCAGGCAGCCCTTCCGTACCTTGCCGCCTCTCCAAAAGAACTCACCGTTGAAGGCGGAGAGCCAAACAACAGGACAAATTAAATCAAAAGCACAGCTTCGGCACCCAGGGGGAAAATGCACATCAGCTTTGACTTATTGCGCGGCGTACGCTTACGAGAGAGAAGCAGCGGCTTTTGTCACTGCGAGGGGCCATGAAAAATGAATTAGGGCCGCTGCTGGGAGAGGGCACAAAGGAGAATCTTTCATTCCGGCGACGCTGTCCTCTCTCACCTTGCAGGCAAAAAATCTCAGGGAGGAAGAAAGGCGAAGGGAAGGAAAGAGAGGGCGTCTTGTTGTATACGGCTTGTTAGGGTCTGGATATAGGCCACGGGAGGAAGGGTGGCTCAGGTGCCCGAGAGCATCGTTGGCACTCGAGCGAGAACACAGAGATGCTGTCTCATCAGTAAGTCTCTGGAGAGGGCTTGGCTCTGCGGGAGCCTCGAGATTTGCCTTTCACGTGCCTTTTGCCCACCTCGCTGCAAGGAGGCGGAAAAGCCGTGTGGGAAGCGGCTCGGCACACCCGGTCTCGACCTCTGCCGAGCCTCGCTGCTGGGGGCGGGTGTCCGCTGCTTTGCGCTCGGACCAGGCTGGAAAGGAAGCTGTCTGGTCCGTGCTCACAATAATGTGTGGGTGTCGTTAAGAAAAGCACCCCTCCAATGAGCCCTATGCCCTTCTTTGCTACAGACCGGCCACCGCTTAGGGGCTTGGCCAACTGTGACCGTCGTTAATTTGCTCTAATGGGGTGACACGTGCTGTTGAGACCTTATCCTGGGGCTTGGGGTCCTTGGTGGCCCTTTGGAGGAGGCGGGGGCTTGGAGAGGCTGCCGATGGTCAAGTTTGGTGAGCCCTGAGCTGGCTTGGCTCTCCTGCGCACCAAAACAAAAGGGCTCATTCTTTATTCGACTTGTTTGCTCCCGAGTTAAAGCTTCATTCAAGGGTGGTTGGTCCCAGAGTTGTTTTGTTTTGTTTCTTTAAATATTAATTTCCATAATCCTTTTATTTCCCAAGGAACTACTTCTTGCAAACAAAAGGTTTAATGCCTCCCTTTTATTCCCGGTAACAAATAAGTTGTCTGAGGCGTGCAAACATCTCGGCAGCAGCTGCGGAACCGTGGTTAAGGACGACTCGCGGCACGGACCGGGGAGTAACGTCCCTGAGGGATCGCGGGCACCGTGGCAGCATCTCCTCGCTGCCCCTCGCCCGGGGAGGGAGGGCAACGAGCTCAGCCGGCACCGGGAAGCCCCCCGCCCGGCCCGGGATCCCAATCTTTTCGCGTGGAGGCGGCTCCGACGTGTCTTTTTGAGATGGAAGATTTGCGAGCCGAAGGCCGGGAAGCACAATGGAAGATAGACTGCTTGTATCTCATTGTCTGGAGAATAGATGGGCTGCAGGCTCCCGGAGAATAGGAGCTGCCACTCAACTGGCTTTAATAGAACAGGCGGCAGATAGATTTCAATAAAAGAAATGAGTATAAATATTGTTAGCGGAGAAGAAAAGTGAAAAAAGGCTCTTGTTTGACGAGTCACTGCAGGGAAACTTTCAAGGACTTTTAAGCTCAAAACTCTTCACAATGGTGCTATAATGGGTGTCTAGATGGACTCGGCCGCGTCAGGAGGCATGGGTGAGGTGAGCTGGCCGGGTGGGCATCCCCAGTATGGCTTCGCAAGGGAGGTCCGGGCACGGCAGCGAGGCAGAGTGTGCTGGCTGGGAATATGGGCTGGGAATATGGGCTGGGAGACCAGGAGCCAGCCAGGCGGTGGCATCTGGAGGTCTCTGCGAGTTGCAGGTGCCAGTGACCAGCGAGATGTGTTGCGTACGCCTCTTAGTAGTTAAATATTGGAGTTGTAGGACATGGGAGCCCCAAATGCGGTCTCGGGGTTGACTGTGGGTGCAGTGAGCAGATGTGGACACAAAGGCGGGTGCTTTCTCAGGTCTAGCCCTGAGTAGTGTGAAAAGCTGAAGGAAATACTTGTGCCCGTGCTTACGGGCAGCCAGAGTTGGGGCCTTCGGACTTAGTCACCTCTGCTTGAGTCAACCCGAACTCATGCCTGGGAGGGTCCTCCATCGCTTTGTGAAGCAAAACCCAGGCTCTGTCAGCTTGCTGTTATGCCCCAAGTAGTCAAAAGGAGAAGAGAAGCTGCTGTGCTGTGTGGACACATGTGAGGAGAGGGTCCCATGCCTGGGGTGTGAGAGTGAGGAGGGATGAGGAGGGACAAGCAGCCCTGAGTGCCATGCGGGAGCCTGGCAGCGAAGCACTGTCCCCTGGGACTTTGCACAACAGCAGGCCACAGAAACACGCTCATTAACACAGGAAAAAAAAGTGTAAGAAGAATGATTCCTTTCCTTGTCATCAGGGAAGTTCAAAAAAAGAGAGAGACTTGGTCATGTGTAAACTCGACACAATCTTTGGTACGCCGCAGGCGGATCTCGGGGGTTGCGGTGGTTCTTCCGAATGCTTGTGGAAGTTGAAGGAGAGGAGGGTCCTGCCCCATGTCTGTCACCTGCTGGCAGGGTAGGTGGCTTTCGAAAGGGATCTCTCCTCTATGGGAGGTGGCAGATGGAAATGGGCTGGTGCCCATGGCGCAGGGGGATGCAGTGTTTGTGAGAGGAGGAGAGGAGTGTGTTGTGTTTGCCTGGGTCAATAGGGTAATCTTTAAGAAATTATTTTATTTTTTATTTTATGATTGCTCTGGATGATTTCCAGCAGGTTAATTACCCCCAGTCTTTCTCTGCTGGAGCATGGTGGGGTTGAGTCGGCGCCAGGGAGTCGGAACGCGGGGTGCGTGGAGGGGAAGCGGTCCTAACCGGTGTCACTTGCCTGATCAAAAGGAAAAGGCAATTTGAACTGCCTGAACTTTGTTCTGTGTGTGTTAATTGAGCAGTCAAGAGCGGGTAATGCCAATTAATAAGAGGTGAAGCGGTTGCATCCCCCATCTTCAGCCAGGGCACATGCTGGAGGCAGCCACTGCCCTCATTACCAGCATCACCAGGGTTTCCAGAGCCCGGGTTCGGGACGAGTCCTTCCCCAGCCTCCTCCACCTCCCAGAAGAGGCAAAATGAGTTTTAGGCACCCACAGTTTCCTCTTATTACCTTTGTGTCTTTTATTTCCTACAAACTGTTATGGGATGGCTGTCGGTACCGCATCGGGGCGACATTTGAAATAGAGGACTCTTGGCTTTAGTGCGTCGCTCGGAGCCGGGAGTCCGCGCGGTGTTAATTTTTATTGCCAGAAGTTGCCATAAATTGATAGTTCAGAATCGCTGTAGGGACTGTAATTAACTAGTTACTATTTCACCTCCAAAAGGAGCAATGTTTCACGCTCTTACTTTTACTTATCTGGAATCAGCTGCTGTCAACATCCGCTGAAGCCCATATAAAGATTTATAGACCTTGGAGGTAAATATTGACTAATGGGCAGCTTGGCTTAATGTTCACCTTGAAGGACAATAAATTGTGCTATTGATTGAAGCGAGATGTCAATATCTGCATTGTTGTAAACATTTTAATAAAATTATCTCCATAAAATATTCTCCTACTCCAGCCGATCCTGGTTGGCAGCACGGCGGAGCGGGCAGGGTAGAGCCTCGGGACCGTCCCAGGAGATGAAATCCGTGGCAGGACAATTGCTGAGGTTGCTCCTTTGAGCTTTAGAGGTGGAAATACTGGAGGCCTGGGCAGCTGGGCCGCCTCGATCCGAGGCGCAGGGAGTCGGTACGGGCACGGGGCAGCGCGCAAGGTGTGCCGTTGCTGCCGGGCGCAATGTGCCACGTGGCTTGGAATGAATGAAGTATTTCTTCATTAGGGTTGTGGTGCACCAAAGCCATGGCAGTAGCTGTGCTGCTTGATTCACCCACGGGCAGGCCACTGAGCAGCACCCCGCTCTCGGTTCAGTGCGTCTTTTTTGAGGGCACCGTGGGCCAGGGAAAGCTCTGAGTGGTGAGTCCTGGGGACTGGAATGTGTCTGCAGCTGCAAGTCAGGGGGTGGCAGCACATAATTAATTTGGGAACATGTGTTGGCTTTCTGGGGAGTTATTTTGTCAGAGGCTTAATGGAAGCAGATGGGGTAGGAAGAGTCAGATGGGAGACGAATCGGGCTGGGAAAAGGAGGAGAAGCGAGGGATGGAGGAAGGCAAAAAGGGAGGGATACAGATGCACGAGGTGCCCACGCCTCATCGCTTCAGCACTGCTGACGGTCTTTGGCCAGCTCCGGCCAGAGGCTTCCGAGCACTGCTGAGCTCCCTGGCTCCGTTTGTGACGTGGGCTATTCATTATGCATTGAGTTCATCTTGTCTCTTCTGCAGCTGTGGGCTGAGTTTCCCCCTCGCTCCTTTGTGCTTCCCCTTCCTAGAGGTTTTCTAGGGAGATGGGCAGAGCGAGTCCCGTGTAGCGCGTGGCGGTCTCGGTGCCGGCTCCCCCTCGCTGAGCGGGTGGATTCGGGCTCTGGTTTTCCATCTCTCTGGTTCTCACTGTCTTAGTTTGTCATCCTCGGCTGATGAGCAAGGATTATGCTTTTGCCTTGTCTGTAGCTGTTCCATTTTTGGCCTGTATTGTATTATTAGTATTAATAATAATAATGATGGGTGCTGGCTGTGCTGGTTTTCTAGCTCCTGAGGAGATGAGAGAGCTCTCCTATTAATCCCTGCAATATTTCAGCTCCTAATTGTGCTCAAACAGAGACAGCCTAGAAAAGTTCCCACTGTCATTTCAGGTGAAGCAGAACCAGTAACTCTGGGAGAGCTCCTGGAGCTGGGGGGGGGGGGTGCCCTGGTCCAGCTCTGCTCTGAGCATCCCTGAGCTCCAGGTGCTTTTGGTTTGGAGGCAGGGACTGTGGCGATTGGGTACCTGTCACATAGGTTTAGCTTTGGGTGAGCAATGCGAGGACCATGATGTAATCCCAAGGGGCTCATTGGAGAAATAATCCCAATCCAAAACTGAGGCTGGGGCTTGCCTTGATTCTAAGGCTGGGGAACTGAGCTTCACCCAAAGCGGCATCTGCAGCCCGGCACGGGGATAAATGTCCCTCCCTGGGGACCCTGGCAGCCACGGTGACACGGGCTCCCTGTTACTTTCTGTAAAGCAAGGGCTGTGCTCACAGATTGTGTGTTTAACCCTGGCCCTGCTCCCTGGGTCCCAGCTATTTGTTGTTCTGTTCCCGCCAGTCGCTAATGAATCAGATTTGTCCAACTATCAACTCAACTTCCCATTATAAATAGGCAAAACCACAGAGGCCAGGGAGGCGAGCGGTTCAACAATTACTCTCTCTCCGCGCTTTCACCCCTCAGCCAACACTGGCACCGGCAAAGCCACTTGACAGACCTTGTTTTCCTTTTGAGTCCTTTGTGTGGGAGGGGATGGGGGATGCGATGGGCATACTGGTCGCCTGGCATCTTCCCTCGGGGCAGGTGTCATGTTGTTCTTTGGGTGGCACTTGGGAAGCAGGATCTGGCCAGAGCCTTTTGCTTGGGCATGTGTGATAGCAGATAGTGCTCAGGGCAGAAGCAGGCACGGGGTTCGGTGCAAAGCATCCTGTTTTGGTCCGGGGCGGGCCCCGCGTGTCACGATCGACGGGTTGTCGGCAAAATGCTGTGGGTGCCAACGCAAGACGCTCCAGACGCTGAAACCTTGAGTTCTTTGCCTCTCTGTCGGGCAATTACCATGCACGTATCTCCGACTTCAGCACTCCGCCGGTACAGAGGAAGCCTTCATCTCTCAATTTCCTGAGCTGTCGCAGGCGGAAAGCTGACCCTCGCAGTTACTTTAATGAAGTCTTTTGCCGGGTAGCGGAACGCACTCGAGCCGCTTTGCTCCCAGATCAAACCGGCGCCGCGCGCTCTGGCTCGGCTAATTCTCGCCGCGTGCCAGCCGGCTCGGCGCGCTCGGGGAAGGGACTTTGGTTAGTTGGGAAGCGGAGTGTTATCAGAGCGCTTGCACAAACCGGAGTCAGATTTGCATGCGGAGCATCTGAAGGCCACCGGCTGTGTCGGTCTTTTATCAGCAGGCAGCGCTGTGCTACAGAGAAGCCAATTCTAGGTCAGCCATAAAAAGGATTAGGTTTTTCCACCACCTTTTTTTTTTTTTCCATGGTGCCGCAGGCCTTCTGGAAGTAACGCTGCAATTTGCACCTCCAAAGGATATTGATTTGGGGGTAACGCCTTCGTATCTCACCCTTGTGTTGCGCTGAGCTCCGATGAGCTCGGAGGTTTTTGACCTGGAGCTGCCCCGGTGGGAATTCTGTTGCAGGGCTGAGGGTGCGGACGGATGTCTGCGATTCATCGGGGGGAAACTTGCTTCCCCCTCTTGCCAAAGCTCGCGGGGATGCTTTCCCAATTAGGTCAGCCCCTGAGAGTGGAACGCACAGGGTCCTCAGTTGGGATGCTGAGCGTGCTGGGGAGCAGCAGATGTGCCGAGTCCCGAGGCTGTCGTGTGGAGGCGGCTGCCGTGCGGTCTGGTGCAGGGCAGAGCTGAGGTGTGACTTAAATGCAGCTAAGCATATTTGCACTGGTTTGGAGCTGAGAAGAGCAGCACCTGGAGTTGCACTGGTGGGCTGTGTTGGCATTATGCCCCTCTGCTCTTGAGGACACTCCTCCCCCAGTGCTGGGGCCAGCTCGAGAGTGCTCAGCACAGCAGAGACAGGGACCTGGTGGAGCGGGGCCAGAGGAGCCCCAGCAATGCTGGGAGGGCTGGAACCCCTCTGCTGGGAGCCAGGCTGGGAGAGCTGGGGGGGTTCAGCCTGCAGAGGAGAAGGCTCCCCAAGGGGAGACCTTCTGGGGGCCTTGCAGGACTGGAAGGGGCCTGGCAGAAAGATGGGGACAGACTTTAGCAGGGCCTGTTGGGACAGGACAAGGGGTGATGGTTTTAAACTAAGATGAGAGACTTAGACTGGAGAGAAGGGAGAAATTGTTGGTGCTGAGGGTGGGGAGAGCCTGTGCCAGGCTGCCCCGAGAGGTGGTGGCTGCCCCATCCCTGGCACCATTGCAGGGGAGGTTGCCCGGGGCTCTGAGCACCCTGCTCTAGCTGCAGATGGCCCTGCTCCCTGCAGGGGGTTGGACTGGGTGACCTTGAGAGGTCCATTCCCACCCAAACCAGTCTCTGATTTTATGCTGAAAGCATCGGCCGGTGGGATGCAGATGATGTGTGCCCTGACAGGAGCTTCCTGCATGTGTGTTTTGCATGCATGTGTTAGGAGCCAGATGCCTGTGGTTGACCGGTGGAGTGTGGCGAGCTGGGGCCCATCAGGGCAGTGGTGGCCGGATGGTGAGCGTGGGATCACCCGGATTGGCCGGCCTGGCTCTCTACGTCCCCTGGGGATCGGGGACCTGTGCTTGGCCTCTCTGCCATTGGCACTCCCTCCCCGAAACAGCTGTCCAGAGCTAATTTATTTCCTAATGCTGCAGCAATGTTAATTTATAAATTACACTGGTAATTCAAGCTATTATTAATTTCAGATGGTGTAGGGCAAGCCTAATTAAAATATGACACCAATTGCCACACATATGTACTGAGGACTACTGGTTAAAATTTATAGGAATATTAAGTGTGACACCAGTCTCGGAGATGCTATGCGCAGTAATTACAGCACCTCGACAGCAGGAGATGTGATGGGGAGATGTAAACCAAAGGAAGGGTGATGTTGTCCCTGCTTGGGGAGGTGTTGAAAATGCACTCGTGTGTTCAGGGGTGAGAGGTTTTCCTCTGGGATGTGTGGTGGATGTGTCCTAATTGCTGAGGTTCTTTATTTAACTCTGAGTTTGTTGTAATGCCCTGCCCTGGGTTGGGCTGGGGTTAATTATCACCAGCAGCTGCTGGTCCAATCAACTGGGAGAGGTCACAGGCAGGATAAACAACCGAGCCAGCCAATGGGAGAGGTGGTACCACACTGAGTCCTGCCCCTATATAAGGGGAGGGCTGGCCCAGGCTGGGGGCCTGGTTTCAACTTGCTGCAGCATGTGGCTTCAGCTCCCAGCTGGAGCAGGGAAAGTGGCATCTCGGGCACAGGTAGAGCCAGTTTGGCCAGGACCGCTTCACCCAGACGCTTTCCTGGCAGGGTTTTTCTCGGGATGGTGGGCATGGGATTTGCAGGGCGGGTGGGTAAGTGACACGGTGGCAGGTTTGCCGTGCCTTCCCAGCGCTCACAGCCTTCTTCCTTCACAGCCGTGGGCTTCATCAGTGAGGATGAGTACCTGGAGATCACGGGCATCACGCGGGAGCAGTCGGGAGAGTACGAGTGCAGCGCATCCAACGACGTGGCAGCGCCCGTCGTCCAGCGAGTCAAAGTCACCGTCAACTGTGAGCATCCTGGGAGCCATCGGGGTGGGACTTGGGGGGTGACAAGCGGGGTGAACCCAGCCTTTGGGCCCAGGAGCTGAGACAGGCAGTGGCAGTTTTCTGAGCAGGTGGTGTTTTGCCTTTATTTTTTTCCCCTTCTTTTTAAGCTCTGGGTTGTCTTTTTTCTACTACCACCTCCTCCTCAGCTGTCTCCGTCAACCTGGGTTTTCTGCCCGTGGTGAGATGCTGTGCTGATAACCTCTGAGGAGAGAAGTGAGCAGTAAATCAGATTTTTTTATTATTATTCCCTCCCCGCCCCCCCTTTCAATAAAAAATAGAGTAAGACAGTGAGGAAGAAAGGAGTGTATTTTGTGCTCAGACAGAGGTGAAGACCCTCCTAAACCCTGCTGGGCAGCCCTTCAGCTGCTTGGGCTTGGGACATGGGCTGCCTAAGAGCTGGGGAACTCCAGCTCTTGGAGGAGCCTTTTGCTGGGCTGCTCTCTGGGGTCCCTTCTGAACCTAAAACGCCTGGACTACAATCCCAGAGTAGCAGGAGCTCAGCACGGGCTCGGAGGTGGCTTTGCCTCCTTCCTGAGCACAGGGGAAGAAAAGGGAGCTGAGGAGGAAGGGGAGCAGGGTAGGCTGCCCCAAAGATGACGAGGCATTGAGCCTCAGTTTCCCCTCTTCCCCGCAGACCCGCCGTACATCTCTGATGCCAAGAGCACCGGGGTGCCAGTGGGGCAGAAGGGCATCCTGCTCTGCGAAGCCTCCGCCGTCCCCTCCGCTGACTTCCAGTGGTACAAAGATGACAAGCGGTAAGAACCCAGGGAGGGGGCACGTTCCGACCCCGGGGCTTGGCGTTTAACTGGGAGCTGTGGAAGAGAGGTGAGGGGTTTTGAGGGGAGGGATTTTTCCCATAGCATCTGCCGTGCGGGCGTCGGGCTCGCTCGCTGCGGTTGATGGCGTTGTGGTAAATCTCCCTTTTGGGGTGAAGAGTCGTGGCCGAGAGTGATGTTGGCAGCGCAGCTCCGAGTGGTTGGGAGCGGATAAAACCCCTGTCATGTCTTTCAGTGCTTTGGCCCTCGGGCAGGACTGAGTCGTGAAAAATAGCAGGCACTTATCCTCCCCTTGCCCTCATCGTGACCCTCTCTTCTGCCTTTCTCCCAGGCTGGCTGAAGGACAGAAAGGCCTGAAAGTGGAGAACAAAGCATTCTTCTCCAGACTGACCTTCTTCAACGTCTCTGAGCAGGACTATGGCAACTACACCTGCGTAGCCTCCAACCAGCTAGGAAACACCAATGCCAGCATGATCCTCTACGGTGAGTTGGCCGGGGGAGCAAGCCAGGGAGGGGGGATGCAGCTTAGCCGTGAGACTGCTGATGCTCAAGGTACAGGGTCGGGTCCCTTTTGGTCATTCGGAGGGAGAGGAGCTTTTGTTGCTGATATTTTCTGCCCCGGTGCATGGGTCGGAGGACATGAAGAGCACACGGGAAGGGGAAAGCTTCTAGATACACTCCTGACTTGAGTCCGCTACTGTCGAGTGGTGTTTGGCACTGTGTTCAGGGTCCACCGTGGATGTTGAAGTTAGGGCTTGGTTTCCATCATCTCGCTCTGACAAATACGCAGGAGATCCTCTGAAGGCGTCTTCCTTTTTGAACAGCTAGAGGAGAGATGGTGCTCGGGGTCACCACAGCAAACCCTTGGGACCGTGCCACGGGCTGCTGCGCGGTTGACCCCGCGCCCACCCGAGAAGGAAGGGCCCTTGTGGCTCTGCCCCCTTCCGGGTCATGTTTTCCACTCCTGCCAAGCAGATCTGTTCTTAGCCATGCTGCCGGAGGGAGATGGGGTGGATGGGAAGGCGCAGAGGGTGGGGAGAGGCATCAGCTTTGTATCGTCATCCAGGGGCTTTGTCCCCCGCATGCTGGACCTGGTCTCGGAGGGATGTGTCCATCGGACCCTGCTCGTGGCCAGGAAGGGATGTGCTAGCTTGATGTATTTATGAAGCATCTTCAGGCAGTGGCAGAGCCAGAGCAGGGGAAGCCTTGGGAGATAAGAGGGTGTCTCTGGAAGTCTGGGGTCTCTTTGCCGTCGTCCTCCCGCATCTCTCTGTGGAAGGCAATGCGCATCTCGTGGCCTCCTTCCATCATCGTGTACGTGCACGGGAAGCTTTTCCCGACTCGGCACGAGCGGGCGTTTGTCAATTCTTCACAATGGCTGTGTGGCTTGTTGTCACACGCTCTGTGTGTGTCCGTGTATCCCCAGAAAGCTGTGTGCCCTTTTTTCCTCCCGGATAGTCTTGTTCTCCTCGGAAGGGGGATGATGTATCGGCAACCAGCATACCGGGCATCTCCAGCATCCCGGTGTCTTTGCGAAGTTGTGAATAATTTAGCGTGGCGTTGTTTTTCTCTTTCGTTGTTTCCTCTCTGGGTTTGGGAATGAGTGGTAGAGATGTCCAGCAATAATCACAATAATAATCAGGATGCTCAGCATCATCCTGGCAGCCTGGATGTAGAGCTTGGGTGTTAAGGAGTCTCCCAACCATTTGTTTCCCCCAGAAAAGTCTAGTGCTGGAAGCAATGAGCATTAGCCTCTTCAGCTGCCCATTAACCCATCATTATTAGCACTGTCTAGGGGCTATCTCAGTCCTCTTCCCCATCAGCCTTCCTGGTAGTTGTTGTCCCCAGTAACCCCATTTTTTTAGGGCAACCAGCAGCTCTGGCACCTCAGTCACCCAGGCCCAGCTCCATCCGCAGGGCAGCCGTGCCGAGCACCCGACGCGGCTAGAGCCACGGGGACATCCTCGGCTTTTGTGTTGTAGGCTTCCTAGGGATTTATGAGGCTAAAAATTAGCTTGGGATTTGGGATTGGCATCTGCAGAGGCAGGCTGGATGAAAAGCTGCCAAAAGGTGACTTCTCTCTGCTGATAGCTTTGCGAGAGCCGTTAGTTATTTGGCTTCGAACCCATCGGGGGTATTTTAAGGGCTCGTGGCCCGATGGCAACATTGTGCAGAAGCCTTTAAACTTATTGTACCATCCCCTTTAGCCTCACCGGTCTCTCTGCAAATCCCATCAGGGAATGACATAGGAGTCCTTTGAGGGTCCATCATTCCCATGAAGCCCTGTGGATTTAATCACCCTTTCAGTTTTTCTTAATTGACTATGTTCAGGGGGTGACTTTTTCCCAGGCCAGCCCAGGATCTGGGGGGATGACTGTGACTTGTCTCCTGTCCAGGGACTATCCCCACGATCAGCAGCAGCGTGGTCAGCCCCGCGCACCGCTGTCGAGCGTCACGGGGCCAAGCTCGCCAGTCCCTAAGCAACCAGCACTTTTGCCCTGGTGATTAATGTGTCTTGGATTTTTCATAATGAAAGATGAGAGGAAGTCGCAGGCAATGGCTGTGCTACCTGGGGCATGAGAAATGTCACCAGTGAGGTTTGGGGGGAGAGTTTTGTGACTATCCCCTTTTCCCTGAAGCCAAGTGAGTGTTTTGGAGGGTTGGTTTTTTTTCCCCTTGGCAGCAGAAGTTTAATCTGTGTGGGTGCTGTAGCATGAGCCTTTCTGGGGCTTGTGTAGAGTCCATCTTTTAATCCTCCTCGTAATCTAATTTTTTGGGGAGGTGAATTAGTGCTTTAATGTGTAGCACTGCATATTGTGAGCCTGCCACCTCAATCAGCGGCTCGTCTGGTGCCGTCTGTAGCATCTCAGCCGTTGGTGGGACTGCATCATTTTGGGGATTCTGGGGGGAGGGGGGAAAAAGCCTCCGTTTCTCCCCCCTGGTACAGGCTGTGTCACTTCCCCGAGGCTGGTGTTGGGGGATAAAACCCTTGTTGGGATTTTTCAGGGGATAAAGCCATCAGAGATGTTGCAGGGGTTTTGAGAGGATGGAGCCCCAAACAGGAGTGTGTGAGAGCTGAACCCCCAGAATCCCCCGAGTCCCATCCCCTGCACTTGGTGGGTTTTTTCTTTGGGTGCAGCAGTGGCCTCTGCCAGGGCTCGCTCCCCCCAGGTCTGGGGTCCCTCGGGCTTGTGCAGCACTTTTCCCAGGACTGTGGTCTCAGAGGAGCAGGGTGCGATTTGGGCGACAGCCTCACACTTGCTGCCCCACGCACTTGTTATCCCCGGCCGCAGGGCGAGGGCAGGCTGAGCAAAGCATCTCGAGCCTACTCTTTCCATTGCCCTTTTGCCTTAACTTTCCCTTGTTCTTTAATTTTTAGAAGAGACAACAACCGCTCTGACACCCTGGAAAGGTCAGTAATTCGGGCCCCCGCAATCTCCCCCCTCCCCAATTCCCCATGGGCCCCTCTGGCTTCTGCCCCGACTCATACTGGTGGCACTCCCCACCTCGACCTCCTGTCCCACCACCCTGCTCCTGCTGCGTAGCAATAAATCAGGGCTTTCTTGCTGTTTCCTAGCTGCCCTCCCCGTCCAGCCTTCTGGGGCCCATCTGGTGATGGTCTGTGCCTTCCGCATGCCTGGTCCCCCAGCCACGGGCCCACGCTTCCCTCCCCATCGCCGCTGCGCTCTCTTCCCGAAAGCGGGGATGGCTCTGGGTTGGCTGTCGCCGTGAAAATGGGTCTTGGGGTTGGTGTTTTCTCCTCTAGGATGCTTCTGATGCCGTTCTTCTGAGATGTGGTCAGGGTAGGGAGAGATGTCTGGGCCGCTTCTCGGTGGTGTTAGTGGCCAGCGCTCTGCCACAGCATCCTATTGGCCGGCCAGCCCACTTGGCATCCTCTTGTATTTTGGGGCTCCCTAAGCGGGCGGCTTCATTTGCGAGGCATCGAGCTGTCAGCTTCTGGGGTGATGTGGAGATGGCAGGAGGGTGATGGAGGTAGAGCGGAGAATTGGGTTTCCACATCTGCCCTTTGGGGTATTTGGAGCTAAGTTGGGAAACGTGGTGAGCCGTCTTGAGCGTTGGAAGAGTGCTACTGGTAGGAGACCAAATGGTTAACGGTTCTTAGTGCCTCGGTTGAGCTGTGGAGAGAGGGGATGTGTCCTGGGGTTTAGAAAGGGTGGGTCGGTCAAACCTGGTGGGCAGCCTTGCTTGGGAAGGGCACAGGCCCGGATGTCATCCTGAGGTCTTTTCCCAGCTAGTGTTCTGTAGGCCAACTCATAGGGGTGTTTGGTGAAAGCGACTGGGTCGGACACCCTCTGCATCCTTTCCTGTGGTGAGCTATGAGCTCCTCACTGCCCCCATCATCCCGCTGGATGGGTTTTGTTTTTTTGACTGCTCTCATCATCCCATCTCTCTCTTCTCGAATTGATCCAGACCCCCAAGCAGAGCATGTTATCGGGGATGAGCCTCTCCAGGGAGAACACAAAGCGCTGAGTTGTGAGCGTAGCAGCGTCTCTGCCGGGTGGCTAGATTTGTGCCCCTCCGAGGGAGACAAGTAGGGATAAACGGGGCGGTCACCCCCGAGCCGGTTGGCTGGGGTGGCGGAGGGTGGGCGCTGTTGGAAACGTGGACAGATATTAGAGGAGAGGCAAAGGGAGTTTGAGCAGGGGATGGGGGTCAGGATGAGGACTTGGGGCTGAAGTGGCACCGTAGGGATTGATGTTCCAAAGACCGGGCTCAGCGGGGGCGGGGATGGTCGGTACCGTGCTCTTGAGCGCACGGGTGGACGGGGGTGCCTGGGAATCTCTCACACGAGTTGATGCCACCGTGGGGGTAATGGCTCGAAACTAAAAGAGGGGAGTTTTAGGCTAATGGAAGAAATGTTTTACGCTGAGGGTGGTGACACCGTGGCCCAGGTTCCCAGAGTGGTGCTCGATGCCCCATTCCCAGAGACGTTCCAGGAGGTCACACTGGACGGGACTCTGAGCACCCTGCTCTAGTTGCAGATGTCCCCGCTCCCTGCAGGGCGGTTGGACTGGGTGACCTTGCAAGGTCCCATCAACCCGAACCTGTCTCTGACTCTCCGTGCGATACAACCCGGGGGGGGCCAAAAGGCGTGGTTTGGTCATGTGGATGTTGCACGTTGTTGGATGGGTGGTTGTGGGCTGTGTAGTTAACCGGTTTCCCCTCCCTCCCCGCAGGCCCCGGGGCAGTGCACGACGGGAACAGCGGAGCGTGGCGGCGAGGCGGCTGCGCCTGGCTGCTGGCCCTCCCGCTCGCCCAGCTTGCCCGCCACTTTTGACCCCAGAGCCGGCCCGCGAAGTAGCGGCGGCGACGACCACGGCCAGCGAGCACAAGGAGAAAGAAGAGGAGGAAGAAGTGTTCACCGTTTCCAAAAATAATCACGAGAATTGAGAGAGTATCCGGCCAGGCCACCCGGGGGAGGGGGAGAGAGGAAAAACACGCAAAAAAAAAAAAACCACAACGGGAATTTGGAGAGAAAAGAGGAAAAGAAAAAAAATAATAATAATCCAAGGCTTCCTGCAGAAGATGCAACGCGACTGAGTCTTTTTTCTTTTCACCCTTTTTATTTCTCGGTCTCCCACCTGTATTTTTCTTGTTCTTGGTTTTACCCCAGTGTTCAGCATTCTCTGTGCTGGAGGATGGGTGGGGCAGTTGGGATGCGGTGCTTCCCCTTCCCCTCCACCCATCCCCTCTGCTGCTGCTCCCGCCCACAGGGACCCCTCCGTCTGGATGCGCCGGTTTTCTTCTTGGCCGAGATTTCCCCGTCTACTCATGGACCGTGCTGCCATTTGTGTTTCAGAATATATATATGTATATCTCCACGCATACATATATATATAGATAGATAGATCTTCAACAGTTTCCACACCACCACGAACGGAAAGGGAGGAAGGAGACCGGTGTCGAGCCACGCATTCATCGTACCACCCGTGGACATTGTGAATGATAAGGGATTTTCTGAGTCATGGTTTATTTTATTAATTGTATTTTCTGATACGAGCCTAGAACTCTTAGTTGCTTAAGAAGTGAAAATGCAAAAAAAAAAAGGGGGGAGGAAAAAAATAAAAAAAAAAGAAAGTGGGGAGGGGGAAAAAGGCCAAATCTGGACCGGAGAAGGGGAGCGAGCGGAGAGTATCTGGTGGTTTGCTGAGCGAGGAGGTTTACGATCCTGGCATGCAGGAGGAAGAGGAGGAAGAGTCCTGTGCCCAACCCTCCCCCCCCTCCCCCGAAACCGGCCCAAAAAGCGGTCGTTGGAACAGTTCCTGCCGAGGGTGCGGGCGCCGCTTGCCACGCGTCGAGGCGGAGGGAGACACGCTGAATCTTTTTATGGGATATATATATACAGTATATATAAATATACATATATATATATAATTTTTTTCTTTTTCATTAGCGTTCTAGCCACGGTTCCCAGCAGGGTCCTTCCGCTGCCATTACTGCATGCTGTATATGGAGTTAGGTGTGTATCGGTCCTCAACGAGACGAGCGTGTCTCGGTCCACGCGTCCCCCAACCCCTTCGCCTTTCCGCCCTCGGGTCGCCGGGGGCCGCGGTGGGCCGGGGGCCTTCGCCTCTCCCGTCGCCTTTGGCCGCCCGGCCTCTTCGCAGCAGAATAAAGCGAACCAAGGGGTGGAGGGAGATCTATATAGCTCAGTTTTCTACTTTTTTTATATATATATATGTATGTTTATGTGCGTGTGCGCGTGTGTGTATGTGTGTGTGTGTATATATATATATATAAAAAAAACAGAAATAAGGAAAAGGAGGGGAAGCGATCGGCACCCGGCCACCCCAGGTAGCGGGGCCCGTCTCCTCGCCGTACGTCGCGGCGGGGATGGGGTTTTCCTCCTTGGGTTTTCTTTCCTTCCCCGCGGCCAACGGCGGGGGGCACGTGCGGGGGACCCGGGCGCGGGCGGGCGGTGATGGGGGCTCTCTCTGCCTATCCATTAAAACGATTGTTCCATGTGGCCGCTCCGTCTGGTTGTGGTGCTCATTGCCACGGGGGGGCCGGGGCTGTCCCGAGCTCTCCCCCTGCGCCGATGGTGATGGGGAGGAATGTGGGGCGGATGATCTCGGTGGGCAGGAGAAGGTCGGAGGCAGTGCCCGGACCTTGCCGGCCAGCCCGGCGGGGATGCCGCACAGGTAAGGCTTTGGTGAGCAGATGAAGAAGGATGTGGGTCCGGCTCTACACCGTTGTCCCTGTGCAAGATCCTGCTCGGGGTCCCCCAAGCTTTCCGCGTGGACCTCTGCCCCAGCAGGGTTACATCGTGAGGAGCTCTCGCAGAACGGCCGAAGCAAGTCCTGCAGGAAGGAGAGATGCGGCGATGCGAGGTGAGCGTAGGAAATGGGGGGGGGTCCTCTCCAAAGCTGTGTCCAGGATGGAGTTTGAGCGCAGGGGCAACTTGGCTGTCCGTGGAGGGGGGGCGTGCATCAGGGTCGTCTCGGCTCGCGTCTTGGCTTTTGGCGACGTGTTGAAGGATACTTAACCCGTTTTGACTTCAGCCTTGATTGTTGTCTTGATGGCGCTGACTGCTTCAGGCCATCTAGCAGCTTTTTGTAGGATTGGAAGCAGACGGTTGGCGATGGCTGGTCTGGTTTGCGGCAGTGTTTTTTATTTCCGTGTCTTGACCCTACGGTGAGCGCTGAGAACAAATGGGGAGAGCAAAAGTGACACAGCCGGGTCTTCGGCAGCCGTGGGTTGTAGGAGACGGCGTCACAGCCGGTTTTTGTCTTCAGCGGCTGATGTTCCCTGTCGCTCCCAGGGTATAAGAGGGTGGAGGTCTTTGTGCAGGGGTTAGTCCTTTTGGGGCTGGCTGGCTGTGCTAGAGCAAGCCCAGCAGGAGAGGCGGTGCCAGGACGCTCTAAGGGTACGGGGAAGGATTTAATGTGGCAACTGAGGATAGGTACGTGGCTCAGTCTCTCAAGTGTTTTCATTTTGGTGCTCTAGGAGAGGGATTGAGGAGCGTCTTGATAACAGAACTTGAAGGACAAAGAGCCCATTAGAGAGGGGCTGCTTGATGGAGGCATTGATGTATTAATGTATCAGCAGGTGTACAGGCGTCTTTGGGCAGCGGAGAGGGATGGAGGTCACGGCCTGAAACACGCCCTCTGGATGTAGCAGCTGAGGTCCTTGTCCTTAGGCGAGGATCGGGCGCTGTGGAGGTCCTCCCTGGACTCGGGAAGGGAGACGGTGGGCTCGTAGGAGCGGGAAGGGGTCGCGTAGGTTCGGTGGCGTTCGGTCGCGGTATCCGAGGGGACCACGGGGAGAGCTGTCGGGATGCGCCGAGAGACAGGGACAGGGCGTTTGGGCACTTTCAGTCGAGGCCCCGTGGGTGGCGGGACACGTAGGGGGTCCCAGCACAGGAGTCAAGCCTCGTTTCACGGCACGTGCAGTTACGGTGCGCCCGTCTCGGCTCTGTGACGCGGTTTCATTTTGAAGAGGCTCATCACAGAGGGTTTCCCGCGGTGATCCCCGTGCCACTCGCCTTGCCACCGGGAGCCCCGGGGAAGGTCTCGCATCTGGGACCGCAGCAGGGATGGCTGAGAGCGCGCTGATGGCCCTGAGAGGCATGGGGCACCCGGCCTGGCTCTCCCTTTTGGACACTTCTCCCTAGGCTTTTGGGAAGCACTTACCTTTTGGTTGGGTGTTGCTTGGAGGGGACAGCAGCCCGGTGTTTTTTAGGGTGAGATCATAGCCCTGTCAGGGAGATGCCAAGGGTCGGGGCTCCTTCCGCTCGCTGCCGTCTTAGTCCTTCGACAAAGATACGGTGTCCGCGTCGCGTTCCGTCAGGTTGCCGTGGAGCGATTAACCCTCGGGAGCGTGGCGTCCGCAGAGGCGTCCCTTGTGCAGGGGTAGGTTTTGGTGTTGGAGCAGGTCTTGGCAAGAGATGATGGGGAAGATGCCAGGAAGGGCTCAGTTGCTGAAAGGAGACGCCTGGTCGCGCTGCTTCTGCTGAACGAAGGTGAGTGGTGAAAGCAAAGCCGGTCCTTACCCTGCTGGGGCTCCATCTGTGCGTACAAGCTCATGGGTCGCCGGGGGATGGAGGCGGGTGGGACCCAGGATCCTTCTGCGGAGCCAAGAAGGCAGTTCCTGGAAGAGACCCACAGGATGGGGGGAGGGATGGGCCTCCCGGCTGCGAGGAATCGAAGCTTTGCCACGGCCGGGGGGCGATTCAAACGGCAGCGGCTGAGGGCACGGGAGGGGAGGAGGGGGACAGAGGCCCTGGCGTGCGCTGGGTCCACCAAGCAAAGCCCCGAAGGTACAAAGTTCGTCAAACTTTATTGATACACTGCACAATCACAACCATCTCTTATTCTTGCCGAATTAGAAAAGGTTACAACTACAATGTAACATGCACAAATCGCAGGTAGTAGAGCCACCCTTGGAATACAATGATCGACGGAAACTGAAGACCGGCCGTTGGCGGGAGAGACCCGGGAGCGTGGCTTCCCCCGCCCCCCCCCGAGCGCCCGGCCGCCCCCCGAACGTCCGCACGGGGTCTGGCCTCAAACAGCCGACACGTTCCTCACAATGGCACGTTACATGGCACAAGAAAGTTGAATGCCGTCCCGGCGTAGGAGGAGAAGGACGGGGGGGCCGAGCGGGCCCAGGGAGGAGATGGAGGGGGTGGGTCCTCCGGTCTGGGTGTGCGTCGTGGCACCTCCACTCTCCAATACACTGTGGCCGCTGGCCCCGTGCCCCTGGGGCTACTTCGGCGTTTCTGCTGCAAGGAAGGAAAAAATTTGGGTCCAGCAGGAGGGGAGGTGGGGACCAGGGAAGATATCGGGGCACGGCTTCTCCCAGGCCCCGAGGGTATCTGCGGAGCGGCCACGTGCCAAAGGACGGTGGCATCCTCGCTCCAAGGAGGTGCCCAGGGCTTCTGGGTAGAACCGGGATCGCCGTCGGTGACACCCCTTTCCTGGATGCCGGCGGAGCAGCACCCCAGGGACCGCGGGAAGAGGACTCGCCCGGTTGGATCCCCATCTCCTAGGTAAGGGGCATGTGGGCAGGAGAGGCCGTGGAGATGGCATAGCTGTGCCACGTGCCCTTTGACGAGGAGGATCCGGAGCAGGAACGAGGAGGGGACAGGGCGGCGGCACGTTGCGGCCTCACGGTCGGTCTGTGGTTTTCTGTTCTGATCTTGTGCGCCCAGGACGGGCGGCCCCGGGTCCCTCGCCGCCACCGAAAGCGGGGCGAGGATGTTTTATCAGCAGCAGAGTTTGCGTGGGAGAGACGATGCGCGCGGGGCCTCGGCTCTTAAGCTGTCTGGTTTATGGAGGAGGATGGGGCAAAGGTCAGGGCGAGACCCAGGGAGGCATCCGGTCAGGACGGGGGGATGCTGGGCGCGCTGGCCGAGCGCGTCGCCCTAGAGCCGAGTCTCCCTGTGGCAGGCACAGGGTCTGGGACCGTGCGTGACTCGTCAAGAGCAGGATGGGAGGGTCTGTCCCTGGACTACGGTCCCAGGTGGCCAGGGGCAGCGTCGCGAAGGCTCAGGCCCCCCTCCGCCACGTACCCAGCGAGGGGGATGGCGGCACGGGGTGCGGTCAGGCACGCAACTTAGTAGGCAGGGCCGAGGAGGAAGCCGAGGGTAGAGCGTGAGCCCTCCTCCCCAGGGTCAAACACGTGGGACTGTCTTTGGGCCGGGGGACCCAGCAGGCGTTGGAAAAGGCAGAGCGCAGATGGTGCGGCTCAGGGTCGGCCGGGTGGTTCTTCAGTCCCTCGGGGAGATAGAGGCGTGCGGAGCAGCCGAGGCGTGGACCTCGAGGTCCTGCCTCTCTGGATAGGCGTGGATGGGAGCGAGCGTCGGAGCTGTAGTGCAAGGGCCAAGGCGGGGTGTCGAGTCTGGAGCGAGGACAGGGCTGCTTGACACAGCAAACGGGGATGGGGGAAGGCTCGTGTCCCCATGAGGGCTGCTGGTAGTTGCCAGGTGGACATCTTCCTGGGAGAGCAGCCTTGTGCTGTCGGGAAGGCAGGGTGTTGGTGGGGTAGGGTGTTAGCCGGGAGCAAGAGCAGCGGATGATGCGTGACCCTTGAAGGATAGCTCGTCACGCTGGACGGCTCCCTGGGGAAGGGCCGGGGAGCAGAGGCGACGTCGGGAGCGGCTTTGGCAGCGAGAGCCGACATTCAGGATGGAGGCGGGGCCGGAGGCAGAGCCTGGGGGGCTTCAACCTCGGGGTCTTTTTGGGCGTAGGCGGCTTAGCGAGACGATGGGACGGACGCTCCGGGCGGCACCCGCCCCGACGCCTCCGCGCCCATCCGCGTCGGAGAGGAGGCGGTTGCGGCCGGACCGCGTCCCCAGGGCGGCGGCGGCGTCGGGCGACAGTCTGGTGGCACGTGGTGGGGTCTGTACAGCGTAACCGGCGGCGAGAACGGTCCCGGCACGTGGGAGATGGGGCCATCCTCGGACACTTGACGATGACGCCCGTCCTCCGGCGCATCGCCCGTCCGATGGAGAGGAGTCCCCGGGCGGCGGGGCGGGCCGAGCCCGCAGCGGGGGAGAGGCGCGGCAGGGCCTCCCGGGACCCTCCGCTCCCTTATCAAAAGTCGAGGAGGAGGCGAGCGAGGAGGGCGGCCCAAAGGCAGAGCCCGGCGGTCGCCCGGGAGGCGGAGTTGCCGCCGTCGTGCACAGCTCCGGGACCTGCGCAGGGGAGACGGGGAGAGGTAGAGAAGGGACAGGGTTAGGGCCAGGGCAGAGCATAGGTGGCAGCCCCAAGAGAAACCTTCTCCCCACCCTCCCTGCTGTTCCTCGGCCCATTTGTCTCCCACCCCCAGGGCTGACGCGGGTTGTCGCGTTCCACCTCCGCGGTGGGTTGAGCGGGTACGGCCGTTGTTTGGAGAGCGGGGCGGGTGCTGGCCGCGGGGTCGAGGAGGAGGAGGGCGTGTGAGGAGCTCAAAGGGCATAGAGAGGAGATGTGGTCCATGTCAGAGGAGAAAGAGGCTCGTGACAGGCCGGTGCCTGGCCACACCACTCTGAGGTCCATCTCCTTGACTGGTCCCGTGTGGCGTCGGCGCACAAATGGGCCGCGTGCAGGGTACGGCCCCAGAGGAGATGGTGAAGCAGGGGCACCGACACAGTGTACTCGGCAGTGGAGCCTCGTCAGGTTTCAGCAGGGACGTGAGGATGGCGCAGATGGCGCAGGTGGGGGACGGGGAGGAGAAGGGCGTCTCGTTCCGGGTGGACCTGGCGGATGAAGCAAGAGTTGCCGGGGGGGCTGTAAGGACAGGTAATGGGAACTGTGTCAGTGTCCTCTGTGGGGCACCCCGAGAGCTTTGCCCAGCCAGGTGCACACTGGACTGAGGGGCACGCTCTGAGCCCCCCGGCGACTTGTGCCTTGAGGCTTTTTTGGAATCTGGCAGGGGGAGCGAGTTGGTGAGAGCAGATCCTGATGGGAGTTTCACGGATCTCGGAGGTGTCAGGATTTGGCCGGGGTGCGGGGTGAGCACAGTTGTAGGGTAGCCAGCGTGGGGCTTGTTCCTAGCAGGACGGCGTCTAGGACAGCTGGAAGGGCAGCGGTGAAGCTGAGCAGCCGGATGCACCTCAACAGGGGCGAGAGCACGGGCCGAGGGAGGCCGCCGGACCTGCGGAGGAACCCTGCACCTGAGCCAACGTTTCTAGGTTCACGGACAGGACGTGATCATCGGACACGTGCCGGAGAGCAACGGAGACGTGGCACCGGGAGAGGCCGGGTGTGCATGCTGGTGGCGGGGCGCGGTGCGGTGGGGGAGGTGCACGATGCAAATATGACACCATGAACGTGAGATAACGGCTGTGAGAGAGCTGCCAGAGCCGGCTGAGATCGGAGGAAATCAGAGACGGCGGCGTGACCGACGACGAGGGAGACTGCGTCGTCAGGACAGATGGAACCTAAGGTAGGCGTGGCCGTTTCGGGGTTGCGGCGCGACGCGGGGTAGAGATGGAGCGGGGACCAGGCCGAGCGGGCGGCTCGCCGGGCACACCTTGAGCTCGAGATGCCCGAGAAGATGGGTAGAGAGATGGTGGATTTTTGTGAGGGAGATGAGTAGATGGGCCTGTGTTGAGAGAAAGGTCGCCGTGGCTGTAGAGGTAGGCGGCCGGATGGCCTCGGAAGGTCGGTAGAGCGACGGGCCCGAGGACAGAGAGTCAGAGGATGAAGGATCTGGAGGAAAGGGGAGGTCTGGCGAAAGGCGAGGAGCAGGGAAGGCGACGGGGTAGCGGGTGACTTCCCCCACGGCCCGGCTGAGAGTGCTGTTGGAAGTCATTGCTAGATTGCTCTCCATCATCTTTAAGTCAAGGAGAACAGGAGAGGTCCCTGAGGACCGGGAGAAAGCAAATGTCACTCCAGTCTCGAAGAAGGGCAAGAAGGATGGCCTGGGTAACTACAGATGGGTCAGCCTCATCTCCATCCCCGGAAAGGCGATGGAACAATTGATACTTGGTGCTGTCTCTAGGCATATAGAGGACAAGGGGGTCATGGGGAGCGGTCAACATGTGACTTTCCCTCAGTAAAACCGTTTGATGGCCCTGATAACCTTCTGTTAAGAAATAACCAGGTGGCTAGATGATGGGATGATGATGATGCAGTGGATGATGGCTAGATGATGGTAGTGCAGTGGATGTGGTCTAGCTTAGTTTCAGTGAAGCATTTGACACGGTCTCCCACAGCATCCTCCCAGCTAAACTGAGGAAGTGTGGTCCGGATGATGGGGTAGTGAGGTGGACTGCAAACTGGCTGAAGGAAGGAAGTCCAAGTTGGGGTCGATGGGGCAGTGTCTATTCAGAGGCCCTGTCCCTCAGGGGTGGGTACATAGTCAATATGTTCATCAGTGACTTGGGTGAGGGAACAGAGTGCGCTGTTGAGTCCGACCACCTCGCCAGAGCAGTATCACCTTGAGCAGGTCACCCAGGAACACGTCCAGGAGAGTTTTGAATGTCTCCAGAGAAGGAGCAGCCTGTTCTGGGCTCTGTGACCCTCACAGGGAAGAAGTTTTTCCTCATGTTTTTGCAGAGCCTCCTACGTTCCAGCTTGTACCCATTACCATGTGTCCTATTGCTGGATGTCACTGAGCAGAGCCTGGCTCCAGCCTCCTGATACTTGCCTTTTATATATGGATAGACATTACTGAGGTCACCCCTCGGTCTCCTTTTCTCCAGGCTAAAAAGCCCCAGCTCCCTCAGCCTTGCCTCAGCAGGGAGATGCTCGGCTCCCTTTATCATCCTCGTGGCTCCGTGCCAGACTAGCTCCAGTAGCTCCCTGTCTGTTTTGATCTGGGGAGCCCAGAACTGGGTACAGTACTCGAGGTGGGGCCCCAACGGGACAGTGAGAGGGGGAGGAGAACCTTCCTTGACCTGCTGGCTGTGCTCTTCTTAATGCATCCCAGGATGCCATGGGCCTTATCAGCCACGAGGGCACATCGTTAGCTCAAGGCCATCCTCTTGTCCACTGTGACTCCCGGTTCTTTTTCCCCAGAGCCGCTCTCCAACGGATCGGCCCCCAACCTGTACCGATTCATGGGGTTGTTGTTCCCCATTAAGTTTCTCCCCGTCCAACTTTCCAGCCTGTCCAGATCATGCTGGATAGCAGCACAGGCTTCTGTCACGTCGGCCTTGTCTCGTGTCCTCGGTCACCAGGACACCCACTTCATTCTGCAGCGGGCCCACATTTCTTCTAGAGTTCCTTTTTCTTCTAACATACTTGAAAAAGCCTTTCTTGTTGTCCCTGACCTCCCTCATTGGGTTTAGTTCTAAGGAGACCTTACCTTTCCTTGTTGCATCCCTGCATCCTCTGACCTCCTCTTTGTACTCTTCCAAAAGCGGTCAGCCCTTCCTTCCACGTTCTATAAACTTCCTTCTTCCACTTAAGTTTATTCATTAGCTTTCTGCCCAATCACATGGCTCTCTTGATTTCGTACTCTGTGCGATGCTCTTATCTTGAGCCTTGAGGAGAAGGTGCTTGACTATTAGCCATCTCGCTTGGGCCCCCTTCCCAGCTAAAGCCCTGTCCCATGGGACTCGTTCAAGCAGCTCCCTGAAGAAGCCCAAGTTATTCTTTCTGAAGTCCCAGGGTAGCGATCTTGTAGGTCGGGGATGGACTTGTTAGAGAGCAGCACGGGAGAAAAGGACCTGGGGGTCCCGGTGCACAGCAGGGTGACCGTGAGCCAGCAACATGCCCTCGTGGCCAAGAGGGCCAAGGGCATCCCGGGGTGGATTAGAAGCGGTGCGGTTAGTAGGTTGAGACGGGTTCTCCTTCCCCTTTACTCTGCCCTGGTGAGACTTCATATGGAATACTGCGTCCAGTTCTGGGCCCCTGGGTTCAGGAAAGGCAGGGATCTGCTCGAAAGAGTCTGGGGCAGAGCCACAGACGATGAAGGGAGCGGAGCATCTCTCTGCTGAGGAAAGGCTGAGGGAGCTGGGGCTCTTCAGCTTGGAGAAGAGGAGATGGAGGGGTGACCTCAGTAATGTCTATCTATATGTAAAAGGCAAGTGTCAGGAGGCTGGAGCCAGGCTCTGCTCAGTGACATCCAGCAATAGGACACGGGGCAATGGGTCCAAGCTGGAATATAAGAGGTTCCACAGAAAGAGGAGGAACAACTTTTTCACAGCGAGGATCACAGAGCTCTGGCCCAGGCTGCTCCTTCTCTGGAGACATTCAAAACCCGCCTTGATGCGTTCCTGGGTGACCTGCTCAAGGTGATACTGCTCTGGCGAGGTGGTAGGACTCGATGACCTTCAGAGGTCCCCTCCAACCCTTAACATTCTGTGATGCTGCAGCTGGGCTGTAAGTCCTGATGAGTTAGCTCAGGCTCTGTAGATGAATGGGTGGTTTGGTGTTGCTCTGTGCTGCTGGGAGCTTTACAGTTGCTAGAAGGGAGCTGACTAGATGATGTTGCTGTGCCTGGCTGGCCTGGGGAAGTCTTAGGTTCCCAGCAGGGACCATCTCGGTATAAGAGCTAAGGGAGTTGCCTCTAGTGTGGTTGTACTGTGGTGTACAAGATAAGGTGGAGAACTAGAGTCCTGTCAGCCTGACCTCAGTAGCAGGGAGGATAAGGGAAGGCCATGGCAGGAAACATGTAATGTGCATGGTGTAGTAGGGTGAGTAGTCTCCTTAGGAGAAAAAGAGAGTGAGGTCCTGGCTCTGCTAGCTTTAGATGTTGAGAAGGAGGTGCTGAGCAACTTTGGGATGGAGGAATAGAACGGGCAGAAGAAAGTGCTGCTGGGGGGGGGAAGGAAGTGGAGGCAGCCTGGCTGTAGGAGCAGGGTGGTGAAACTGAAGAGTTGGTTTTGTAAAAAGGGAATGGATTTCATATACAGAGTGTTGGACAGAGAGGTTCTCTTCCCAGTCTCCTCCACCCTAGGGTGACCCCATCTGGAATGCTGTGGTTGGTTGTAAGCCTGTCAGTTCAGGAAGGCCAGGGAAATGCTTGAGAGAGTCCAGGGCAGACCCAGAGGGATGCTGAAGGGAGTGGAGCATCTCCCTGTGAAGGAAAGGGGGAGGGAGCTGGGGCTCTTGTCTGCAGAAGAGAAGACTGAGGGATGATCATTAATGAATATATATACACCCAAAGGGCATGTGTCAGGATGAGGGAGGCTCTTATGTCCAGTGATAGCACAAGGGGAAAAGGTTACAAGTTGAAATGGAAGAGGTTCCATAGAAACAAAGTGTTTTTAGGGTGAGGTTGAGCTGCCTGCCCAGAGTGGGCATGGGGTTTCCTGCTCTGGAGCAACTCAACCTCTCCCTGGATATGTCAGAGTGGGATGTGATGGAAGAGATCTGAAGAGGCCAGGGCTGTAGAACTAGATGAGTTTTGAATAGAGTATGACTCTGCTTTAGTTTGTGTAGACTTTTCATACTATGGGATGATGTGGGTTCAGTCCTTAATAAGAGGAAGGGTGATGTGACACTGCCACGAAGGGAAAGAGCTGTTTCCTTATTTCCAGCAGGCTCTGGGTGGGCAGGGGCAGTTGGACAAGAGGCTATGGGGTGGTGTCTTCTGCTATGATATGACTTTCTCTGATTTCACTACTATGCTTAATAGTAGCTTATTAGTGCTCTTGAGGCCTGAATAAATAGTGTTGTGGTCTTTCAAAAAAACTAACATTTCTTTTGTTTTTTTTTTTGCAGGCACCGGGGAAAAGCCACGCTAGTAGGGGGGGGAAAAGCCACGCTAGTAGGGGGGGGA
>JANVCC010000064.1:2660443-2724138 GCA_025345505.1 Todiramphus chloris collaris
AGGGAAGAGAGACGGGGAAAAGAAAAGGGAAGAGAGACGGGGAAAAGGGAGAAGAAAAGAGAGAAGGCAAAAGGAGAGAGAGAAAAGAAGGGAAAAGTGTAGGGAAAAGAAAAGAGAAAATGGAAAACAAAGGGAGAGGGGAGAAAAGATAGGGGAGAAAATGGAAAAGAGGAAAGAAAGTGGGGAAATGAGCAAGAGAGGCCATGACAGACCGGAAGAGCCAACTTCAGACCACAGCAGATTAGAGCAGAGCAGAGAGGAAAAGCATTAATATAACTCAATCCACCGGAAAAGCAGGAGAGACCCAGACCCGAACAAAGGAGAACGCAAGACCGCGGAACTGCCCGGCACTGAAGGCAGCGTGGCCCCGGTATACACCAGACACAAACCCATTACAGCCCCACAGAGCAGAACAGGGTTCAGCTGAATGAACAGTTGGAAGCCACTGAAAGAGGAGTGCCTGCATTGGCCCTTTGCTGCCCGTCAAGGTGATACCTTGACACAGGGGTGCAGCTCCGACCCCTTCCCCAGCACGCTCACCAATAGCCGAATCTTCACCCTGACAATGGACACCCCCACACCCCCCAGACATCTCCCCTCGCACCCACGTAGGCCCCTGATGCTCCGGATGGCTGGGTACCCTGCTTTCCGCTCCTCCCGAGGACCTCCTACATCAGACATCTCCCCCGAGCATCGATGGCTCCTCCCAGACCTCGCAAACCACGCAGAGGACCAGAAAGCTCCCCGGACACAGATCGCCTTCCCCAACCCCCTCTGCTTCTTCCAAACATTCGCTCCTCTCAGCCCGCGACGCCAGCAGCACCTTCCCCCCCTCCCCTCCCCTCACCACAGTACGATGCCTCTACGTCCCACCGCAACCCTCACACCGCGTCCCTTCCCGCTCCGTCTCTCCTCTCCGGCTATGCCACGGCCCCCCTGCCCCAAAATGCACGCCTCTCCGCCACCTCCTCCCCTAGGAATGACTCCAGGCAGACCCTGGCATGGGAAGAGCCGTGACAGCACAGACCCCACGCTTTTCCACAGCCTGCTAGCATCCTCCCCTCACCAGCTACAATGACCCACGAACCCCCCAGAAGCCACCACCCCCTCGCCGAGCCCCCGCGACGCGTCCGGGACAAGGCGAGGTGCCCCGAGCGCCCGCCTCGCCGATGCCCCGCACCTAAAGCCGGAGATGCGCACCTCAGCCCCCTCCCCGGACTGCCGAGCCCTCCCCAGGGTACGATGCAGCGCATGAGATGGCACCTCCAGGCGCCCGCTGGGACCGATCGAGATCTCGTCATCTGACACGTCCTCTCTCTGGAGGACCTCACCGCTCCGATCCCCCTGCCCTTCAGCACCTCGACGGGACAACAACCTTACATAAAGTTGTCTCTGCCTCACCGCCGCCGCTGCCTCCTCCTCCTCCTCTTCACCCTCTTGCCATCCTCCTCCTTTTCTTCCTCCTCCTCCTTTTCCACCTCCTCCTCCTCCTCCTCACTGTACCTCGCTGCAAGAAAAGCCCCAAGGCACCTACCGTACAGGATGATGCTGGCGTTGGTGTTGCCCAGCTTGTTCGTGGCCACGCACGTGTAGTTGCCGTAGTCCTTCTCCGAGACGTTGAAGAAGGTCAGCGTCGAGAGGCGGCCCTTGTTCTCGATCCGCACGCCCTCCAGCCCGTTCGCTAACCTGCGGCGAGAGGGGGACGCCGGCCCTCCGAGTGCCGCGCCGGGGCTCTCCGCCGCCCCTCGTCCTTCCCTGGGCACCCCTCTCCCTGCCTGACCCACGTTCCCTGGGACACCCCCTCAGCCCTTACCCAATTGCTCAGACCCTCAGACCCCTCCTCAACGGGAGGCCACCTCCAGCCCCCTCCGCTTCTCCGCCTGACCGGCCTCTGGCTCGGACGGTACCCCCCGCCCCACCGCTCTCCAGGATCCCCCTCCGCAGCCCCTTACCTGGTGTCCTCCTTGAACCACTGGAACTCTGCCACGGGGACGGCCGAGGCTTCGCACTGCAGGATGCCCTTCTGACCCACCGAGGCGCCCGTGTTCTTGGCGTTCGAGATGTACGGCGGGTCTGCAGAGAGACCGGGCCACGTCACGCCGGGCTCTGCGCCCGCCCGGCCCCCGGCCCCACCATCCCTCGCACTCACAGTTGACGGTGACTTTGACCTTCCGCACGTCCGGGACGGCCACGTCGTTGACGGCGCTGCACTCGTACTCCCCGGACTGTTCCCGCGTGATGCCCGTGATCTCCAGGTACTCGTCCTCGCTCACGAAGCCCTGCCCTGGGAGATGTCCCGAACGCGTGGCACCGTCACCCTTCGCCCGGGATGCTTGCAACATCACTTACCAAGCGTCCTCACCCCGAGACCGGGGCGCACCCGAGGGCCAGCACCTCCACCCTCCACCACAGACTCCGGCAGGACACCTTCCTGCCATGCCGGTCCGCTCCTCGAGGACGTCCCTCCTTCCCTCCCTCCCCGGCCAGGCAAGATCCCTCTGCACCCCAGGCGCCACACGCTCCTCCAGCCCCCGAGACGGTCTCACCTTTCCCGGAGAGGTGCCGCCACGTGACAGTGGGCTCCGGTCTCCCGAAGGCCAGGCACATGAGGGTCACGCTGCTGCCCTCGTTCACATTGATGTCCGAGGAGATGTTGACAATCTGGGGAGGAACTGCAAGACACAAAAGAGAGCGAAGCCACCGTCAACGCACCGGCTAACCGGGACCCCGCTGAGCACGAGACCTACCCCGTCACCCTGTCCGGTCACCAAACCCGCATCGAAGACCGGAGCCCAGCGCAGACGGGGAGGGCCCTGCCGGCCGAGCCCCCGACCGCCGGCTCTCGTTACCCCCGCGACAAGGCTCGTATAGGATCCTATTTATTACAGCGCTTTAAATTACCGAGCGTCCGCTCCGTTCAATACTGGCCACGGTGATTTACTTTCCTCTATCCCCAGATACTCCATCTCATAAGCACCTTGGCCCCGTCCACGCTCATTAATATCCCCAGCCCTGGCATACGGCAATTAAAACCCGCTCACCCACCCAGCCTCCCATCGCTCCGGGCCGGCAGCTGTGGCCCCCAAAGGGCTCTGAACCCCAGAGAGCAAACGAGGCGCTACAAAACAACCCGCCCAAAACGAAACGCCACCGGAAAAGACGCCCCGTGCCCCTTCCCCGAGCGCGCGACCCATCGACGGCCCCGGCTCGTGCGGCAGCCCGCGTGCCGAGGGCTCTCCCGTGACGCTGGGACCGTCGCCTACAAAAATCCGCTGGGGAGGGGACGCGAGGGCTCCTGGCTCTCCGCTCGGACCGCCGCGCCGCGGCCCAAACTCAGCGGGCTGGGTAAGGACGGAGGGATGCTTGGCGAGGTGCCGGAGGGGACACAGCTACAACCCCGCTCCGAGGAGCTGAGTCTAAGCCGCCTATAACCGCCAGGCTCCGAGCACCAACAGGCTTTAGAAAACCGACACCCCGGCGAGCTTTTCGCTCCCGGGCGGCTCCCCAGAGGCAGGCAGAGGATGGGGTGTCCCGCGCCCGCTCTCCTGACCTCCTCTTCCCCGGCACGGCGGGACGAGCCCTGGCACGGAGGAGACGCCGTCTCTGCAGCCTGACGGGCTCCGCAAGGCAGTAAATTTCCCTGCAACTTGACACGTTAATATAGCAGTACAGTCTGTTAGAGCAGAGGGAGACTGTCGGAGTCCTTCAGGGGAAAGCGGCAAGCCGAAAATGAAAAGTGAGTGCCGGCAATCGCTGGAAAATGTAGTTAACGCTCAGAGGGGGCCAGCCAGACACGGCTGTCACCCCCTCCAGACACCCTCCCCGGCCCCGAGCCCGCCGGCAGGGTAGAGCCGAGATGCTCCCCTTCCGGAGCTATGGGGTGGGGAAAGCGATACCTGGGCACAAGGTCCCTTTCCCCCCTTATTGGCAGCCCTGCCTTCCTCCTAAAAAAAAAAAAATAACAAAACTACAGCTGCAGGCGACCGAGCGGAGGATTCGTCGCCGGGAAGCGAGGAGCGGCGCGGTCTCGGCGGAGCGGCGAGAGGCCCCTGGGGGATTTCGTCCGCCCTACATAATATTAATCACGGGTAAGTTAACGCGTAACGTTCGGTAGGCCCCAAAAAAATACATTTGCGCTGTAATTTCTTGTTTGTTTGGCAAGCCGGCGAGAGAAATTGAACGTGAAAGCGATGCCGCTAAATTCAATAACGATAAGCCCGTGATTTATCTCCTTCCTCGACCGCTCCAGACCCGACTCGCCCACTGACGCTCTCCGGCGGGTGCCGGTTTCTGCCGACGGATGCCGTCGCTCCCCTCTCCTCCCAACCTGGGGGCTACAAACAGCCCCGTGGGGCTGGCCCTGGCATCGCACCCGCCGCTACGTGCCAGACTCGGGGTATCGTCCCTCGCGAGCGAGGCCAAGCAACCCCTGGGACCCACCCAAGCGCCAGCGGTCCCGGTGCCTCCTCTGGGTGCTGGCACCGGCTTTGCTCCTGCTGCTGCTCCGCGGCCGGCCCGTCTGGGGACAAAACCAGACAGCGCGGACCTTGCGAGCCACGACCAGACACCCGAGCGTAGGGAGGGACAGCCCCTGTCTCAACCGGAGAGGCGTGGGTCTGGCCGGCACCGTCGGGGACCCCTCGTCCCCGCTAAACCGCACGGGAAGAGACGGCACACCGGCGACGGCCGCGTGATCGCGGAGCGCTCGTGACGCTGACGCGGGTGACCGCGCGCGGGCTGACTCATCTCCCGGCCGCTCCTTCCTGACGCGTCCCTCCAGAGCCGCTCGCCCCGGACTATTTTTAGCTGCCAGATCATTACTGTCGCACGCCTCCGAGCGGAGAGCTGCCGACACGTGCGACTGATGTCCCTCCTCCACAGCGTTAGCTCCTCATCCGTTAGAAGAGACCTCTTCCTACGCCTCAGAGAAGGTGAGATGATAGATGGAGGCCGATGGGCTCTTCAAACCCCCAGAAAAGGGCCACTTGCCGGTCCCTTGCCACTTGCAGTCCCCCACGGACTGCCCCAGCCGCAGAGGGGGACATCTCACCTTCAACGCCCGGTCAGCCAGCAGGACACATGCGGTAACCCCACGCAAACACGTCCCGTCCGATCTTGAGGGAGACGATGGGGTCAAGGAGACGACAACAGGACTTTTAACAAAGCCTTGCTTCTCAGCCACAAAGGTTCTCATCCCGAGGCTCGGCAGAGCCAGTGTCATCGAGATAACGGGTTACGCACATCCAACAGCCACGGTCTGGTCAGAGGAACCTCTGTCAACTCTCCCAGCCAGCCACTTCGTCTCAGGGGAAAGATTCCCTTTCCCTTCCCTGGGTCTGAAACACTTCCTTTTCACAGCCTTCCCCAGGTAAAACACACTTAGTGCCAACCTTTGCCAGGGAAGGGTTGTAAAGTGCCGCTTCCCCAACATCTTCCCTCTCCCTCCCGGTGGGATGCAAGTGGAAACCAAGCCCCAGCCCGGCTCAGCTCTCCCCTTCTATAGGGGCAGGGCTCGGTGGGTATCGCCTCTCCCATTGGCTGGCTCGGTCATTCATCCCACCTGTGCCCCCTCCCAGTTTCTCTGGCTGGCAGCTGCTGGTGATAATTAACCCCAACCCAAGCCAGGGCAGGTGCCTGTTTCTAACGCAGCCTCGTGACATGGTCCAGCCCAGTTGATATTCCCCCCGCCACCGCATCTCTCTTTTGGCACACCAGTTGAGCACAGCTGAAAGAGGGACAGAAAGGATGCTCTCAGAGCCCAGAACCATCGCACAGCACCACGAAGTTCATCTTCCTCCCGCGGGACCCGACCGCGACGCCGGGAGACCTGTCGGTGCCAAAAGCAAAGGCATCACCCGGTCAGAACGGACGCCTCCCTCCCAGAAAAGACAAAATCTAGCCACGCCAGAAGTCCCAAAGACGAGGCGTCAAGTGCCCCCGTGCCAGGCGGTCGCTGCCGACCGCTCGCCGCGCGCCCTTTGCCTCCAGGTCTCCGCCTTGAGACAGGGAAAGCGCTGGAAGCGAAACTCTCAGTGTTATCCCTACCGTATAACCACCTGTCAGTAAATTTATGAACAATTAGGAAGCGAGAGCGCTTCCCAGGGAGCTATTTGTGCTCACGCTAAAACGGTCTCTTTCTCTTCAGAAATATAATGGGAAAACAACTTCTCCGGTTCTCCCCCCTCTCCCCCACTTTTCCCTTTCCTCCCGTCGCCTCCCGGTCCCCGCCGCGCGTCCCGATGCCGCCGACGTCTCCTTTTCACCCATTTCAAGCAGTGTCAAGAATGGGAGACTAAAGATGCTCTCTGGGGCCTCCCCACCCTGCTTCTCCTCCATACTCCCGTCCGGATTTCACATTAAGACGTCACGCCGGCCGCTTCAAGGACAGCGGCGGTTCCCGCCGGGGCAGCGGGTGCCGTGTTTCTCCTGCTGGTTCGGATCTCCTTCTTTCCAGACCTTCCCCCTCTCCTTCATTGTTCTTTCATTTTCCCCCCTTTGCTGCTCCTGTTCTTTGGATGCTCGGCGTTTTTCTGCTAGCTCACGCTTCCTTCTCTCTTCCTTGTGTTCTACAAGTCTCTGCACTTTTCTTCTCCTGCTTTTTTCTTGATTTTTATCACCCCTCCAGGTGCTTCCATCTTCGATTCTCACTATTCCTTCCAGACTTTCCCTGGTCTCCCTTCGGTTGACTTCGCGGACACATCGCCACCGGTCGCTGCTGCATCTCCTTGCTTGGCCCGCTTTGCTCTCCGCTTCAAGGAAGGAGGAAGGGCGAGGTAGGCTCCCGGATGCTCTTTTCAAGGCTTTTCCCACCGCAGGACACCGGTCTACGTTCCTCGGCACAGCCGACCCTTTCCATCCCCGGAAGCACCGCGCTCTGTGCCAGGCGAGACCTACGGACGTCGGCCACCGTCTGTGACGACACGGGCGTCGCTCTCCAGAACCCTACGTGCTCTTCGGGGAGACCTGGAAACCAGGCTGGGGTGCTGGGGCTCCTTCACGCCAAGCCGTGAGTCCCGAGAAGCACCTCCACCATTCCTGCAAACCTGAAGTGCTTCCTATAGAAGCGTTTTCTACGTCGAAAGCCTGTTATCAAGGGTTTTCCTTGGTGAACCAAAGAAGAACGAGCGGCTCCCCTCACCGTACTGTACAGCGTGGAGCCTCCAGGTAGGGTCTGAATAAGTAGTGTGGGTTCAGCTCCTGCCTGGATATCAAAGGCACGGGATAAAAGGAAGCTTAACTGTGGACACGGAGAAATCTGTGGTGCTGGGGAGAGCCCGGAGCACGGTCTACATCAGGGAAAAAAAGCTGCACGGGGCTGGCACAGGGCGGGGGGGTTGGCCTTTGGGAGACTCGGAAGAGCCAGCTGTCATCGGGAAGAAGGAAAAACGACTCAATTTGCTTTTAAGCCGCTGACTGAAGAGCCGCGCCAACATCGGTGCGGCTTCGAGAGGCGGCGGACGCGACGAGGCGCACAGAACCGTCTCCGCTAGAGCATCATTAGGCGCACGCGGAAAACCAACAGCACGTCCCAGCTCTCCTCTCTACAGCCACCCCTACAAGGACGACGCCAGGCTTGCTCCTTCCTGGGGTGCTGAGCGCACAAGCCCCAACCTCAACCGAAACACCGACCCCGAGCTCCACTTTTCAGACTCGGTCCCAAAACAACCTACGTCAAGGCTGCATCCTGCCTACGGTCTATCACGCTCCTCGCATCCAATCCCTTCTGCGGCACGACGCGGTACGGTCTCCTGGCTCATCCTTGGCAGCTTGCACCTCCCAGGAGCACGGTGGGCTTCATGGGAGGGGTCACACCCACAGGTATTTTTCTCGGTAGATCGACTCGGCCAAGCACACATCTTGAGCTTAACACACGGAAAAAGAACTACAGCAACTTCTCGGCACCATCCGCTTGACCTGTTACCTCCGCAGCCTCACATCCTCAGCTCCGCTCCGGCTTCTCTGCGGCCAAAGAGAAGCAGCGCCGCTCAGAACCACGGTCCTTGCTGCAGTGCGTGCAAATCAATGGGACTCGCTCACACCAGGAGAAAAAAACGTTTCCCAGAACGGTCAGGAACACCTCACCACCGGCCAGCCACCCTGAAAGAAAACGCGCTCTCGCCTTCACCCTCCCGAGCCCGGGCGTGATCGCGGGACCCGTTCCCTAAACGGGGCGAGGGGAGCGGGCGCTGCCGGCCACCCTCGCTTCGTCAGGTGCGAAGCGCTCGGATACTTCACCAATGTTGACCGGGTGGATTAATGCGATTAGGGAGCAGACAGGATAAACAGATTAAACTTCGCAGCCGGACGGCTTGCGTGCAGCTCACAAAGGGGGAGAGGGACGAGGAAGGAGCGGATGCTCCCGTCAGACCTCCGCTGTCCTCTTCCCGAGGCGAGCGCTCCCCGCTCCGCTGCAGCCCGGAGCCCGTGGCCCCCTGATGCGCTCCAGCTGAGACCCGGACGGAAACCTGCTCAGATGGGGGGCCCCGATCAAATCCTGCCCCCTCCAAATGATGAGGACACATAAATACATGCACATCTGCATTGGGGGCTCCGGGGAGACTTGTCGAGGCCGAGAAATTTTTCAGGTTCGCTCATTGCAAAATCAATACCCATCAGCTGCTTGAAATTAAAGGAAAGATTAGGCCCTGGTTTTATACACGCTTTATTGTATTCCGAGAGCTTTCTACTCGGCCAGATAAATCTTCTTTAAGAGGATTAGGAAACTTTCATTATCTTTATCTAACCTGAACTAACACTAACTCTGAAAAATTAATCTAGAGACCGGACAAAAGCCGGTAGCCGTCTCCGCATCCTCGTGTCTTTGCACCGGTAACCGTCGGAAAGCCACGAGGATGCGCAGACGGCGTCCACCCGAGCGCTACGGGCTCCTCAGATCTGCCCGATCCCCCCATCAGAGCGGCCTCGGAAACCTCAACCCGCTGGCGTCGGGTCCCGCAGGCTCGCGCAATCCACCCTCTCCCCCCAAAACTGCCGGGGCTCGTGCCGAGGGACGTCCCTCCTCTGCCGTGCCCGGCAGCGCTTCGTTTGCGCCTCTCCCCAAGTATCTTTGGACACGCGCTCGAGCACCTGACTAACGGCTCCCTGACGTGGTCCTGAGCGGTGGAGACGGATCAAATTGGCAGCAGGGATGGGCAAGGGGGAGAAGGAAGAGTCCACCAGCCCCAATTCCAGTTCTCCCACATCCTCAGCCCCTGCACAAGGGCCATACAACGAGGCAAAGCCAAGACGACGTGAGTTGGTCTCCTCCTTGATGCGGCGGGTGCTCGTTCACACCCCTGTCACCGTGTCACTCAACCCCTGTAGTGATGGATGTCGGTCTGATGCCCCCACCTCCATCACCAAGAAGTCTCCCAAACCCTTCACAAAGTCCATCCGTCCTTCTGTATCAGTCAGTTCTGCCCAAGTACGTCAAGACCTACCTTGCACGATGAGATGGACGCGCGAAGTCTTGGGGTGATTGTCTGTCTGCACGGAGCAGGTGTAGGGGCCCTCATCGTACACGTCCACATTGTGTATCTTGATGCTGTACTGGGTCTTGGTGTTGGAGAGGATGACCACGCGGTTGTCTATAGACCACTTGTCATTGCCGGCGTACAGGATGGTGCTGCGGTTCAACCACGCTACCCGCGTGACCCGGTCATCCACGGTACACCTGCAGAGAGACAGATGGAAGATCAGAAACCTGCAACAAAATCCACGGTGAGCATCCTGGCTCCTCAAGTGGGAGGGGAGCTGCGGCGGAGCCCTGTGCCGCCGCATCCCCCCATCGCCCGAGACTTCACAGAAATAGCACGCTCGCTATTAAAAGAAATGAAAAAAAAACCGGGCCTTTTTCCTTTTTTTCTTCATACAGAGCTGGGAAAGCGCAGGTGAAAATGCCATCGCATTTGTCGCAGAGCTCCTGCACACCCCCACCCCCTGCTCTGGCCCCCGACTTGCCCACCTCTGCCGCTCCCCCCTCGCCGCACGCCGAGAATTTCAGATGAAGCCGTAAAATTTGCTGACAGGTCGGCTCGTCGGCACGGCCCTCGAGCCATCCCCGGGGTGATCTACACGCCTGCTGCCGGGGGAGAGGGGCCGCGGCACGCGGCAGGAAACGGGGGGAAGAAGAGAAACAGCCGGTGACGGTGAAGCCGGCGCGAGGGGAGGAGAAGGGGACGTTTGGATAAGCGGCTGTAAATCCTACGAGTGCCTTGAAAACCCAGCGCGGCCAGTGCCGTTATTTATCTCCCACCCTCCCCGCTCCGGGCTCGGCGGCGCTGACTTAACGCTTGGCAAAGAACAGAGGTGGGAGGGCTGGGGGGGGGGAAGGGAATTAAAACATTCCCAGAGAACACATTTGTTTTCCATTCCATTTGATAGATTTTACTCGATGCATTTCCTTGCGGCCTTCTCTGGCACCCACAGCCAAACCGCCAAGAGTTTGGCTGAATTAAGAGGCCGGCATTCCTCGGGAGCTTCGCCTCGCTCACCCGAGGACCGCGGTACGGGAGCTTTCTCTCGGCGTGATGGCAAACCGGGAAAACCGAGCCGGGAGCTGGCTTTGTGCAGCTGAGATCTAAGGACGAGGCACCCACGGACAGTCAAGAACCTCACGCGAGTCCCTCTCCCCACGCCCGTAAATCCCGAGACGGGCTGCAGGCTGTTCCCATCCTCACCCCCGCTCCTGCGGAGACGCTGGGATGTTAAACGCTTCCCTTGCCGGGATCGCGGAGCAGCGCCGCGATCGAGATTATGAATCGGGTGGAGGGAAGGGGCGACACTCGGCGCGTTGCAGGGTCCCCCCGGGCGCTCGGTTCGGCGGCACGAGCCATATATCCTCCCGCAAACAAGTCCCTTTCCCCTCGCAGGAGCCGTACGTCTCCGCCGGCCGCATGGCCGGGAAAGACGGATGGCTCTCCCCGCCCAGCTCGACTCCGCCGGACCAAGGCGGCCTCGTGCCGGTATCGTCCTCGTCGGGAAACCGAGTCCTCCCTCCGTTCAAATTAACTGGGGGAGAGCTCAGCGCAGCCAAGTTAAGTTCGGCCCTGGGGGATTCCAGTCTAGTGGACTATTACTGCTGTCTCACTTCATTATAATGAATAATAAAGAGATACTTACACACGGCTCCTGTAAATTATTCATTGCGTGCGCTGAAAAAATCAGGGCAGCAATATGTAAAACAGACAACTTGCTTGTCTGCGCTCATCGAAATATCCAGACTACAGCCCTGCGAGGGACTCCTGGGTCCCCTCATTAGGGGCAAAGCACAAGGACGAGGCTTTGAAGCAACGGGGAGCTCGTGCCGTCGCCGGCCGTGTTCCGCCGCTGCTGCCCGGCTTCGGCTGGCGCCTACCGGGGGGACTTCCCGGGGAGATCCGGGGGGCCCTGAGAATGGGGGTCACGCTTTTCTGCATTTACAGCTTGGATTTATGGCTCGGAGCCCACTGGAGCAAGTGTACCGGGATGCCCGTGATGTGGGTGGACAGGCTCTGGCGAGGAAGGACAAGGACGGCATTGCCCTCTGCTGCCCGTAGCGCCTGCTGACCAGTATCACCCTTGAAAGCAGGTGCAACTTTGACGCTCAGGACAACAGCAAGGAGGCAAAAGCTCCTTCTCCCCATCCCTCGAGCTCACCATTCAGTCCCTGACGCTTAATAGCTACTTTGGGACCAAATGCCTTTGTCTCTCTTTCATCAGCGTCAGGCTCCTCTCCACCGGGGCCCGGGCGGGGAGGGACCGGACAAACCACCCTCCTTCAGAACGTCAGCCCTTCTGCACCTCCCGGCAAGGCATCAGAGCAACCCTCAGCAGAAAAGCCACCAACCATCAGCTGCCGTGGAGAGCAAGGTGGTTTTTGGAGACACCTTCTCACCCGGCCTCACCTTCCCACCATCCATTTTCTCACGCCCTGGGAAATTCGCTTCGAAGGCGGATCCCAAGCAACGTCCCGAGGCGAGGAGCACCCCGAGGCGAGGAGCGTCCCACCGGCTTCTTTACCCATCTCGGGAAGCGATCTCTATTAGCTGCTAAGCCGCCCGCATTCCCTCGCCCGCTGAGCTGCCTTTGCTACCTATTTCCAATTGACCAGGATTATGATAATGTCTCCAGTAAGCAAACAGGTAAAGAGACTTCTGCAAAGTGTTTAGATAAAGCAGACAAGCTCTGACAAAGCTGGATAATAAAGCGGGCCAGGAGGTTTTCCCTTGAAGGGATCTAATTAAGAACAAAGACAAACCCCCATTAACAGTCTCCTGAAGGCACCGTATCCATCTCCAGAAGAAAACCTGCCTTGCGAGTCCAGAAGGGACAAAAGACAATAAAGCACCTGTCAAACAGCGGGGAAATAACCCATCCCAGCTCCATGGTTCGCCTGAAGACGACCCAACTGCAAGGCAGGGGGAATATCTCAGAGCTCATACTGTCGACCCAAACCTGAGCCACCGGCACCCACCTCATCCCGGCTCCTCCTTCACACACCACCACCCATCCTGACGGCTCCTCCATCTCAGCATCCCGCTTAGACCCTCGGTGACTTCGAGCAGAGACTTTTTGCCACGTGCAGACCTTCAGCTGCCTCCCGTCGTGCCCGCTCTCCACCAGAGCTGCTTTCCAGGAGCCTCGGACGCTGGTCTTCACCCGAGCTCCATCCCCACCCCCCACCCCCCCGTGCTCCCGCCGACACACGGGGTCTCTCGGGTGACGAACCCGCACGCGGCAGCGCCAGAAGATGCATGAGGGAAGGAGCTGGGGACGGCGGCGGCACCGCGCCGCTTCCCCTCTAATTGCCCCTATTCCTCATCCTTAAATGCTAATTCTGAAGTTCGCCGAGGAATTTCTTCACTTAGTGTCAACAATACGGATAACTCGGCCGGCGCGCCCCGTGCGTTCGGCGGCACAAAGTGACCGTCTCCCTCCTCCCGGACCTATTAGGAGGGACCCCTGGGTCGCTCCCGCGGCAGGCTCCCGCCCGCACCCGTCAACGGCACCGACGGCGCTTCTCCTACGGGCGAGACGTGACAAAGCGCCCGCCGCCTTCATCCGCCGCCTATCCCAGTCCGTGTCGTGGATCTTTCCCATGCCGCTGGCTCCGGCCGGGCACCAGGGACGGGCCCGGAGCTGGAGGCTGGCGCTGCCCTTGACACCTGCCCCGTGGCGAGGGAAAGACCTTGTCCAGGGTCAGCACGAGTTTTCCAGCACTAGTTTGGAGGGATAAACGGCATGCAGAGTAAATCGAGCCAGGAAAAACCCTCTCCACGGGTGCAAAAAGCCACGAGGGACGGGATGCTTGGGACCCCAAAACAACGAAGCGCGTTTCCAGGGGTCCGCGACACCGGTTCGCGCCTGCAGAGTCAGGACCGCCGGTCCCCGGCTGGGTCGAGAGGCTCCCCGGAGATGCTCATCTTTGGACCGACCCCAAACCCTCTTGTTCCCTTATGCAAGCCACTGGCCCTCTCCTTTTAAACACTTTCATGGTCCTTCAATCCCAAACCTCTTTTTTCTCCCGTAGCCAACGCGCCTCGTCAAAATGACAAATGGAAGTGCCAAAACCTGTCGCAAACTGGCCGGCTGACCCAGATTTCAGCGTCTAAAATAGCTCACCCAGATCGGGAGCGAAGCCCCAGGATGGCGAACGGGGAGGTGCTTCACCCTGGGAAGTATCCAACCAAAAGTACCTGTCACAGGGGCAGAGCAAACACCCGGGCACCCTTCTCTTTGAGAAAAAAATTAATTACACGTGTCGGGGCCTCCTAATGGGATTTCTCCTTTGCTTCTGGTCCTCACCCCAGCTACAGAGTTAACGGGCTCTGAACGCCTTTTATTCCGAGCGGCTGGAGCAAAGGCAGAAGAGATTTATTTGTAATCATCGGAAATAAACACACTTCCTCAGAAGTCAACACAAAAGAACAGAACCTGGCTGGGCTCCCGCTTCATTAAAGATGCAAATGAGAAGCGGGCCATCCAAACGCGGCGGCTCCTCTAATCCTTTCCCAGCAATGTAAACCCTCACATCCGCCGTGGGTACAACGGCATCTGCGGCGTGCGGCGGCGGGTCTCGCACGATCGCTCCCCGAGGGCAGGTCTGGGTTTCTGTCACTGCCACCCCCGATCGTTATTCTCGGTGTTGGAGAGCGGGACGCGCTTCGTCCCCGATCCCTTCCGCCGGCACGTTGTCCCCTCTCTGAGGCACTCGTGGTACCCTCAGCCCATCTATCCATCCACCCTGGCACCCAGATGACCCCCACAGCATCTCCACAGCATCCTAACAACCCAAGGACAGAGGGGGCCCAGGATGTGCCATTTGGCATCGCCCAGCACGACCACCTCCCGTCCAGGCCTCACCATGGACTCGACAAATCCCAGCTCACCGCTCGTGTCCCCCATAGAAAGCAAAGCGTGTGGGACGCACAGGAAGCACAGCCAGTCTAAACTCTTCCCCTTTTCCCCATAAGGCCCCTCTACACCGTACACCAGACACCCCAAATGCCTCCCACCAAGCCTCCCACCACCCACCAGTGCTATTCAAACGAGCTGCAGACCACCAGCAAATCCGACCCCACCGACCGCCCCATCTTGAGGGCTACAGGACCCCCCCGCCCGCCCCGGGGCTTGTTGAGGAGGGGTTCTCCTGTGCTGGCAGCTTGCCCACCCACTACCAAGCGCCAGAGCAGAAGCCGCTCCCCGTGAAAAATCAAAGCCCAACTTGATGCATTAGAGGCTGCTAAATATAAAATATCCATCAGCCAAGATAATAAGCCTGTGAGGGCAGGGGCTGCCGAGCTGCTCCGTTTCGGGTAGTTTAATGGTGTTTTGGTCCACGACTGCGGCTCGCAGACATTGGAATGATAACAAGATGATGAGAGAGGCGGGAGCCGTCTGCGCCAGGCAGCAGAAATCCAGGCTGAGCGCTCGTCGCGCGGCACCCCTCCCCGAGAGGCCCGTGCCACCCGGAACGGCACGGGAGGTGGTTTGCACCCAGCGTCCGCGGGGCTTCGGGCACCGGACGCGGTTTTGAAACGCATCGTAGTTTGCGCGGGGAAGGGACGCGCAGTGAGGTAACACCCTGCACGGTGCCCTGGCCGCCGTTGACCCACTGCATCTTCCCCCCTCTAAGCCATTCCGCGGGGTTTTCTGAATTCGTGCTGAATTAATTCTGAATCGAGCAAATCCGGACAGCACCGTCGGCTCCGTTTCAAGCAAGCAGGGCTTTCCCTTTTGCTCCTCAAGCCCCACATTTTGCTTCTCACCGCTTTTCCTTCCAGCTTGCGGGGACACACGCAGCCCAACGACACCAGCGGTAAGGGGAAGGGCGATACGAAGCGGCAGCAAAAGAAATCAAGCAGGAGGCTTTTGGATAAAGCAAATCAGCGGGGGCGTTTAGAGAGCGGGTGGCACTTAAAGGAGAACGTCGGCGTCAGTCGATGCCGGCGGCCACACTTGATCTCCCCGGTGGAGAGGAAAACGAAGGCACCGAGCAGGGGCGACCAGCCCAGGAGAAACACGGACGTGGGCAGAAGGGCGGTGAGGAGTCTCGCTTTGCCCAAGCCGGTACCTACGGGATCGCCCCACCTCCCTGAAGTCGGGTGCCTGACACAGCCAGTTCCCAACTTCCTCGTGGTCATCCTGTGGTTTGAAGAAGAGTGGGACCTCTTCCCAGCTCCTCTCCAAAGCGACCACCGACACCCACCAGCATTTATCATTCGGGCATCACTACCCACCCTAGGAAACAGCAGCAGAGAGTCGTCTTCTCCCCAGGGAAGTCAAATTCCCCTTTGTCCCCCACGCCGGGGCACTGCCCTCCAAGCCGGCAGGGAAGAAAACACCCAACGAGAGACCCCTGCCGGCACCGTCGCTGGTAAAGGCGAACCCCCCCTGCCCGCGGCACGCCGGCGTCGGCGGAGCCCAGCGCCTCAATCAGCGCCCGCGTACGGATTCAATCAGCGCTAATCTAACACAATGCAGCACCTGCGCCCCGGCTGATTTCTAGTGTGCTTCAATCAAAAGGAGCAGAAGAAACGACGAGTTTTCTGCTGGCGGGGCAAGCGGTCCTGTAACCGTGGAGAACCCGGAGCCCTCGACGCCGCCGGTGGGGTTTTGGGTCGGGTTTTACCCCGGCTACCGCTTTTTGGCGACCCCAAAACGGGTCTCTGGGTGAAACGATGGCACGTAGAGCGATCTGGACGGAAACCTGCCTGGGTCTCCGTGGCGTGCGGTCCTCACGCCGGGGGTTGGTCGATCTGTCCAACCCGCACCACCCCAATAGAAGTCGAGGCGGGGGAGCCAAGCTCTTCCCCCTGCCCCCCCTGTTAATTACCACCAAAAATATACTTGTCATGAGACACCCGCTCCTATCTCTGCGGCTCTTAAGGGTAATGGAGAGGTTTCAGTCTTTGGAGGATAAGTCTCAGGCTCTTGGCTGCTTGCCCGGGAGGATTATTTCACATCAGGTTGAGTTCTGTAGTAATTATCTTCAAAACAGCTGGACTGCTGGATAAACTCGCTGTATCTTAATGCACAATACATGAGCAAATACAGAGAATTAAACTGCAATTTCAGACGGGCCTGACAGATAGGTGGAAAAAGCACTCGCCGGTGTTTCGGAAGCGAGGGCTCGGGGCTCCTCGCACCCGAAGGGTGGGGAGGCATTTTCTCATCTGAAATCAATTCAAACTTCCCCCAGAGTCCAAGGAAAAGGGCGAAGAGATTCCAGATGAAGATGTTTTCACCCCCGAGCTCTCTGCGGAGAAAAATCAGCACCATTTCCTGACCCTCACGGCTGAAAAATGAAGCGGCACCGGAGCCCGGCGTGCGCGGCCCCGAGCCCTTGATAAAAGCCCAAACTTTGCAAGCACGTCCATCGGGGCCTGGGCATCGCTTCCAGTGCCTCGTGTCCTCTGTCCCAGTGGGACCGAGGGGCTGACAGATGGATAGACTGACTCGCCCAGGCGCAAGCACCTTCAGCCCCAAACACGGGGGGGAATTTAAGGGGGAGGAAAACAAAAGACAGCTTCCTTCAGGATGGTGCCGCTGCAATATTTCGGCGCATGAGCCTCGTGGGCAGAACTAATAAACTCTAAAAAGAGGGAAATTCTGCCAATGGAGGGCGAAGCCACATTTCACCCCGCATGCCGCGAAGCGCTCCTGCCAAACACGAGAACTCCAAAGGCTCACCAGGGTGAGCCATCGACCCGAGAATGTAACGGCCAATTTCCAGACATTTCACCAGCAATTAGGCAAAAGAACATCATCCTCCAGAGAAAATCCTCCGCTCGCGCCCCCTGCGCCTCGGCTGTCCCCTCAGCCGCTGGCACGAGGATGCTTCACGAGGGCTGGGTGCTTCACGAGGGCTGGGTGCTTCACGAGGGCTGGGCAACAGCCACGTGAAGAAGGCAACACCAGCACGAGGTGACCACGGCCACCCCCGCCGGCATCCCCTCCAAGGGCCAGGCACCTTCTCCCAGCGACCCCGCGGGGCGGCCGAACGCCTCGGCACAATTAGGGGGTTTATTTGTTTGAGTTGTACGTGAATATACCAAATTACATTATCAGATCATAGTCCTGCTTCTGATTTATTCCTTCTTTGTTCTTCAAGTCTTCGTACATCTAAGCAATTAACCTCTCAAAGAGCTGGAGAACACATAATTATCCTCATTTGTCTAAACGTCACCAAGATGGCTGCCTTTCAATTAACCTTCTGGGGATGGAGGGAAGTTGGAGTGATACAGTGATCATTTCCAACTTCAGTGAAGGCTTTTTTTTGCTTCTTTTTTTTTTTTTCCCCCCCTTAAAGTAATTTAATTGAAATATTCAGATGATGAAATATAGCCAGATAACTGTTACGGCAGGTAACGGGATCAAGAGGGGGCTTGCAATCGAAAAGGAAGTCAAATGAGGTACAGTAATATTATATCAATACGTGGCACTTCCATCTAAAAATATCGAAGCGCTTCATGCTCATTAATGCTGGGAGCCTTTCTCAGTCCCCCGCCCGGCTGTGGGCGAAGGCTGACGTCACTGCCACACATCACTGCAACCGATGGGGAAACTGAGGCAGGGGATGAGCTCCAGAGCTCTTCCCGGCACAGCCAGGAGCAGCTCCTCTGCGTCCGGTCCCCGCTCCGGGATCAAGTGGCTCCATAAGAAAGTCAGCACGGGACAGACGGACACGGCCAGGATCCCTTGCCACCCTAATAAATGGAATGCTGCCAGAAAGCGCCGGGTCAAACTCGGCACCCGCAGCAAGTGAGACGCCAGGGTCGTCTGGCACCCACGAGTCAGAGTTACACCCCCCAACCCTGCCCGCAAACACAGGAGGAAAAGAAACAAAGGCACCCCGAAAGCTCAGCACATCCCCTCCCTGTCAAGCGTGGCTTTTTGAGTCCTTCTGGGGCTGCAGCTTCACTCCCAGTGTGAAACAGAGCCCTCGACGGAGCTCCTGCATGAAGGGAAACTGAGGCAGCAAGAGACGGGGACGGACGGGACTTGCTTCCCGCAACCTTCCCTCTCAGCCTCACGTGTTTTGGGGCCGGGCGGCTGCTCTGATCCACACGGAAGGAAAGAAAGAAGGAATCATGGAATCATAGAATTGTCAGGGTTGGAAGGGACCTCAAAGCTCATCCCGTTCCAACCCCCCTGCCATGGGCAGGGACCCCTCCCACTAGAGCAGGGTGCTCACAGCCCCAGCCAGCCTGGGCTGAAACACTTCCAAGGATGGGGCTTCCACCCCCTCTCTGGGCAGCCTGGGCCAGTGTCTCACCAGCCTCATGGGGAAGAAATTCTTCCTCCTGTCCAACCTGAATCTATCTTTAGATATCTCTAGTTTTAATCCATTCCCTCCAGTCCTAGCACTGCCCCACAGCCTAAAAAGCCCCTCCCCAGCTTTCTTGGACACGGAAAAACACAAGGGTCCCTCTTAGGGACGCCACCGACCTGCGTCTCTCCCGGCGCATTCACCCGGAGAGACGGAGCGAGGATAACACGAGAGCCGCCGAGTCGATTCTCGGCCCAGGCTGATGGCGACGTAATTAAGATGCAAGCCCGAGTCAGGGTTCCTATCGATAAATCTTTGCTTTTGGCTCTTTGGCTTGACAGGAAGCCTATACCTGGCGTGGGGAGTTCAGGCCGAGGGGGAGGCACGAGCAAATGCTCTGCTTTATGGACGGCCATTTGAATGTTTCGTTTGAGTAATGGGCCTTACAAATTAGCACCCCGGCAGCCTGAAATACATATTTTTCCAAAGACACGCAGGCTCCCGATCCGACAGGTGATGTGGGCTAACCAGTTCCCGAGGGGAGTGGCGGTCTCAGCGCTTCGCGTCTCCGGTCTTAGTTGATCCCGGCTGGGATGATGAAGAAGAAAGCGGAGAGATTTGGGGGGGAGGCTAAAATAGAGTGGAAAACAACCCCGTGTGAGACCAGTGAGGAGCTGATGGTGATGGTGAGAGGGAGAGGACAGGCGGTCTCCGGAGGGAAGCGACGTGGCACACACGGCACGTCCCGGCGTCTGCCCACCAAGGGAGCCCAGCAGCCATCTGAGCAACACCGGAGCAGACCGGCCGGGCAGGGCACGCCTGCGACCCGCGTCCCTCCTCGCACGAGCAAAACTATGGATTTCTGGCTCTCAGTGGAGCTCGTCTGAGCGTCTGGCTCCAGTCTGAGTAGTCAGAAAGGCCGGAGGTGCCTCCGCGGGTGCGATGTCACCGGGGAGAATGAATGAGGGATGCCTCGGTTGTGGGGAGAAGCAAGGTGGCAGCCCTGCCCGACTGGGGTCCAGTTCCTCCGGCGCAAACGCAGCGGGAAAAAAAATCGAAGATCCTGACATTAACTCAGAGAAGACGGTTGGGAGAACGCTGGAGAAATATGTGCGGCTGAACACGAGGGGGAGCTCAGGCCAGAACACCGAGAGGAGTGGGGAGCCGACAGCGGAGCTATCCGCTCGCCCCCTCTCCCCCTCCCTCCCTTTCTGCCTCCGTCCATCTCCCTCCTCTCCTTCCTTGTGCCATCCCTTCCCCTCTATCCTCCCGACAGGGGCTGTGCCTCATATCCAGAAAGCCCTACGGAAGAAGGTGCTTGAGCACCAGGAGGATGCCTTCGGGGCTGCCCCCAGACACATGTAACCACCACAGCATCTTTCCCCCTCACACCGATGCCCCTGCACGGAGCTGCACGTCCGGCCCGGCACGGATTCATTGCAGAGCCCAACGCATGCCTGCAAATGGCTCTGGCCCTTAAACGATGAGCCAGCACTAAGTTCTACTCCTCATCGTCCCCACCATCTCCTGCAAGAGGAATCTGCTGCCACTTCCCCATCTCTGACCTGCCACCTTCAGGCTGCTGCCTGGATTTCAGGGCAAGGGATGGGTGGGCAGGCTCCAAGCCAAGGGCAGAGCCCAGAGCTCCAAAGTGACCAAACAGGCTTTGGGAGCAGGCTGAGATGATGGGACCTCACCACAAAGACACCCCCCCCCCCCCCCCAGTGCAGCATCGTGCCACATCACGCGACCAGGAGCCTGACTCCCGCTTTCGACAGGGCACAAACCGGAGCCCTGAATGACCCCGTGCCCGCAGCGTGACTCGCTGCATCTCCCAGGCTACTTCACCGCGGAGAAGTTGTACTTCGGGAGCGGGCGGCTCAGCCATCCAGGACGTGATGTGAAGAGACAGCTCTGAACTCGCCGGGAGAGGCAGGAGTCGCGGCGCAGTATATTTAGAAAGCCTGCGTGCCAGCCACAGGCACGGGCTTTTCCAGCCGGCCGGCCGCTGCGGGGCAAAGGGGAAGGAGCATCCTTTTGGGGGTACCACGCGTGCACCTCTAACTGCACCGAGATGCTGCCAGTTCAGGCACCAGCATCTCCCTCCAGGCCTGTGAGGCCGGACCGCAGCTCGCCGGGGCGAACGCAATGACTTCCACCTCCTTCCGGAGGCACGGGGCTGAGCTCTCGGGCACCCAGAGGCATCGCATTTCCTTTACAGCTTTCCAAACATTAGTAAAAGCAGCCAAAGCCACCCTGGGTATGAATTCCCGGTCCTGTCGCCACTCTAAGCACCTGAGCAAGGGAAGCTGAGAGCTATTGTGGGAAATTCCTGCAGCTTTTTGACCCATGGTGCCAAATAAGTCGGTGATGCCAACTATTTCTGCTGCCCACACCACCGGAGCAGGCACGGGGAGGACCAGGCTAAGGGGGGGGGGGGGGGGGGGGGGGGATGGAAATCATCTTCTCCTGGCAAAGCTGCCGACTCAAGGAGAAACATAAAAACCCTCGATGAAGGGCCTGCCTGGTTTATTATAACATCGGCTTTAATTTATGCGCCTGCCTTTTATGATTGTTCTCTATCACAGTTCCTGGGGCTTATTTATAGAGGGCCATTAGCACTGAGAGCAAGTCCTGACGAGGGACCGGGGCTGGAAACCGAGATGAGGAGGCGGCAGCGGCCACCCCTCGCCGGGGGCTGAGGCGAGTCCGCTCTCCCCGAAAGCTGAGAAGGGTAATTTCATCTCGGAGTGCGACACGACTTCATTTCATGAGGGGCTCAGCCCCCTTCACACACACTTTGCTAAATTCCCTATTGAATGGGGGGGGTGCAGGCAGAGAGCTTCGGATCCAACCGGCCTCGTCAAGCACAAAGGGGAATGTGGGGAAAAGCCTCTCGAGATGCTGGGGTGAGGAAGGGGGAGAAGACCTTGACTGCACCCCATCGGGGCAGCACGCCACAGCCCCACCTGGGCATCTCAGCCCCGTGCCCATCTTGTCTCCTTCCACCCAAAACCAAAACACTTCCAGGGCTGCGCAGAAGTTGGGGGGGGTGGTGTACTGACGACTTCACTCCCCAAAACGACTCCCATTTACAAACGTCTCTCCAAATTCCAGCGCAACCCATAAAAGCCGGTAATTAAAACTGCATCCAGCAAAATGACAGCTTAATTACAGGCGCGGGCAGGGGCCAGCCCACCCCCAAAACACACCGATGTGCAGGGAAAAAATACAGGGGTTCAAAACACAGCTAAGCGGGTAGGTGGTTCTGTTGGCAGGGAGCGACGATATAAAATGAATTTGTATGATCAAAGCCTTCCCATACAGTTCGCAGGTAATTGGTGACGAGAACAAAAGCTTTAAACTCATCCACTAAATTATTCACTACAAATCGTCCTCTCGGCTCCTGCGCTTGTGTCCTTCAAGCTGTTCTAGGTGGTGATTACATCCCCTCGGCTCACGGGGAGGCCTCGGGGAAGCGGCCACGGGAAAGACGGAGCTGGCGATCCGACACCGGCAGTTTGATTTACAGAGAGAACTGGGGAGAAGGAGACAGCTGCCCTCAGGAAAAGAGAAACTTCAAGCTCTAACCATCCCATCAAGGTGGCTTCTGGGTTCTTTATGTGGTTTTGTTGGGTTTTTTTTTTTTCCCCCCCCTCTCTCTCGCTCTTTTTCTGCAACAAGCTCCCACTGGAGGCAGAATAGATGATGCTAAATTATTTTGGAATATGCTGAGAATGCCCTGCTTGGCCAACCGCAGCCTCATAAATCATTCCTCTTCTCCCACCCCCTTTTCCCGCTCTTGATCTCTCTTTCAAGCACTATAATGCTGCCATCTCGCTGGGCTCCCTGGCACCGAGAGGCACCTTTTGGACGGCTGCTGCCCAGATGCGCTGCCGAGGGCACAAGACGACGCGACCCTGGCACAAGAAGGAGATGCTAACGAGGTCACTACCATCCGGCGACTGGTTTTGGAGCCCACCTTAGTGCCAGGCAGCCCTACGGTGGCCTGTAGCCGAGCGGTGCCAAGGAGCTGCCCCGCCGGCACTGCTCCAGCTCACCACCCCACACCATTTGCCAGCAGGCAGCTCAGCAGAGCTCGTTGCTCTGCTGCCCTTCCTCCAGAATCCCTCCTAAATTCAGGTTCGTCAAGGGCTTCTGGAAGAGCCAGGCTCACATCAGGCGAGGGACAACCTATTTTGCCCAGCTCTGGGGTCTGCTTGAGCACAACTGGTTGCCCTTCCCCTGAGATCAACAGGCGTCGGCCGGAAAAGTCAACTTCTAAGAGATGGGAGATGTGGTTGCATCCAGGAGCTGAATGCTCCAACGTCACTCCTGATGGAGCTGGTGACCCGGACCAAGTTGCCTTCTCCTCATGAGCACGGGTTCCTTCCAAAACAAGGGGAGATGCTCACAAAGGCCATGGCAGGGCAGAGCGTGCCAGCAGCACTCCAGAGAGGAAGAAGGAGTGTGGGCTGGGGAGAGGAAAGCCCTGCAAGGAGGAGATGTGGGGCACACGCGCTGCGTGGCCCAGGGCTGTCAGCCTGGATCCTGGCGTCACAACTAAAAACCACACTTTTCTCTTAAACCCCCAAAGGCTTAGGCACTATATTGGAACACAGAGGCCCCTCTAGTCGGGACTGATGGAGGTGGGAAGAGCCCTTTGGCCAACAAACCACCACGCAGCAGAGCCACAGTCATTTTCAAACACCTGAAGTGCCATTTCACGAGTCCCTCGCCCTCCGCTGTGCCACCGACGATGCCACAACAGCGACACGAGCGCCGCGTGGCTCTGCGCCGGCCCGGTCCTCGTCACTCAGGCGCGATGGAGAGGGGGCAGGCTCGGCAAGCTGCCTACAAGGATGAGCAGCGAGCAGCTGCATTTGTGGCTCTGGGCTAAGGCTAAACCCCGTTCCCTCTGCCTTCCACGGCTCGGCCGTGAGCCGGCCCGGGAAGACTCAGCCGAGCGTACTGGAGAAGGTGGCAGGATGAGGCCAGAGTCCCCCCGAGGTCACCCTGGAAAGCCCTGGGCAGAGGGAGGGAGCCCCGTCGTCCGTCCTCAGAGGTGATGGATGTGCTCGGGGCTGCTGGGGGTACCGGGGGCAGAGCTGGGCTCCCCCAGCATCACACCATCACTTCCCTCCACCCTCACACCCCCACGAGCGGGGTTAGGCTTGTTGTCTCTTTTAATCAATACCCTTCTGCTGTCCCCAGGAAAACACTACAACCCCAAAAAGCCATAAAAGCCTCACCAGCCACCCTTGCCTCTCCAGAGCCGGAGCTTTACGACGCTGTAGCTATTTATTGCTCGCTCTGTTTTGCAAATACCAGATGTGACGCTCATTCTGAACTGCCTCATTTGAGGCCCCTTGGTTATTCCGTAGATGGAGCTGCTATTTTAGATAAGACAGACGTGAAACAAAAACAAAACCTCGAGTGGAAGGAGGGGGGGGAAAAAGCCTCCAAGCACCACAACAAAAGTCCACAGTGAGACGTTCGCCTTTGGGTTTTAAGCCGGAGGCAGGTGGAAAACTCAAGCGGGGCTGTCAGTGCCCAAGGACCTCGGGTCCCAGCAGCCCTGGACTGGAGATGCTGGGAGCCCTGCTGATGCAGAGCCGGGGGCTGACTCAGAAGGCAAGGGATGCCCTAGCTGGATTTGCTCATCACCAGCTCTTCCACACCAGCCTCCTTCCTGGGAGAAGTGGGCGGCCACTCCCACCAGCACTTCACCCTGTGCTGACACCTAGGGGAGTGTGGGCCACCCAGCTGCAATTCCCACCTTTTCCATCGGGATCTCTGCCAGCGTCTGACTCCCTTCAAGCCAGACCGCCCGTACCAGCGGGGCCCGGCGTGCCCGATATTTCATCCCCAGCGTCCCGGAAGGGCTGAGGAACACGCGGACACGCTCCATAAACCCACCATTAGAGATCCCCCGATGGAGATGGATTATAATTTGCAAATGATTAAAACACAATTAACGGTGGGAGGGAGGTACTCGAGGCTCTGCCAAGGAGCCGTGCAAATGAGGAGTTATCGGGACCTTCGGTGTCCTAAGCACCTGTCAATTCTTGGTTGAAACAAGTGCATTAGCCTCGTCCAATATCCATCTAACCTTTCCACTCTCCCTTGCTCTGTTTCCCTGGCAACCATTTAAAAGTGCTGGAAAAAGGCACAGCTGCTTTCAGAAAAAAAGAAAAGGAAGAGTGAGGGGGGAAAAAAAAAAAAAAAGGGCAATATGTTCTTCTAAGGCGTGCGTGTGTTCGGTCGCTCTTTCCCATCCCCTTCTCTTGATGGCTCCTTTCAGTGTCTGTTTTCCCTGCCCTGCTCCGACTCCGACGCGCCTGGAGGGAGATGAGCAGGGTGGGCATGGCCGTGCCACCCTCCTGTTCCCAAGGACGGCCAGATGCAACCCAAGCCCTGGCAGAAAACTGCTCAGGACTACAGAGAGATGAAGAGGAGCAAACCCAGGAGCCAGCTCGAGCCTAGAAAGCTGCTGAAAGGGGAGACGATGCCCCAAAATGTCCGGTTCCTACGAAGCTCAAGGCAGGGGAACTCCGTGTGCCCCTGAACAGCTCTCCAGAGCGGTACAAGCATAAAACTCCGTATTTCCCAGAGCTCCCTGTCACCCTTGGAGCAAAAGAGCCCTTAACAAAGATCAGAACTTGAGGCTGTCACTAAACCCCGTGCTGGTGCCTGCTAAAGAGGGATATTTTTTCCCTCTTGCTTTTTCTCCAGACTCCTGCCTGGGTGGGCATCATCTCCTGGCACAGCCTAGTTGATGACAGCGGCATTTGTCCTGACACCTTTGAAAGCTCAGATCCAGGAAACCAATGGTACCAAGAGCAGCTGTCCTAAAAGCCAGAGGAGGTAGGACACCTCCCAAAGCCTGTCACAACAGCTAAATGCCAGAAAGGGGCAGGAAACCCATCCTCTTCCCCTGGGGTGACCAAGCACGAGGAACAGCCCACTTTGGGTGAGCCGAACGGGCTGGAAAAGGGAGACATGGGTGTTCCAGGTGCTTCAGGAGCCGTCACGAAGGACGGTGGTCCTGCTCTAGCAGGGGGGATTGGACTAGATGATCTTCTGAGGTCCCTTCCAACCCCTAACATTCTGTGTTTCTGAGGGGGAAAAGCAGGTGAGGTGGGACAGGGACTCCCAGCACCCCTCAATGAACCCTTCAATGCTTCATGGCACTGCCCCAGCGGGGAAGGTGCCACTGCAAAGCTGTTGGGTCCTGGAAAGCACTGGGAATCCCCTCGGGGGGGTGAGGAGCCTCATGGTGCCACACTTAGGGGACCGATCGCAAACCTTCCTTGGCACCAGAGAAGTGCCAGGGGAACGCAGCCCCCAGGGACGGCTCCAGAGGTGATTGAGCCTCATCAGCGCTGCCTGCACACCCATCTGCTGCTCCACATACCAGCCCCGCTACCGCCAAGCGCGGGCATCGCCAACATCGCTGCATCCCACCCAGCATCCTCCCTGGAATCATACCCACGGCACGGCCTCCCTGGCCACCTCCAGACGTGGCCTCGAGCAGCTCCAAAACCAGTGGCAGGGGCTGAGGACCATCCCGCAGCGGCGCAGGGAAGAGCTTGGCTGCATTAATTCCCACCACGGTTTGGGGCAACACCGCTGCCGCTTCGCGCTCGGCGTCTTAAACGGAGGGAGAGGGGAAAGAAACAAGCCACTAAACAAGACAAACCGGGAGAAACCCCCCAGAACAAAGGGAGAAACCACCCTAATTTTAAATTAAACTTTAAGTTCCGCAAACGCCGGGCACCCAAACAGCCGATCTTTGTCAGGAACCTTGGTTCCAAGAACCACTTAGAGGCTTTCATCAGCACATTATAATATTAATCAAGACTCATAATGCAGGCTGATTTGCATGCCAACAAATATATTTACACTGTAAATTGTTTGTTGAGAAGCCTCAGAGAAATACGCAATTCGCTGCAATTGAACGCGGGTAGCGGCAAAAAAAAAGAAGAAAATAATAAAATGTACGAACTCCCCGTGGAGTCGGCTCCTCCTGGTTCTGGCAGCACGACTCATTAACAGGCATTCTCATTTCCACGCGGGCTTTTGCTCACAACCATTTAGCTGAATCACAGCAGTTGGAGATGGAAAGGCTTATTAAGGTCCTCAGAGCTAAATCCAGGCCACCGTCTTCTCCAGCTGAGGAGACACGGCCCTTGGGAAACGCGTCCAGCGCCAGGCAATGAGGCAAAGCACGATGATTGTCACCCACAAGGGACTCAACCCCAGGGTTTCTAGTGCCACGGGAGTTGCTGGGATGAATCAAAGCTAAGTGACCCCAAGGAAGCCCTGCTCGCACGGAGGGGCAAACAGTCACGGCACGGGGGGCTGGGGAGGTGAAGGCAGAGCTCCTGATGCCTACAGCCCCTGGCTGCAGTCAGCCAACGAGCCCCAGGATGGGCAGCATCACAAGGACCATGGCAGCACGCGGAGGTGACCGCCCCCTTCCTGAGTCCCCCCCGGTGTCCCCCTCCCCACGAGGAAGACTGTTAAAAGAAACAGCTTGGTTCAGACACCAGCATTTGGGGGGTTGACTCATACCAACAAGCCCTTCTGGTCTCTGGGACACCATACAGAGAGACCAAGAGGAACATCTATTCCCTGTGTTACTACCAGCCCGATTTCACGACCGTCACGGTGCAGCTAAAGACCACGCAGCTGCACGCCTGCTGCTCCCCTGTCCAAAACCACCCCTCCTCCTCCTCCACCCCTGCCCTGAGTCCTGCCCCTATATAAGGGGAGGGCCAGCCCAGGGCAGGGGCTGATTATCAGTTTGCTTCAGTGCGTAGCATCAGCATGGCTGGAACAGAGAAAGCAGCATCTCGAGCACAGGTAGAGCTTCTCATCGGCTTTGTCTATCATTTCGTTAGCACTGTTGTTTTCTTCTCTCTTTGTGTGGTTTTATTAACCTGCCCTTATCTTAATCCACAGGGTCTCACCTTTTTGTCTTCCTCCCCATTCTCCTTCCCATCCCACAGGAAGAGGTGTGGAAGGAGAAGAAGGGAAGCAGTGGGCTGGTGACATTTATCTGCTGGCAGAGGCTAAACCACCGCACAACCTGTATCTCCAGCTGCTGAAGAAGAGGGTGAGGTGGGAGACACCACAACCAAGAAGCACCAAAATTCAAATTGAGATAAGGCTTTCTCCTCTCTCACTCGGTTCGCATGTTCTTCATCCCAAGGGACCTTGCTTTGCCTCTTCCCCCCCAGCCCAGAGCATGCAGGGCCCTCCAGGTCCGCGAGCTGGGGGTGAATGAGCATCTACCGCGCTCCCCACCCGGCCTGGGGTTCTGGGGCTGGGGAGGATGATTAGCAAAGGTGTTAGAGGAGAATTAAACAAAGTATTCTGTGGTGCCTCTCTAAGCTGCTCGAGAGCGGATTAGCAGGAGGCATTGATCTCCTGGTTCAGAGATCTTCTAAAGAGCGAGGCGGAAAAATAATGGGAGGGAGGAGGGGGAAAGCTAATTAACACTTCCAGGGTAGCAAGCTCTCCATGTGGAGCTGATATTAATAGACCAGACAGAAAGCGCCCCGGTCAACGGACTAAGCGATGTTCATACACCCGGTGGGTGTCCTTGCGGGGCAAGCGAGCAGGAGCTGGGGGACAGGACCGGCACAGAGGGATGGAAGATGACAGCTGGCAGAAGGGCACCGCCGTCCCCACAGGGTCGGGTCCGGGCCCCGGCACCGCGCCGGGACCGCAGCATCGTGCCGCAGGCGGCTCTCACACGGGTACCTCCGGCCGAGGCCGCTGCCTCTGCAAGATCCGAAGACGAAAGGATGCGGGAAGCGGAAGATGCGCTCCCCACATCCCAGCTCCTTATCCTGCCCCCCAGCTATTTTGGGATGACTCTACTGTTTATAAACCAGGCCAGGGCTTCGTTCCTGCACAGAAGAGGGAAAAGATGTGACAGCAGGGGAAGCGTTTCGGTGGAGCACTGAAAGCCACAGGAATAAACTTTCAAGGTCCATCAGGTAGTTTGATCTGTTTACATTTAATACTCCATTTCTCTACACGTGCAAAGTGCAGGCCCCTAATCCCTGCTCAGTAATTACCAACATTAGAGGACCGGAGCATGATATTAACCACTCACACCAGCTAATGCATACACAACCACCTCCCTCACTCACACTGTGATATTAAGGACAGGCAGCTGCCTTCAAGCTCTCTGTTTGTGATGACCGCCCTACGAAAACATCAGGGAAGGAGAAAGAGGTTGGTTGGGGGCGAAGGGACATTTTATTTGATAAAACCATAAAGAGCAGCATATCCTGCAGAGAAAGAATCTCCGAGACATAAATGTCAGGTTTATGAACAATCGAGCTGCTCCGTGCTTGCCCAAAATTACTCTTTAAGGTCAGCACTGTAAATGTTCCCTTGGGCAAATGGACTGCGGGACACTGAGTGCTGAGTGGCGGCTCTCCCATCACCGAAGCTGGGAGATTTCTGTCCTTTCTGCTGTTTCTCCAGGGAGGACACCCCACGAGGGGATCCAAAAGGCACTGGAAAGTAGCTGGGGGCATAAATCAGAGCAAAAAGGAGCCGGGGAACTGATCTTGCAAAGGCTGCAGCAAAGAGCCTTGATAAGGAAGGAGGAGGGATGATCACGAACACAGGTTGTTCTACATTCCTCTGGGTTGTTACAAGGGGGCCTTGATGGGCCATATGGTCTTGTCTTGACCCTTAAATCATCTTATGCCCTTCTAACAGCAGCGATCGCTGTTGCTGGCTTCCATTCCTTGTTATTCTTGGCACTGGGAGGCCAGGATTGCGAGGCAGCTCAACCCCGTAATGAGATGCATCAGATGGAGACCATCTGGAAGGAGCATCCAACTTTAACCTTGAGGGCTACTTGGAAAAGGACCTTCAGCTCACAAAACCCACCTTCCCACCTACAAAGAGCCCTCTCTCCAATACTCCCTGCAACACGCCGGGGTCTCGGGAGCCATCAGCCTCCAAAGAACTCGGCGCTAACCCTCCTGTGCTCAATGTCTGCAGGATGGGTTGTCCATCTGCTCACTGCCAAGCCACCGTGTCCTCGCGTGGTGAGAAAGCAGTCGAGCGGGACTGGGACAGCGACCGCGGGCGCTCAGGGGAAGCGGGGCAGCCGACGGGGGTGGGGGGGGTTGGTCACGGCTGGAATAAATCAATTATCCAACATTTCTCTTCTGGAAAGGCAGGAGGGAACCTGGAGGAAGATCCAGCTCCGCTCAGAGAGCTGCTGGGGCTGGCTCTGTCTGCTGGTGGTTTGGACCTTCCCGGTCTTCCTCCTCGCCCTTCGCTCCCCATTTCCATTTGCTAACTGCCGATCCTTTGCGTTCCCACGTTCCCATCTTTTTAAGGGCTCTCTGTGCATCTGGCAGATACCGCTGACAAATCCCGCCTGGCCGCCCCGAAGCAGATAAACTTTGCCGTTAACAGAAAACTCATTTTCCAAATGACTCTGAGGCTTCTGGCTTTCTTTCCATCCCAGTTAGGAAAGAAACCGATACAAATGGAAAAAAAGTCTTCACGTTTCCGTGACCAGAACCTGCTCTGGGTGGATCAAAGCATTTCCCATCAACGTGGTTTTGCTTCTAGGGGCTAAAAAGCAGGAGGGATTTGTGCCACTCGCCTTAGGACCCCAATTTCACGGAGCAAAGCCCCGAAGCCCCTCTAAGCCTGCACTGAAAGGCGAGGAAAATCTGTTCTTCAACTGTTTGTGTAAGTGCCTTTCTCAATAGCGCTTTTGTTCTTCCCATTTTTTAGTTAAGCTTGAAAGGCCGAGGCTATAAAAAGAGGCATTGGGAAGAAGGAAGGAAGAAGGAAAGTTCATTTGATTGGAAATGGAGAAGCCAAATCCTCAGAAAGGCTTTCAAAAGCCCACCTTAAATGGCTCCTTTTGTTGTCCGGCGGGTTCGACACCCCCTCGGAGCTGGGAGAGCTGCCTTGAAAGATTTCTGCAGATCTCCCCAAAGGCCGTTCCCGACAGCGTGGCCGCACACGGCTGGGTTTCTTTAGCAAAGAGCTCGCACCGGGGAGCAGAACGCAAGAAGAGAACACGAGGGAGAGATGTTCTTGCCGCCGAGGCCTCTCCGATGCCTGTGCTGCCTCTCAAAAAGCCAGGGCTTTGCTGGCAGAGAAATCCCCAACCAGCCTAAGTACATCCCTGTGACCTGACCCCAGACGCCGCTTGAAATTATTCGAGAAGGATCAGGCACATTGTTTCATATAAAACATCCCCCTGAGACACACTGAGGAAAAAAAAGAGTCATTAAAAAAACCCACCAACATAAGAGCAAGCAGCACTTAGGGACAGAGAGGCTGCAGCAGAAATAGCAACACGAAAGGGCTTGGGGAAGGCGAGAATTTCTTCCACCGAGGATGACCGGAGGGCATGGCATGAGCTGTGAGAGCAGCTCAGACGATGATGAACATCACTGGCTCCAGGTAGAAGGATTTATTCCCAGCCACAGAGTTCTGCTGTCCGGCTGGGCTGGCCAGTATTGATCATCCAAGCACCCCCCCTTCATTCAACATCGACCCACGTTGCCAAAGCCATTCCAAACAGATATTGAGAACCCAGGGCAGGATCAGGATCAACACCTCCAGTAGAAACCCAGCAGGCCCCGAGAAGCTCCTGAGAGGCAGCACTCTCTGGATGCTTCTCAAGACATCAACAAACTCTCAAATTCCCCAGCTGGGCTTGGACAGCAAACAGGATGGGTGTGCTGTCAGATAACTTTGTCCCCACCCCTGGGGCTGATGCAATGGTTATTTCTTATTTTACCCACATAAATCTACTGAACACTGTGCCCCCCGGCCACAAGTTGCCTTCTAGGAGACAGAAAAGCCTCCCTGTACAGGGACCCATCTCATATTTGTCCACTAAAAATGTTCTCAACCTCTCTTCAAAGAGCCTAGTGCCAGTCAAGACCTCAGAAGAGAACAACCTCCACGTGGGTGGAGGAGAAGTTTTGGCAAGAAGGGCTGATAGCATTTGCTAGGAGAAGGGCAAACTGGTGGGGGGATGAGTCAGGGACAAAAGCCACAGCTTCAGAGCAAACCCCCAGCTCCTCAGCACAGAACCTGGGCAAGTCACCTCTTGATGCTGCTCAGCCTAAAACAGTTGCAAAGCTCCTCACGCCCACTCGCTGGCCCCGAAACATCTTCCGGGGCCGTACAAAGGGGTCGGGACTCGGCGACCTTTGCCGCTCGTGTTTCCCTTCCCGCTGTCACATCCTCGTCCCCGCCGGTCCCCGGTGACGGTGCCTTCGACGAACGCGGTGCCGATAACCGCGCAGGGAGCGCGCGAGCCACCCCGTCCCGGTCTGAAGACCACGTTTTGGTGGCTTTGCCACCGCCCTCCCACGCCGCCTGCCGATTCTCCTACCACGCTGCATAATTAATCCGTTGACGCCCTGTGATGAGGGATAAATGTTAATAAGGAGACCACACGGTTGGCTGTCCCTTTTAAAATTCCAACTCCTCCAAGATAAATCGCGCACTTGATCGGAGTAAACTTTGAAGAGCGTATTAAAAAGGGAGAAAAAACTAATAATTAAAAAAAAAAAAAAAAAAAAAAAAGACGATACATTTGATTTTGCAACAGGATCGCCTGCTTTCACCTGGCTCAGCCCTGCCTTTATCTCTGCCTTCCGCCTCGCGAGCACGACAGAAGCGTTTGCTGAGCTATTTGGGCATCGTCTGCGCCCGAGAGAGAGAGGGTCCTTTCCTGGGTTAGGACCTCCCAACAGCCCTGCAGGGATTCAGCTGGAGAAGAAGCCAGGAAGAGCTTTAAGAAGCCCACCAAAAGAACGGGGGCAGAGTGCATCCCCAGCCAGCTTTGAGGCTGCTGGCACTGCCACCCCGAAGACCAGAGCTGGACACTAAACCTGAGATAACGGTAAGCTCACATCACCACCAACCCCACAAATGCCTTTAGAAGCACAACTTGAGGGGCCCTGACACAGCTCAGCATTTTGGAAAGTGCCCGAGACGCCCCGAGACTTCTGCCCCTTGCTCTTTTCCACCTGTGATTCATCTCCAGTTGAGATGTTGCCTCTTCCTCAGCTTTTTCTGCTTCCCGAGACAAAGAAGAGCTCTCTGCCCATAATGTACATACCAAATTGTGAGCCAAGGGGTCCTCTTTATTCTCTGTGCCCATTTTGTCCCAGCTCAGCTGCTTCTATCTAACCCTGTTTCTAAAAAAAGGAGGATTCGGAGGAAGAAATCCAAGTCCCCACCCGCCTCTGCGGTACAAACAAGGCACAGCGATGCCAAACTCTTCCCTCAACACTCTGCTCACTTTCTTTTACAGAGTACTGAAATGAAAGGGATACTTTAGATTAAAAGATTTGTTTAATGGTCTGATTAATTCATTCCAAACAGACAGAGACTGTTCTGAGGATCTCTGTTAGCTCTTAACCTTTCCAGCTTGGGGGTTGGTTTTTTTTTTTTTTTGTGTATAAGCGAGGATGTGCTTCAATTTAATATTCAGTGCCTGCTGCACACTCTCTGGGTTGGATCACGTGGCTTTCCCTCTTCACACAGAGAGGGGACCAAACGCTTCTTAAAATAAACAGAGAGGAGCTGGTAAACAAGGAGGGTGAAAGCAGGAGGGCTCACCTGACGGCCCGTGCCCGCCACGGGCAATTACTCCATTCACCCTGGTTCAGTTCACAAAATTAATTAGCAATGAACGCTGCTGGTCCATATTATTTATGAGCTAATGAGCTGCAACTCCAAAGGCAAGCGTGGCAGGTGGCCAGAAGCAAGTTTCAAATCCCTAGGGAAGGAGAAGACCCCAACTCCTTGATGCCAGCGAGATGCCTCGCAGAGCCAAGAACAGAGCTGGGACTTAGAGCACAGAGACTTTCGGGAGGAGAGCTCACCTCCCGGGATGGCAAAGCACGAGGAGAAACTGTGCTATTGCTCTGAGGTTTTTGGAGACCTGCATCAGAGGCTGAGGGGTCTGGTCAGTGCCCATGCCTGGTCTTTGTGGGCTCTGTACAGCAGCTACACCCTGCAGGACACATGCTCCTGGGGCCACCGTGGTGCCCTTGGGGGTGTGCAGGGCAGCACGGCCACGATGCTGCCTTTTCTACCAGGGTCCTGCTGCCCTTCCCGTGCATTAGTACGGCAGGAGAGCGTGCAGCGCTCGACCAAGCGCCGCATCCGATGACTGCAACGTCTTCTCCTCACCGCTGCTGCTCCTGGTCCTGGCCAGCCAACCACCCTGCAGCCCCCGGGCGATGGGGAGCTGATCCCCAGGCCCTGCTCAAGCAGCAGGCTGGGAGGAGATGGGAAAGCATTTCATTTCCACCCGAGGTGCCGTCACCTACGCGACATCGCGGCTTTGGCTCTGGCTCATCCCCCACCTGCAGGAACGGCCCCGCTCGCTTCAGGGGAGGCAGAAAGTTCAGCCGTGGCATCTGCCAAAAGCACTCCACATCTACTGCTCCTCTCAGAGGTGAGCCTCGAACCGTGGGCTGCTCCGTGCCTCGCCACCTCCCCAGACTGCTCCGGTACCACGGCGGGACCGTGATGGGCTCACGCCCAGGCGATGGTGAGTGAGGGGTAATTAGAGGCTCTGCCTCTAATTAACACCAAGGGGGACAATTTCGGGTTGCGCTGACAACCTTTGACTGAGCTCATCTTGACAATGCCACCTGCCCCTCTTTTAGTCCAGCTCAGAGCTCCCTTCCGCTTGGTGTTAAGTCTATGTCCAGCCTCCTAGACATGCTGCAATTAATTTCATTTAATTGGTCTAGTGTTGCCGGGTTTATTGACAGTCCACCCATCCAGACGTTACCTTATATCCCCTCCATGCCAATTCTGATGTCCTCAAATGAAACAAAAGCCAAAAAATCAGCTCACTGATCATTTCACTTTACTCATTTGTTTATTAGTTTTTCACCCCATACACTCACAATTGAGTTTTTTTTCCATTTTGATGGTTAACAAGCAGAAGGGAGGGGGAAATCACATTCTGGGCTTTTTGCTTCTCCCCGCCTATTCCCTTTTTTTAGCGCACAGCAGATGTTTCGCACGTCAGTGTCTCTCTTGACAGAAGCGGCCTTTTCCTGTTGGGGAAAAGATGCTCCGAAGGAAATTTTCCTCTGAGCTCTTAGTCCCAAATCTCTTCAGCTTTCCCGCGGCTCTTCCCGTGCCTCCAGCTGGAGCACAAGAGGGAGCGTGTCCTCCGGGCTATCCCAGCACGCGGGGCTGTCTCGAGCGGTCCCCCAGCCTAGCATGCGTCGCCTTTGGGCCAGCTTCTACAGAAATGGCACAATAATGGAAATTGCCATTAATGGGAGTAAGAAACGTGCGCTCACTTCAACTGTCGCTGACCCACGAGGTAAAAGGAGCCCACAATTAAAAGCGTAACGTGGTGACAGACCCACGGGAGGACATCACTCCGATAAAACCCTACGGACAAAACTGCTTATGGCACAACTGGCCTCGAGACGGGGTGAGGAGACAGGAGGTCCCTTCAGCCTTCACTTGTAAGAGGCACAAACCCAGGGCTCTGCTCGTTTCCCCCCCACCCTCCACGCTTCCACTGACTCGTATGAAAAATGGGGATGCTAATAGCCAGCTAACGGTGGCAATCTCTGAAATATCAGCTCTGCGCAAGCAGGTGAGCTGGCTCAGCTCACAGAAGTGACCCTGCCAGCGTTGCCAGAGACACACTGCTTTCTTTTTCTGGCCTGAACGATAAATCACCAGCTCATCTCTGCTCCGTGATAGTTGGGGAATCAGCAGAGTGGTCAACTAGCTGTGCTTTGGCAAATGCCCCCGCAAGCGGGAATTACTGAATATTGTAGCACTGGGAGAGGGGGGAGAGGACTGGAGCTCGCTCTGCCTCTTCCTCCAGCTTCCCTATACGAGGAGGACCGTTTGCTCCAAGAGAAACACAAATAAACCTCTCGCTACAGGTAAAGACCAAAGGAATACGAGGGGGCTTCAAAACCCCCGAGTCCATTCTGGCTCGAGACAGTGGCACAAACTGGTTTTAAAAGTATAAAAGTACAGCCAGGACCAGGTGTTTGGCCAACAGTCTGAGGCATGAAACCCCAGGAGCATTTTCATGCCGTTGCCTCCAATGGAGTAACCTCTGTTTCCTGGCACATCCCCACCTCACTCCGTGCTCAAAAGCCAGCACTTCAGAGACGCATCTCCTCTGGAGCTGCTGAGAAAGGTTCTGGCACCAACTCCTTCCAGGGGATGAGATCTGTGCATTATTTGCTAAAGCAAGTTTGACGTTAATTAGCAGGAATCTCACCAGCACAGGCTCACACCGCGCAGCAGATGCGATGCAGGCTCACGGCTCCTTCCCTCCCCGCTGGCTGGGATCGAGGGGGAAGAGCTGGAGTCACAGAGCTTGTGTGACACTTCCAGGAAGGATGAGACAAGAGGGACTGTCACCACCGGTGCCAAGCCGAGACATCCTCCCAGCAGCAGGTGGGATGTGTTTTTAAACAGGCTGGGAAAGAGACGGATGTCGCTCGTGGTAGACACGGCAGAGATGGGGGAGACATCACCAGGATCCCCGCTCCCCCCGGGAATGGCCAGCCCGGGACACGGTCCTTTGGCTTCCTCCAGAAAGTGGGTAGCAAGTGATCAAAGCACTGGTCTGAAAGCTCCTGTTCCCTCCAGAACATCAGCTTCAGATTCAAGCCAGGCAGCTCAATTCCTCATCCTCTGTGCTCGATAAACCCTGGTCCATAAAATTTATTGCATGCTTCTAGATGACAACTGCAGGGGGAAAAAAAAAACCACGCCAGCGCTGGAGTCGCGTCTCGTGTAGACAGCCTTTACAGATGGCATTGCCACGGCTGATTTACATGAGACAAGAGGCTGGCCAAAGCTGAGCGCCATGAAAAATCCCATACCTGGGCGTGGAGAAACCCCTTCCTCTCCGTGGCCCCATCCTGCACCCTCCTTTCTGTCAAGGTCAGCTGCAACGTGCTGGTGAAAGCTACAGCCTTGTCCAGGGACACTGGAGAACGGGAGGTTGCTCGCAGCCACCCGCACCGGGCTGCACGTCACTGGGTACCCCACGTCCACCCGTCCGTCCATGTGAATGGTACAGAACAGACACGGTGCAGGGCAGAGGGAGGACAGTGATGGCAGGAAATCTCTCACGGAGCCCACGAATGCTGTCGAAGGACCTGCTGCTACCTCTCCTATACTGACCCAGAGAGATGGTTGATGCCCCATCCCTGGAACCATTCCAGGTGCGGTTGGACAGGACTCTGAGCAACCTGCTCTAATTGCAGATGTCCCTGCTCCCTGCGAGGGGCTTGGACCAGACAACCTTTAAAGGTGCCTTCCCACCCAAACCAGTCCGTGACAGTACAACCACGAAAAGGAGTTTGGTCCTTCTGAGTTACACGCTCAGCAAAGCCCCGGGGAAGTGCGGGCTCTCTCCACGGCCCAGGGAGGGGAGGTCAGAGAGATGCTACTGGTGGTATGAGACAGAATGAAACTGAGCATCCAGTGACCCTGAGAAAAGGGCACGGACTCGAGAGGAGCGGGATATCTGCGGCGCAGGACAAGGTATGGACAGCTCGAGAGCGCCTGGAGGAGCAGGCAGCAAAACCATGAGGGTTGGGGAAGGTCAGCAGTGAAGGATGCAGGACTGATGTACTGGGAGACAAGCTCCCTTCCCTCTCACCTGCAGCCACAGAAGCGAGGGCCGTGCGAGCAGAGCGACATCTCCGCCACGCCCCGTCCTCTCCTGAAAGCTTATTTAACCAGCAAGAGGGGAGAAACGCTGAACATCAAAGTTCACAGCAGATCAGGACCCAAATATGCAGCGTCCCAGCTGAGAAAGCGGTGCCCACCAGGGCTGCTGGTGGCCTCCTGACTCCATCCTCACCCTTTCTTTTCTGTAACAGAGGGGCTCAGGGGCTGGCAGAGTGGGAAGGCAGGAGGAAGAGGGAAAACAAGGGGAAAAAAAACCAGCAGCAGCCACACCACAGTGAAGGGAGTGGAAAGCTTTCTGAAGGAGCCATGTTTGTCACATTAAAGTGAGTGAGAGGCCGGCGCGGGCACTTCCCCGCCTGTCAAGTGCGTTTGTCTCTGGTGCCGGGAACTTTCATTATTCATTATTCGCCCGGCGTGGACAGCAACAGGAGCGCCAGGCTCTGTCTAATCCCCACCTGATAATGTATTTCTGATAAGCATGACGGAGCCGACGCTACCGACCGGGAGTCACATTTCCAGCGGATCGAGTGCCATTTACAGGAGGCAGGCGCCACGAATTTGGATGCGGGAGATAAAGGGAGGTGCAGGAGGGGCTGAGGATGCGAGAGAAGAGCAGCGAGGTTGGTCCAGGGACAGAGGCGGCCTCGCCATCCCCATCGCAAAGATGCGCGCACGTCAGTAATGTTACACACCACCCAAAAGCGGCGGCAAAGACACGGGAAGAGTCTCGGGTTGACTCGTCTCATCCCAGCCGGGTCTCCTCTGTATGGTACAGAGTTCAAAACAGCAGAGGTTCATAAAAAACGACCCCTTTGAGACACAACTCGGAGTTCCAGGAGCGCATCGTGCTTAGGGAGAGCGTAACTCCGGCGGCTGTCCAGGGTCCACGTCCACTGGCAATTATCATGCCTCGGATCAACCTCATTGACTCCAATAGCGGCGCGGTACAAAGCTACAGCAATGGGCCATTAATATTTATCAGGCTTCATACGAGGAAAAATGGCTTGTATGATATGTTCTGTGTAATTTATGTCATGTATTTTAACAGTGGGTCATGGCAGAAGCCAGATAACAATAACCTTGTCAACCAGCAGGATTTATAGCCTGGTTAGGATACATATAAAGGTGCCCACATTATTGCAAGCCATAAGTATTTCAAGTGTGAAAACTCTAAAGAAGAGGTATAGGTGCCAGAGGGCTAAAACTATGGCTATTTGAGAGAAAGAGAGAATTTAGGTCAAGTATAAATATGGAAAAAGTTCTCGATGCCAACATTGACAGCATCTCCCAGGAGGAAGGAGGAGATGCTCCATTGTTTTTGACATTTCAAACGAGGCTGGATGGAGAACTAAATATTACACGTGGTAAAGAGCAGCTTACAGGCCAGCGAGGGGATAGGCTAAAATACAACCCTGCTATGAAAAATGGCAACGGGAAGGTGACGCAGCCTTCACTTCCTAGCCCACAAAGCAGCTCCCCATGCGTATTCAGAGGAGATGAAGACGAGCTGGTCCCAGAAGACCAGAGCATCCCTGCAGCCTCGTGGAGCTCAAGCAGCAGGAGAACTCCCGCCACGCAGCGATCGTAACTTTGCAACAGCAGCAGCTCTTTAACAGCTTCCCTCGCTAACAAGCTGCTGCTCTTGTTTTCATGTTTTGGAATGGCTTAATCCTGTACATGATAACATCCCCAACGAGCGAGTGCATTAAACTGTGACAGCTTTTCACTGACCTAAGCAATTGCACTGCAAAAACGCCATTAGCGTCTCTCTCTTCTTCATCTAATCCCCCCTCCCCATCCCTTCCCTCCCTCTGCCTTTTCCCTGGCCGGTAAGAGCTATGCTCAATACCACTATTAAATTACCCTTAGAAATACGCTCCTCAAAGAAAATCAATGCACACGTGTTTTAACACTTGTCACGAATAGATCAACTGGGCAATCAAACATATATTATTCCACCCGAGGTTTAAATAAATAAAAAGGGCCACATGTTGATGGCCTGTTCCCAGGGCGCGTGCCACTTCCCGGGCTGCCTCCGTGCCCAGCACCGCTCTCTGCTCCGCCTGAATCCGCCCTAACGGCGATGCCACGGGTACAAGGGGGAAGGATCAAGCCCCAGCGCTCACTGAACCCGGGTTTACAGTGATGTCAAGCTGGGGAGGCCGTAAGGACCCATCCCCGGCACAGCCAGCGTTCCCCGGCTGCGGCATCGGGCTGCGCAGAAGCTGCTGCACAGGCTCTCTGTGCTTGTTTTTCAAATCCTTCTCCTCATTCCCTTCCTGACGCTATTACTTGCTGCCCCAGGTGCCAGTGCAACCATTCTCCCCAGGAGCACGTCTCGGCGTCTCGAGATAAAGAGCCATTGCTGATGGTTTGTATGGGGAACATGCACACAGGTCTAAAGTGCCTGATAAATAGATCGTGAGCCTTGAAATCTATCCCTACTGTGAAGACGTTTGCTGAGACTATTTTTACTTCAACATCATTTTCTATCTTCTTTCTTCTTTTTTTTTTTTTTTCTTTACCCACCCTTCCTCTTTTTTCCTTGGTCAAACTGGGACAGAGAGGGATTTCTTGCCGACTAATTAAAGTCCCACATGTTAATGAACTCCCAACACTTTACTGCCTCCGAGTGTCTGCAGCCCCACAGGAAATTAATAGGAGCTTTAATCACGAAGAGACTTGAAAGGTCAGTGCCTGCTATGGGTCTCCAAACACAGAAGGCAACAGAATCACATCATATTTTTAAAACAGCCCGCTGAGAAGCCATGGGGCTGCGGCCCGAGACAAAATAACAGGCAGAAAATGAGAGGTGCTGCTGCCGTCACGGGGTGAGGGGAAAGCGGGACGAGGGAGGCTGCAATCACATGCTCTGCATCTTTGTTTTCTATTTAATCTGCCCTACCTTTGTTATTTCTTTTTTCCCCAGTGCAAGGCCAGATTACACGTGACCGATCTGCTCCGACGTAACCCTTTACCAGCCTCCTCGACGGCTCATCTCATGACCTTCCTCTCCATCTACTTGCTAAACAAGCTCTGCCCCGTTTTCCCTTCCCAGCTATTTGCGTGCATCTTCCTAAAGCTCTTTTCAGGGTATGAGGAGGTACGGAGATAAATTGAGATTCTAAGTAGCTGCTCCGGGTGGACCAATTACTGAGCTAATCCATAATACCTACCTGGCTCCAGTAGCTAGTTATTTACAGCAGTCACCAAAAGCTCACAGACAATCGCTTCTGCAAGCACCAGCTCTGCGAGGTATTTTTAGCCCAGCCCCGGTGAAGCGCTTGAAGGCCTTCAACTCAAGGACCATCTCCAAGTAGAGGTGCAAACTCAGAAGGACAGCTTGGACTGAGCACGTCTGGGGCTGGTCAGCACGGCCCCAGTTAGCACATGGACTGGGGTGATGTTTTCACACACCTATTCCTGGCGCAAACCTCAGCCCATCACAGGTTTTCCTGTCCACTCCCAACAGAAGCGCCTCCGGGTCCAACGGGAGAAACCATGTCTAGGTCACAGCTACGAATCCAAACCTGGTCTGGACGCTGCAAGATGTCCACACAGAAGACCACTATTCAACGTACAAGTGAGGAAAGCCTCAACTATCCCGACCTGGCCAGTCAAACTGAGCTAGGGACGCTTGGCCATTGGCTTGAGGACCCTCAAAGAGAAAAATATTCCTGTTCCCGATCTCAGCATCCACACGCAGCTCCTCTTCTCCCTTCCAAACCCTTCCAAGAAGCTCTGGCAGCTCTTCCCTCTTCCTCCCACTCTCCTCAATTTCTCTGACCCCTGAACCTCCAATGATGTGATTTCCTACCGGATTGATTGTAAAAGCTTCAGCTACTCTAATCACAGATCAATGTCCTGCTCCGTGGAGAGAAAATCATCCTGGTGGTGTTTATTATCTGCACAAATTTCTGCCGCCCTCCTTGCGCTCCTGTAGCTCTTTAACTCCCTCCCTTCCTGCAGTCTTCAGTTGCTCACTCATTGGGGCCTCCTCAAGATGGGCTGAGGAGGGAAATAATTCCCCCGGGATTTCACAAGCGACTGCTCCCAGCACCCTCACCAGCAAATTTCCACCATAAATCTCTCCTGCCTTGAAGAGAAGCCAAAAGACATCCAACCAGCTGGCTGCAATCCCAACGCCAAGAAGGAACGAGGCCAGGAATGAGTCCAAGCAGAAACCAAACTTCTCTGCAAGCTGGATGGAGGCACCGGAGGAGCAGGAAATTTGGCCACCCAAGAGCAAGTATCTAGATCTGAGAGCTGAGCCTGGCTCAGCCACGGGCCAGACCGAGCTCCTGAAAGCTCATACCCAAAAGCGAAGGATCAGACCTAACACCTGGCTGCTCCAGCCCATCTCCAGAGCACCTTCAAAGAGCTTTACGCTCCAGAGGCCTTTCCATCTTTAGGTTTACAAGCTACATCCCGAGAGGGAAGGAGCCCCCAGCACTACTGACGAGGCTCAAAGACTTGGCAGCGCATAGCCCAGGAGAAAACCCGGCGCTGCAACGGCATCAAATGTACACTTCAGACGCCCTCCCGCTTGCAGGGAAGTGCTTCTTCCCTCGAGTTCAAAGACTCTTCCCTTTGGGCAGGTTATAATTGAGCACCGTGACGTTATCCGCACCGGCCGCTCTCAGAGATGTGGCGCTGGATGAGACCCATCATCGCTCCCCGCTTCTCTCCAGCAATTCCTCGGCCTTATTTTGACTTGCGGTTCCTCATCCCCCCCTTGGGATTTGGCCCCATCTACAGAGATAATTGGAAACACACCCTCCCCATCCTCCTCCTGTCAGGAGCCAGCTGTCTGATGCTTTAAAGACAATCTCCTTGTTTTCCTCCCCCCCTGCTCCCTGCGAAAGCCTCTGCTGAGATCCTGGCGAGACAAACGCCACGGGGAGTGGGAGGAGATGGCCCCACTCCCTTCCCAAATAACTCATCCTCTGCAGGCCCAGTCTCAGCTTCCCCTTCAATTTCCAGCCGAATTTCATCTGACAGCACTTGAGAAAGCGCTACGAGAAATCACCATCGGAGCAATAAGACGATTACAGTCCCTCAACGGCCATAGCCGAGGATGCAATAACTGCGCCCGTCGCTCACCTCTGGCTTTGGCCTCTCCACAACCCATCCTCCTCCGAGAGAGCCCCATCCCCACTCCTGTGATGTTGTGATGCTCTTTTCTTAAGTGCTGGCTGCCGTAGGAGAGGGAAGGAGCACCCAAGCCCATGGGAGATGCAGACAGCAAACTTTCCCCACGAGAGCCGGTCCTCCGGCAGCGAGCATCCCTCCCCCTCCATCCCTGCGACGGGGATGTCTTCCCTTTGCTGCCACCGCCAGCACTGACAGTGGCCTCCTGAAGAACTGGGATGGATATACACACACACAGATACATATATATATATATATATATAAAAAAAGAAGAACGACCCGCTTAATGAGCTCTGATACCCTCCTTGTAAAGAGTGGGAAATTATCTGCGAGTCTAGGAATATCTTCATTAAAAATGCATTTAGCTGTGGAGCGCTCCGAAAGAGAGACCTGTAATACATGAAAGATTAGCCCCAGATTGCTGATTGGGCTCTTTCACATCGTTATGGTAATTAGGCTCGCACAGGCTGTTGTGCTGACTCCGATACTTTGCCGGGCTTGCCTTTGTCTGGGATTTAAGGTGGATTTTCCCCCCTGCTCCTCACCTCTCCTCCCTCCTCACCAATTCCTCCCTCTCCGTCTGTTTCGGCTCTGGCCGAGGAGCGGACAATACCTCGGCTCATCAATATGCAAAGTGCCGCCGTCCGATTCGCCCGCGCTCCTGGGCCACCTCTGCCAACCCCAGCCCTACCTCACACGGAGGAGAGAGAAGAAATTAATGGTAATTACGAGGTGTGAGTGGATATTACAGCTCTCAGTCTGATTGCCAGTGAAACCAAATAAAAATGCAACTTAATCAGCCAATTATTAAAGCAGGGAATAAACAAACGGTGACGTGCCCTCAGCTCTCCTTAGGCACTGACCCAGCTCCAGCAGGCAAACTTTACTCCACTCTGGTTGGGGTTTTTTTGGCCCTCTCTGTGTCAGTGGAAAGGGAAAACCCACCCAGCCCACTGAGCTGGAGCGAGAAAAGCATACTTGAGGCGAGGCGTGAGGGGCGAGGAGAAGGTTTCCAGGGAAGACCGCATTGAAGGAGTGCGCCTTTCAACAAGTCTCCTGGCTCACCTCTCACTGTCAAGTACTGCTTCAGCTTTCCTGAGCTGCTGAACCTGTTCCACGGAGCACACGGCTGCAGATCTCCTCTGAAGCGCAGCAAAAAAGGCTATGGTGAGGCAGGCAGGTGCCTGCCGACCCCTGGGTTAACCTCCACGAGGAGGAAGGGCCATTTGGTGCCACGGAACCGGTGAGGCGGCGGAGGCAGGAACGTGCCGTATCGCTGCTCGGGCATCGCTGTGTCTTATTCCCCTGAGCTACAGCAAACAGCAAAAGAACCTCTTCCTTTGGTCTTAACTTGAGGATCCAAGGTCCTTCAAACACTGCCTAGCTACTGAGACTCAACCAAGGCATCCAAGCCAGACGTCTGAGCAGCAGAGGTGTCAGAAACCCTGACTTGTGCCATCAACCGCTGAAACGTCTTTCCACGAGAGGCATTTGAGATGCAGCGGCCGAGTCCGGCCAACCTAAAAAGCAAGGAGCGCAAACAACTACGAGGCCACCCCATTCGGTGACAGAAATAACCAGGCGCTGCCTCCTCCCTCCCAAAACAGGTCTGGGCTTCTCCGCTGCCGCCATCCTGGATGATAACGCTTCTCCGGTGACCTCGAGCCGGTGCCAGCCCGTCTCATCGCTCGCTAATCCCAGCCAGGAAGCTCTCTAAACCCCGCTGCTCACCCTCTTATCATCTCCTCCTCCCCTATCTGCCCACCTTAGGTTTCAGCTGGCGCTGGTCTAATCCAGCTCAGAGCCCAGGGGATCTCGGCGGAGCCACCAGCCTTGTATTAAGTTTATGGCAACAAGGTAGGTTTGGAGATTTTCCAGGTGTGATCTGAGCCTCTGATTCAGAATAACAATGGCCAGGAACGATCATAAATTAATATTCTCGTCCATCTCTCCCTTCCTCATACATGTATTGATGTGTTTCTACAGCCCCTCTGCATCCTCCCGCCACTCTATTCATCCATCTATCTCCTGGCATGTCCTTTAATTACCTACCCATTAGGTTTCCTCTTTCCTGGCTTCACATTTTATCCCTTCTATGGCCATAGCAGGGAATAAGCTTTAACCCTGTCACGGACCATGGGGAAGAGTTTAGGCCAGCGGCCACATGCAAGGGGATGCCGAGCTCCACCCTTCGCAGGGAGCTCTCCAGAAATTCCCTCTTGGGAGACAAAAAAGCTTCTGATTAAGCGAAGGAGGCCGTTGCCACAGCTGTAAGCTGGACAACTACCCCAGGGGACACTGTTGGATTGCCCTTCTGCTCCAAACCTTCACCGGGCACGGGAGGAAGCCAAGCCACAGCTCCTACAAGGATTCCAGCTTAGGAAACCCACCCCATGTGTCCTCCTCAGCCCCCACCCCCTTCAAATCCTTCTGCAAAGACACTTTTTCCTCCAAGACCTCGCAAATAAGGCCCAGTGTGCAAGGACGATGCAACAGAGATTGCTGGTTTGGGTAGGTCTTGGGGGCTTGCAGAGAGGGGCCGGGGCTGTGCTACCCATGCAGCAGCGATGGGCGCTGACACAGCATCTGCCTTTGGAACACATGAACCATTTTTTTTTTCAGCTGACAGCCCCCAGAGCCAGCGTTCACATCCAAAAAAAAGCACAGCAGAGGCTCTTTGTGAACAAGTCCACCAGCAAAACCAAAGCCGAACACCAGCAGGGCGACAGCTGTAACGACCCAGAGCGTACGTCCCGCTCGGAGGGCTGGGAGAGGCTGTTCGGCTGCCGGTGACGGATGGCATTTGGATTTCAGCGAGACAGTTTTCGCAGGAAATCTGCAGAGCAGCCAGTTTGAAGACACCCCCGTCCGCTTCCCCGAGTAATTGCTTAATAAGCATCGCATCAGCCTCGTTTGCTGCGCCCGCGTCCAACGGGAGCCACCACAGCAGACTGGGAAACCCGTCCTTGGAGGCTCACCAAAAAGGACTTGGTGAAACAGCCTGTCCCAGACTCCACTGTCGAGGCAGCACCACCCGTATCCATCCCATCCCCATCCTGTACCGGCCCACGTTGCTCTCCAAAGCCCTCTCTCCACATCCTCTCCCAGCACTTTCTGATGCTTGCTACCAGACAGATTGTGATTCCCAAATATCTAACCTTGATCTTCCCTGCTGCAAATTAATCTGATTCCTTCCTGTTTTGTCTCGCCGTGGACATGGAGAGCCATCGATCGCCCTCTTTTCTATAACAACTTCTGACATATTGGAAAAAGAAAAAAAAAGAGTTGGCATCTCTCTCCCTTGCCTTCGGGTTCCTGCAGGCAGCCCTCCGAGGTTTGCTGGAAGCTCTGCTGGGCCCTGCTCACAACACCCAGCCCTGTTCTGCAGGGAGGAGTTGCTCTGCAGAGCTGCTCCTTCCCTCTCCTGCTGCTCCCAGAGTTATACTGGGGGAGCTGAGGTCCTCAGGCCTGATGGGTACAGGGTGGGGAAGGATAGGGGAATTAATATCCCATGGAGCAGCTGGTCATTTCTAGCTTGAGTCAGAGAGAGACCTCAAACAGCAGCATTCCCTCTCCACATGCACAGCTTCATCTCCTCCCACCCTTCCACTCCTCCCAGTGAACTCCCCACAAATGGGTGCCCGGTTCTGGGCTGCTACCTCCTCCCAGGAGGGTCCGTGCCCAAGCTGGTTCCTCAGATCATGTGCCAGCCCGGTATCTGTGCCACCAGCGATGTCAACACAAGAAGCAAGCGTCTCTGTCACGACCGCTGCTATTTATACCCCGAGGGTCTGATGAGCATCAGCAGCACTGGAGAGCACAATGGCGAGCGGCAGGCGCTTGATTACCGAGGGGTATTTTTAGAGCATGTGAATCCTCTGCCCCCTCAGCGGAGGGTTTTCTTTCTCCCTCCCTTCCCATCCCAAACCCCTGACGGCAGCACTGGGCGCTGCTCCGTGCCTGTGCTCACAGCTGTTATTAAGAGCCCTGCCAGACAACTCGCTCTTGTTCCCACCAACAAGTGGGTAAATCGCTGCAATTACGCTCCAAAAGGCACATCCCCATCCATCCTTCCTCCTGTCCATCCTTCCTCCCGCCCCTCCAGACACACGACTGCACCCTGCAAAACAAAGTAATGAGTGGCAGTTGAAATTCTTACACAGTTAAAGGTACCTGGAAGAGCTGGAGCCAAAGGTGCCTCTCCTTTAGCCAGCAGCAAGAGCTGGAGCTGAGCAGTGGGAACCCAACTGGAAACCATCTCAGGTCAACCGGGAGGCATCGGCTTTTATAACCTCGCCAGCCTTCCAGTGCCTCTTCAGCCCGAGCAGCTGGGAGCTGCTATTCCCCGGTAGGTTAACACAGCTGGGGCAACTTTGAGGGGAACCAGCTTTGCTTCATCAGCCACATCAACAGGCTCTGTGCTGCCATCTCCTCTCCTGCTCCAATTTCTTTAAATTGCAAGCTGCAAATAGCATACTGTCTTGTTTTCCGACCCACGACCATCTGGAAATATCTCTCAAATCTTCTACTCGTGCGTTCCGGCCTTTTTTAGCACTCTCTTCTTCTCTTTATCACCTCTCCCTGTTCCAGATCCAGGCTCTGGTTTGCAGAAAGGGCCAGCGAGTCAGAAACACGAAGGGTCTGGGTCACAGCAGCACCTTTCTCGAGGACCGGAGACTCCCAGAGCTGGACCCTTTCTGACAGAGACCTCAAATATTGTTCCTCCAAAGGTGCCAGCATCCAATCCTCATCCTGCCCGTTGCCTGGCTGCACCCAAGGGGTGAGTGCTAGTGTCCCTGGAGTTTCCGAGTCCCTCTCATTCCATCCTGAACACCTCAGAACCACATTAAAGATGCTGGACACCCCAGAGTTTCTAACTGTACAGAAAAAATGCTTGCCCAGCACCTCTGAAAACCAGAGACCCAAGGCAGGTACAGCAACAGAGGAGCCAAGCGGTACCTCCACAGCTACCCAGCTCTAACCAGTGGCATCAAAACCTTCCCAAAAAGCTTCAGGTACCGCAGCCGCCTGAGAGAAGGCAGCTGCCGGCCCCCAGCTCCTCTTTGAATCCATCAGCTCTTCCCGACTCCCCTTGGATCCGCAAAAGCCATTTCACACTTGTCCTTGGACACCTTTTACAGGCGGCAAATTAACACCGGCAACTGATCATTAATCAGAGCTACTGGGGAAGGGGGATGAGGCCGGCCAGGCTCTGCTCCCGTTCATGTCAGACAAATACAAGCCCGTGGAGCGACTCCAGACAACAGACAGCGGCACGGGGCCGGGCGCTCAATCACGCAGCACCCGACGCCGAGCTCAGCGGCCAGCGGCCCGGCATCTGGGCTCGTCTCGACTGGCTCCAGCAAGCACGCTGCTCGGGAAGGGAAAAGGGGAAGGAAAAAGTACAGCGGCGGTTTGTCGCCCGCCGCCCCGGCCACGCGAAGAGAACGCGGTCGGTTAGATACGGCTTTTCCCATTACAGCCGGTTAATGACTTGCCATTGTCCTCCGAACAGGCGAGGAGGGGAGGACGGAGGACAGAATCTCTCTGCCTGATTGCAGAGGTGTCCTGGACTCGCCGCACAAAGCCCTCCGTCGTAATTAAAAGCTGCTGTTTCTCATTCCTCACAAAGGCAGGCTGGCAATTAAATCCGCTCTGTCGAGAACTGCGCTTTCCCTTACAGGCACACGCGTACTTACGCAGGCAGAGCTAGACTTTAAATGCAGTTCTTTACAAAATAAGAAACAGCCTCACTCCGCAGGAGTGTAAAGAGGTCTCCCATCATTCCAGAGCATATAAATATTTTTAATGCCCTTAACACGGCCAGCCAGCCTCACCCGACCGCTGCAGGGCTATCTTTTTCTGCGCCTGAAGCCACGGCAGGACTGACACCCGTGCCCACCCTGAGTTACGGGAGCCGTAATCCACGTGGCCCAACCGAGGCCGCTAACCCGCTTATTTTAATTCTCTGTGACACCAGCTATAGATATGTGCTGTGAAACTCATGATCTCGTGATTTCTAGCAGCTCTCTTCAGGGACCGGGCTGCACGTTGCTGCCGCAGACAACAGACCCGCTTGTAAACTGCTCCGCCTGCCTGTGCCGAGAGGAGAGCATTGGCTTTTTTGGGCCACGCCACCTCCCAGCTATTTGTAACTCCTGTAAGAACCATGCGGCAGCCTCTTGGAAACAGGCAGAGAAGAGCAATTTGGAGGGGTGGGGGGGGGGGGGCTGAATTCCAGAGCCAACCATCTCTGATCTAGAAGGACGCAACCTGGAATGGCCAGCAAGGCTTTGCTCCGGCGGTGGAGCGAATACCAGGCAGACCCTCAGCTCATCCCACCTTTAGGCATCTCCAGCAGGGTTTCTGTCCCTTTGTCCCTGCCGCGAAGAGCCCCAGCAGCACCGACACGCCGCGTGGTCCTCACGCCTCGGTCCCCGCAAGACTCCCAGGAGCAGCATTTAATAACTTTGCCATCAGCTTTAAACTGCCACTGCGAAAGGTTTATAAAAGTTTGTGTTGCCTGCTAATTAAATCCATACAAATGACAGCTCGGCATTAATTTACGGTAAAATTAGCATGAGGCTGCAGTGGGTTATTTGCAAGAAACTGGCCCACGCTGAACTTGCGGCAAGGAGCAGCTGACCTTGGGAATTATCTCCCCAAACGCTGCCTGCCACAGATCAGAAGCGGCCGTTCTTCGAGGCGCCACATGCAAATATTGTTGCTTTTCAATTATTTGGTGACTGATCCGACGGCTAATTAAAATCTAATTGAAATAAAATAATTTTCGATTCCACTGCCTTTCGTTGCTGTTTGGAGCAAAGATTCCTGGTACCGTGGACTGGATGTCCTCGGTTCCTTGTGTCCCTTTAGCTCTGCAAAGGGCCCGTGTGCCACCCTGGTCTCTGTCGGGGCGTTGGCAACTAGGCGGATGCAGGGCCAGGATACGTCCCCATGGGGTGAAGGTGATGGGGGTATAAGGAAAGTCTTAAGGAGGAGTAATAAATATAATTCAAAGCAAGGGAAAGAAAGAGGATGGGAAGGAGAGGTATGGAGAAGCTAGGGGAGGAAGAAGAGGGAACACATCCAAGGCTGAAGAAGGAAGGAAGCCTCGGCCCTGCCCATCTCCATATGGACATCCTTGAGGTGCCTCCACTCCCCCAGCTTAGCAGCACCCTGACCACGCAACAGCTGAGGACGGAGGACAAATACACCCTCGAGCACGCTCTGGAAGTTCAACCACACTGGTTGCGCTTGATCTGCTTCCACGGGAAGGTATCACGGTGCCAGCGGGGACGACGCAGAAATTAGCAGGACAGCAATGCTGGCACAGCCTAATCCTACTGGGACAAGCCAAGGGATTCTCTCCAGCACACAGCGGGGTGGGCAAGAAGTGAGCTGGCTGCACAAACCACCTCTGTTTTGCCCTTAAAATTGAGAGAGGGGGGGAATTAAAAAAAAAAAAAAAATCATCTGCATAATTCAAGCAGAGGTGGCAGAAATGACTTCCCGATATAGCTGCGCCTCAGCCACCAAATATAGAACTGGACACACTGTATAAAACCCAATTACTACTGTGAAAACCTCTCTCAGACATACACACTTGAGACTGTATTAACTCCAGCAACACAGTATATCTTGTCATGCCAATAAAGTTCTTGACACTGAAATTGAGAGGAGGGAGAGCATCTATATGTACTCGGGGACCAGGGAGAGTGAGCCACAGAAAGCAAAGGATACAGGAGCAGTGGCTGATTCTAACAAGGCACTTTAATTTGCCTGACACATTCGCCCTAGTATTTTTTTTCATTCTTTTCCTCCACGACTTTACAGCTCAGCAGGAGAGATCATAATAATAATTAAAAAAAAAAAAAACACACCAAACCCAACCAGGGTTATAAATAAAACGAGAGACAAAGAAAGAAAGAAGCACACGTGGTGTTTAGAGGCAGCGAAGCCGCCACACCGAGGTCTTTGGAGAGGAGTCCTCCCGTGTGCCCTCCCAGCTCTCCTGCAGTTATCCCTTTGTGGCCAGATCAGATGCTCTATCTTGAGCTGGTCACTTGGCTCCATGGGCACGTGCGACCAGCAGCACGAGAGCATCCCAAGGTTGATGCCCAAAAGGCATTTTTGGGGGTGCAGAGGTGCTGTAGGGGTGGCTCAGGGGGCTGCTACAAGCCTTTGCTCAAGTGGAAGGAAAGCTGCCCACGTTCCTTCTCCTTCCCTGCCCTCGTGTCCCCGTGTTTGCTGCATCCTCCCAGTCTTTGGGCAGCATCTCAGGGGCACGGGTCCCCCAGGGACATCTGTACCTTCAGGTGGCTCCCACCTGAAGCTCTGGGCTAGCAAAGTTGAGTCTCACTCCAGCAAAGCGTTCCTCATTATTAAGCCTAGCAAGAGGTTGCAGAAGATTGCATGGATCAAATGATATCTGCATCAGCAGGAACACAGCAGAGCTGTCACTAACCCCATCACACAGCTCCTTCTCCCTCTCCATGCTCACAGTACCTTAAGGGCTACACAAATTTGGTGTGAGGAAGGAAGGGAGAGTGGAAACCTTTTACCTCCACCACGAGATTAGCAGTGGGCTGTGGGAAATGGCAGACATATCCAGCAGCTTGAGGCCAGGGAAGCTGTGTGGGGTTAGGATACCAAGGAGGCAGAGGAGCCAGCTCAACCCTGGCCCCAGTCAGGAGGATGCTGCCCAGCATCAATCATGGACCTGCTCCTGCTGGATGCAAGTCCACAGCAGCAACCTGCCTTTCCCAGTGCAGAGACCTGGAACTGAAATTTCCCTCTCCAAGGTCAGAGGAGTCCTCAGAGGTCAGGGCCGAGATGCTATAGGAGGGATGGGGACTATGGGTACCACCTCTGCTCTGCTTCTGAGAGGATGCTCAGCACCAGGGGGAAAAGCTCACAGCTGCCTCCAGATGTGGGGAGACCTAAATTGCTAAATATAGAAGGGGCAAAACCACCCAGCTTGGCTCTCATTCATTCCCAGAGTCTTTTTATTCTAGCGCCCATCGGTCACACGTCAATGTGCCACAGCCTGGGAGCAGCTGGAGCACAGGTCCCCTTGGCCTTGCATTTGGGACAGAGATCTGAACGTGGGGCTCTCCTTGAGGAAACCAGTCTGTGACCGGGGGGAATAAGGGGCAGGGAGAGAGGAGGGCTCACCCAGCTGCACGCCTCGCACAGAAACTTCCACAGCAAGTCTCATTTCAAAAAATAAAAGAAAAACCATCACTGGGGAAAGGTGGGGCATAAGGATTTGCACCAGGACCAGACAAGGTGCTGTTCTACCCCTCGGAGCACTGGCAAAATCCTTCCCAGCTCCTCGTGCTCTTGGGGGAAGATGATGGTTCTTCATATTAATGGTAAGTGTCAGTGTATCAATTTCAGACTCTCCGAGAGTTGAGATGAAACATGTGCCAAGGTCAGGGCTAGAAGGCTTAAGTGTATCTATTGTCATCCGCATAATAGCATACGGATTCATTTCTATCATTTTTATCTCTCTTCTTTTTTAATAATCCTATAGCGAGGATATAATTCTCTATTAATATATTATAGAAGAAGCTTAATGGAAAAAAAAGCAGGGTGCTGCCTTTTTTTTTCTTCTTCTTCTTTTTCTTCTTCGGACTTACACGCGGCGCATACAGAAAGGTGGGGTTTGAGGTTGCCTGTTCTCTTCTTTTTTTCACTGAGAAAGTGCTGGCTACAGTTGACTCGCCTCTTCTTTCGCATTACTGCAGACAAAACAGGAATATAGAGCTCTGTCTCCTGAGGAGGCTCATTAGAGGTCCCCCAAAAGTGGAGGTTTTCTGAGCTGCTATTTCACGGTGCTGGGTTTAACAAGGACATCTCTCTCATGAGGCTTTCTCCAAAAAAAATATAAAAAAAAGCCGCCCCGCATTAAAACAGGAGGTGACAATGAAGCGTTCCTCCAAAAGTGGGGTTTCAAACAGCCAGCTACCCCTCGCCTTCCAAAGAAATCACGTCTCAAAAAACACAATGCTAACAAGTTCTCCAGATGTCCTCTGAGCCTTCCAGAAAATAGAAGAGAGGCATATACTGAATTTTTAATGTGAAAACCAGTCAGAAAAGTAAGAAAGCAAACAAACGGGAACACAAACAAACAGAACTGAAGCTTTTTAGTCCTTCTATGTATGTAAATCTCATATCACATAGATTCCAGCATCTGTTTTTCCCTATTCTCTTTTAAATCTCGGCGTAGATACCGTAAGAGAAACAACAGCCAGCAGCTGTGGAGCTGCCGCTACGAGGTCTGCTTTGGGAGAGGATGAGCTTGTTCCCCATCCATCCCAGACCCACCACCACACACAGCTACCAGCACACAAATAAGTGCCTGCATGCCCAGTTCATGGGGGGCTGAACAGCTGGACAAGCCAACTGCTGTCTGCAAAACACCCAACATGGTCAGTGGTGGCTTCCTGGTTTCTACTCAAGTCATTGACTGTGGTCAAAAAGGAGCCACCGACTATCAGCTGGCCAAAGAAAGCTGGTCTGGTAGCATCCTGAGATGCAAAATGTAGCAATGTGGAGGAGAAAGCAAGGGGAAGGAACTGCTGGACAACTACAAAGCCGAATGGAGGCAGCAGGGATGTCTGCTTCCCCTCCATGAAGACCTCCTTCCACAAGGGCTTCTCCCACGACTTACAGCTACTCCAGCGGAAAAGCCTTGCGGCTACATTCCCACCACCACAGCCCTTACTCCCCTTCCTTAAAATATGATGATCCGGGTAAACAGCTTCCAATTCCCTGACACCCGAAGGCCAGAGCAAGGTAACACTGCCAGCGTGAGAGAAACGATGGCCAGCTCCTCTGTGGCTGCAAAGACCTGGCTGAACTCGTTCCGGGGGCTCCTGCTCTTCCCAGCAGAACTCAACACAAGAGCTGGACGAGGCCCAGAAATCCACGCTCCCATCCCATTTACTAAGAAGCCAAAGATATCCAGAAACACAATATTTTTAGCGTAGTTAAAATGGAAGGGGAAAAAAAAAAAAAAAAGAAAAAGAAAAAAAAAAAGAAAGGAAAAAGAAAAAGAAAGAAAAGCCACCGTTCTATTCATAGCAGGGCTCGAGAGGATACAAGCTGTAATGCTGAGTGAAAGCATCCTTGGACGACAGCCCCTGGATCCCTGCTGTGCACAGCGGGGCTGAGGCTCAGCCGAGAAACTGGATTCCACCTCTGCCCAAACCACACGCGGAATCCAAACGCCGAAACGCCCCGGGGTTCACACGCAAGGGGTACGGTGAACACAGGTTCATCAAAAATGCTTTTCATCTTTGCTCCCGAAAGAGCAGCGGGACTTCCTACGAGAGAAGAAAGAGACGCAGGTACGCGTGGGGCGGGGAGAAGAGGAGAGCAAAAAAAAAAAAAACCCAAACCCATACTTTCCCATCCTCAGAAACAAAGTTTTGGGCAAAACCCCTTCCCCCAGAGGTGCTGCATCGCCGTTGCCGGGCAGCACGCGCTCGACGGCTTCCTCGGCGGGGACGTCGATCTCGTGGTGGCACTAAACGCCGTACCGAGCGCTCAGCGCGTTGAATTAGTGCCGGTAGATTTCTCTGCCGAGAACACGTTGAAAATCACAGTTGGGTTACAAGAATCAATTAGGGCCAGATGGGGGGTGTGAGGAAGTTAAACAATTTGCCTTATTGTAGGATCCGGCGCCACGGCAAAGGGTTCTTTACATTTTCATTTAGATTTAAAAATCACTCGAGTGCACCCGCTGTATAATTCAATCGAGGAACGGAAATGAAACTACCGAGCGGGTAACGGAGATATTGTTCTTCTCCGGAAGATAAAAGTGGGGGGAAAAGAAAAAAAATTAAAAAATTGAAAAAAAAAAAAAAAAGAAAAAAAGAAAAAAGGAGAGGATTAGAGCTCAGATCCTCAGCAGGGGGAAATCTGCACAGAGGCACCGATGTCAAGGTGGCACCATCAGCTTCCAGCAGCATCACCGTCATCTGGAGGAAGTAAGAGCGTGGCCGCTCCCATCAACCCTGGCTCTGTCTGGCCATCGGTGAGAATTCAAGCTAAATATTTTGCAGGATAAATTTTATGGGGACGTAGAGCCACAAAGATGATGAAGGGAGTGGAGCGTCTCCCTTATGATGAAAGGCTGAGGGAGCTGGGTATCTTCAGCTTGGAGAAGAGAAGTCTGAGGGGTGACCTCAGTAATGTTTATAAATACACAAAGGGAGAGTGTCGGGTGGATGGAGCCAGGCTCTTCTCTGCTATGTCCAATGATAGGACAAAGGGCAACAGGTCCAAGCTGGAGCATAGGAGGTTCTGCAGAAACTTAAGGAAAATGTTTTTCACTGTGAGGGTGACAGAACTCGACCAGGCTGCCCAGCGAGGTTGTGGAGTCTCCTTCTCTGGAGACATTCCAAACCCACCTGGACACGTTCCTGTGTGACCTGCTCTAGGTGATCCTGCTCTGGCAGGGGGGTTGGACTAGATGATCTTTCGAGATCCCTTCCAACCCCTAACATTCCATGACTCTGTGATGTCGAGTCACCACCCCATCCCCAGCCAGGCCAGGAAACCAGCCACCTTCCCATCGACGGGACAAGCACCCACACGGACTGACTCCCAGTTGGAAAGCGGTAATGAAACCGAGCCAAGGTTAGTCAGGGGGAAAAAAAAAAGAAACCACCTTGCTAATATGCAGCACACCTTCCACCGCTGCAATAAAGGAGAGATTGAATTGCAGAACGTGGCTGCGGGTCTTGTTTCTATACGTTTCAATGTTGTGCTCCAACAGGTCGGAATATTGTTAGCAATTCCGTCTGCAGAGGAGACATTGCTGAGCTGGGGAAAACATGTGGCAAATTTCTTTCTGCGCTCATCTTGGATCAGGTGAAGGCATTTGATTATATAGGCTCGGGGGTTATTTGCATTATGGGATTCCCAACACTCCTGAAATGGTTAGGAGCATTATGTAAATCAGCCAGAAGGGAAGCTTTTGACAAACGTCTCAGCTGATGGAACAACTTTAATCTCAAACCTGGCTACTTTTCCAATTACTTTGTACGTCTCTTGCCACCAGCTGCTTCGTAAGGGAAATCCAGCCTTTACGGGGGGATCCCGGAGTCCTTACGTTAGAAGAAGAAGGAGGAAAAGGGCAAAGATCCTCTTCAATTTTCCATCTGCGTGCATGGGCTAATGTGATGTGCTTCCTTCAGACATGAGGAAAGGTTAAACGGAGCCCTCGTCGGGGAGGAAAGCCGCAAAGCTTAAAGCTTAGATCTGCAAAGGAATCCGAGAGCCGGGCACCCAAAGTCCACTGGAAGTCAAAGGACGATGAACATCTGAGCCCGCAAAGCTGCTCTGAACTGTCTCAAAGCACAGGTGCTTTTGTGCCGGGGCTTGCCTGCTACAAAATTGTACCAAAGGCAAAGGGAGAAGCCACTGGGATCATCCCACTTCTCTCCCCTTCACCCTACACGTGATGTGAAGGCAATACCAGGCTGACGGGAACCAGCAGAAGGGTGGCAGTGTTGGAGAGTAGGAAAGGGGTGAAAAAGGGGAGCATTGAAAGGAAGCTCTGTGCCCCAGGCAGCTCCCATCTTCCAGAGCCCAGCTTGAATGTGCACTTACTCAGCATCACTTGAGATGCTCAGCTCCGTTACATTTTTATCTCTACCTTTCCTCTCCTTTTCCACACACCAGATGAGACCAGGACCGAGAAGCACCACGAACTTCTCTAAGAGAAGCCTTTCTCTTAGTCACAGACAACTCTTCCTGGGAAGCAGCGCATCATTTAACGTGAAATATCAGAACAAATGACACTGTTTAAAGGAAGAGGAACAACATCTAGAGACTCCTCCCTAGCTGGTTTTTAAGAACAACTTCATTTCTGGGGCGTGTTGACAGTTGCTGAGCTGCTCCCGAGCTCCCTGCATTGGCACGTCTGTATCTCCCTTCAGATACACCTTGATTAATTTTGCTTCATTTATTATTTAAGCCCAGTACCTTCGTGTAAAATATTGAAGACCTGACTCATCCTTTATTATTAAGCCCTGCCATGCACCTTAAGAGGCTCCGCGATCTCCGTAGCCTTCGATCCGCTAGAAGAGAACAAACTCGTCGCAATCCCTCGGTAAATATGAGGGATTGCTGGAGGGATGCTGTCAGCATCACGCTCCCTCGTACCTCGGCTGCCGTACTGCCTCGCCACAGAAAACACTCTTAAAGGCTAATTCACTTCCCAACATCTGCACGGCTCATTTGCTGCTCTCCCCTCTCCCCCTCCGTTCCTCCGCAGCTGGCATTGAAGGCGGTCGGCTCCCAGTAATCCCCATCCGCGGATCTAAATGGAGCGAGCCGGGAGCTGCGACTACGGCCAATTAGCCAGCGGCCGAGGGCGGCTCTGCCGGCGAGGCCACGTGGAAATCCCGCTCGCCCACGGGGGCCGAGCCACAAGACAACGTGGGGAATGCAACGGAAACAAGGTCGCTCATTTCAGATGCTTTCAAGGGGGGTGATGGGGCATCATGTGGGTAGGGTTTTTTTCCCCACCAGAGTCCCAGTTGGCTCCCATCATGCTCAACCTTGCATTTCTTGCACATCATTGACTCATTCTGGAGGTAGAAACAGCTTTTTTAAGCTTAGCCTTGGGAAGCTGAAGATGGGAAGACCGCGGCTTCACGCCAAGCCCACTCCCAGCTTGCGCCCTGGATGCGGAAGGACCGCAGTCGGTGGTCGGTCCTGTCTCTAAGAAAGGCATCCTGAGCTTCCCTTCCCAGGCATTGGTGCTCGCCACCTTAAAACCCGGGTGATCAAACCGTGCCTGGGCTTAGGAGGAATTTACATCTGAATTTCACAGCTTGGGTCCAACTCTGTAACAGGCTGAACGGAAACAGAAAATGTAGTGAACGCTTCCCTCCTTTGAGCATGGATCTACACCCTGAGATGAAACTCCACGGCTAAAATTCATCCCCACTTCAAAGGCACCAGCACAACTCAAAGGCAATAAACCCCAGAAGGGGAAAAGAATGAAAATATTTCAATGGCAGAAGACAAGGGCTCACGTTTCTATGGCTCTCAGAGCGCTCTGCAACATAACGGAGAGCGCAGGCAACTACAGGTCGCGAGGGAAGTCAAGTTCACGTCTCAAAATCAATCCCAGGTGATGGAAAGGGAATTGCAGAGCGATAAAACACTACTTCTTGGAGCTGCGGTCCTGCAAAAGCCCAGGTGAGCACCTTGAGTTGGATGCTGAGAGTCGTGCTGAGCTCAGCAACCTGCAGCCGTTTCCAAGTCAGACACCCCATGCACGTCCACATTCAAAGCTCCCACCATCGCTGACAAAGAGTCGGTGGCCAACCCCAACCGCAGAACACTTTGGGTCGGGAGGGACATTTCAAGCACCCTTTAAACCAGCACGTTTGCTTTAGGCCACTTTTTGGGGTGCAACAAATCACCCCCTTGAGAAACCCAGTGACTACCATGACATTCAACAGCTCCCACGAGATTCTGAGCCGACAAATAAGCGTCACCTTCATCTGCCCGCAGTTTGGGGAGGGGAGCCCAGTCCTGCGGAGGGCAAGTTCACACCAAATCCAACAAGGAGCAAATTACACATTGGTAAATATCAAAGGCAGGTTGTTTTGCCAGAAGTTCAGCATCTTGGGTTTGGGTTTGCTTTTTTCTGCCCCCCCCCCCCCCCTCCACCCCCCTGCCCTGCTTTTTAAGCTTTGTCAATACCAACTGTGCTTTTCTTCCTGGAAACTGTATAATGATGAGAGAACCTGTTTATTTTTCTCTTTAAAGGGATGAAGTATTTTTCACCGATATTTTACACATCCATAAAAACGATTTACAGGATTGAGTGGACGGGTCACACGGTGCCCTTTGCCTGCTCAAAGGAAAGGGGGGAAAAAAGGTCATTCCAGAGTGAGATTTCAAGAGCTGCTTTGCTTCTCAAAAGCTTTTATGTGAAATACCATTCCCTTAGGTTTTTGGCAGGGGAAAAGAGAATGAGACCCTAAGCACTAGACATCATGGGCTCATCTCGAGATAAAAGATGGTGCAACACAAATATAACTGTGTTTGTTAAGGGCTGGAGGCAGATGGACAGAAGGAAGGCAGAGGATGTGGTTTGCTGTGTGGTTTGCTTCGGTGTCAGCTCATCCTCCGAAACGGCCAAATCCTAGAGAGCATCCAAAGGAAGCATGAAGCATCATGAGAGGGGAAGGCTGGAAGTATGGAAGATACCATTGAATCACAAAGGTGGGAAAGGACCTTCAAGGTGATCAAGTCCAACCGTCTACAAAATACAATCATGACTCACATGAGGGTCCACTGAGAAGAATCTACGTGCCGCTTTTCCTCCAGCACCTTTGCTTCGCCTCCTGCCTGCTCCAAAAGAAGCCACCATATCTGATGGGCCAAGTAAGCCGGAGAGGACGGGAAGGAATAGATTTCCTCCTTTTCTCTCTCGCCGTTTTCTTCTTTGGATTTATGACAGAGAGCTGAAAACCAAGGGCCTCTATTCCTGGAAGAGCGGAGCTGGCTGGGAAGCCCCGCGGCTGAAAGACGCAGGAGGCAATTAACCCCCGTGCACCCAGAGAGGGGAGGAGCTGGACTGCCGGCAAAACACTTGGCCAAGGGAAGGGGAGCCCAGGTCATCCCCTGGGGATGTCACTTCCCCCAGAAGACAACACAGTAGGAGATGCCACATGAGCTGGGGCTGGGATCCTCCCAGGTATTTAGGCAGTCAAATAACTTGCAGGGCCCGAGCCCCTCAAGAGCCTTTTTGTGCCTGAATCCGCGCTCCCGTGCCACGAGGCGAACCGCTGCCCCACAGCACCTACCCAGATCAGCCGCTAATTAAACCGTTCCCTCGACAGCCTGCAAGTTAGTTATGCCTCATTATCCTCACTTAACCGACTGGAGAAACTGAGGAAGGAGAGAGATTAAAGGATTTGTGAAATCTCCGGCAGCAGTCAGTGGCAGAGGCAAACCCGGAGCTCATAAACATTATAAATCCCCTGCCTCGGGGCTCCCGGCCCCACGCACCCCTCCCTTTGCCATTTTTACTACTAACTATTGCTTGTTAAGCACTGAGCAAAGCCCGGAGACCACCTCGCTCGAGACCTCACGTCTGGAGGGCAAGCGTCAAAAGGGAGAGGATGCCGAAAGCCAAAGGACCATAAAACCTGCCTCTCCCAACACACAGCCCACAGGAGAGGTTACCCAGCCCAAACTACCCCGCTTGACCGCGATGCTTTAAAACAAACCCGCTGCCCTCTCTGTGCCTTCCCCGGCTGCCGGCAGCATCTTGGAGGAGCTGGAAACGGCCCCGTTTTTTTCCAAGCGAGCCAATAAATCAGTCGCGGGAAGGGCTGGTGAAGCGGAGGGCCCTGGGGACCAAAGGCTGGCGGCGGCGAGGGAGAGGATGCTGAGGGAGGAGGAGGAGGAGGGCTTGGGAGAAAGAAGCAGCGATGAATTTAAAGGGAATAAAGGAGATGGGGGAGCGGAGGAAGGAAAGGGAGCTTTAGAAAAGAGGAAGAGATTGACAGAGCAAAACAAAGATGGAGGATAGGCACAGAGAGGAGAAAGGGAGACAAAAATAAAGGAGGAAAAATAAAAGGAGGAGGTGGTAGCAGGGAGGGAGAGAAGGTGACGAGACGGGGAAGAATTAAAACAGTGACAGAAGCAGCAGAGCTTTATCCTCCAGTTTAATGGGGGAAACCAACCCCCTGCTTAAGGAAGGTGGGTTTCTCTCTCCAGCTCTCTCTGCAGCACGGCCACCAAGGAAGGAAACAGCAGCATCGGGTCCTTCCCCTCCTACCAGCAGCGTTACTGTTCATTAAAGATGGGATATTGGTGGCTCCCCCCTCCCCGTTCCTCTGCTGCGCCGGATTACGTCCTCATTACCCCCTCAACAACAGTTTGCTGATCATCATTTGGTTGTCATTATTATTCTTGATGACAAACTCTGGCAGCTTCCAGTCCCTCGACAGAAAATCCCTGTCTCTTGTATCCTGCCCCGCCACGGGGAAAGATCTTTTCTTCCAAGGGGGAGGAACAAGAAAAAAAAGACCATTTCATGTACAGCTTTTTCTTTTCCTTTTTACCTCTGCTTATCTGTTTCCTTGGGTTCTGTTTGTTATTTTGCCGCAGATGGGCTTGGTTTAGAAATAAACAGGATTTGTGTGACTCCAGTAACTTCCACCGCCCAAGGAGAAACATAAACCCAGGCTGTACATCCTTGTTCTGCAGAGCTTCTGTCCGCCCCATCCCTCTGCACATCACACCCTGAGGTCTGCAGACTGCGAAGCTGGGAAAGCAAAGCGGGCAAGTGGAAAGCATGGATTAGATCTTAGGTCTGAGACCCGCTTTTTAGCCCCCATGGTTTTATCTGGGAAGGAAAACTGGGCTTCTGCTTGCCATGGAGAGCAAAGGATTCCTCAAAAACACAGTTTGCAGCCCCCAGAGAATAAAAGCCTAGAGAGATGCTCCTCAGCTAGAGCTGCCATGAAAGGGATGGAGGGAAACTTTCATTTCCAGCTTTGCTGGGCTCCCTGGTGACATCTCCGGTGCCTCGGCAAAGCGCTGCCAACACCAAGCTGCGGCCCCGGGGAGGAGAAACACTGAGCCAGCGGGCACGGCTGCCCAAGGATGTTCAACTTCGGGGCTCACGGTGGGATGCTGATCCCCACGGAGAGCCAGCAGACACATTTTGGGGGTTTTCAGCCCTGGGTGCAGCAGCACGTGGCTGTGAGCTCTGCCCAAGCTGAAACCCAGAGGGTATTTATGGGTGCACAAGCACCATCAGGAAGGCAAATGGCTCAACTGCAAGAGAGCTCGCTTGGACAGAGATAGGGAGCCACGAAAAGACATGCTAGCATTGAGAAAAAAGAACAGAACAGGGTCAATATCTCCTGATAAGGGCTTTGTTCCTACAAGCCTTCAACCCCAGGGCTCTCCCTACGGCAGCATCTCACCGCAGACACGAAGCAGCGATTTGAGGGCAGACAGAGCATCTTTCGCTACTTGACCTCCCCAGTATCTCGGTGCGGCTGCCAAGCAAAAAGATCCCTCCGGAGATGGGAAATCAGGGGCATCCAGTTTGTCTCTGGAATGGTATCAGGCAGGGGCTGGGGCTGGAAGAGCCGCTCCTCAGAGCTTCACCTTGCAAATAAATAGCTCTGAATCGCAGCCAGAAGCAACGGGATCTTTCAAAGACATTATCTGGAGGCAGTCAGTAGAATGCACCTAAAGTCTCATTAATCATCCCACCGCTTACAGTACTTCTTAATGGCTTTTATGGTTTATCCTTTGAACGCCAACAAAGAGTGTGATTTCTCCCGGCTTATTCTATTAAACAGAAATCAATATCTAATACAAATGTGCCGACGGTGGGATATTTGGAAAGGCCAAGGAGGCACCTGTCGAGCCTTTTTCTCCTCTCCTCTTTGATGTGGGCAGCGCAGGCTCTCTTAAGGGGCAGGGATTTGCTAAATGCAATTCCTCGCTCTGCAAAAGCCAGTCCTAACTGGGAGACAGGCTGGGCAAGAGGGACAGGGGCTTGCACAGGGGATCTGAAACCATGTACGGTGACATCTTTTCCCTGCTGCTCAAAACCAAGGAGGCAGGTGCTGCAAGAGTGCAGGAGAGAGGAAAATCAAAAGGAAAGAGGGGCAGGAGCAGGGTAGGGTGGTTTTCATCTCTCTATAAGGGCTCTTGTGAATTGAAGCGATGGCTGCAAGGCAGCTGAATCAACACTAAGCACAGGTAGAAGTAAGCTTCTAGGAGGACGGTCTCAGGAAGCAAAGCTTGTTACTCATTTTTACAGCTCAAGAGGCAGGCAGGTAGAGGAGGTTTCAGGTCTTTCACTTCCTCTTGGTCCCCTGGAAATGGGACTAGAGGGTGGAAAAGCAGAGGGGCAAGAGGGGATTTGTGGGAAACGCATGCAGCTTTAGGACAGGAATGATCGCTTTTCAGCCCAGCTCATGGCTAACTGGGGCCCCGACCCACCACCCCAAAGGTACCACAGCAGGAGCCAGGAGAGGAAGAGCAGCCACCAGACTGAACCAGCTCTGGGGCTTAGCTGAGGTTACACAAGGGGCGGATCCTGCCCTTGCAAGAACAGGCCCCGAAACAGTTACAAAGAGTGGCATTAACCACCTTAGAAACCAATTCCAAGATCCTAATAGAAAATGAAATTTGTATTTGTTAAAAAACACTTAGAAGGTTTGGAGTCTTCTTTTTATAGCCTGCTCGGAAACACGCTGTTAAGTAATTTGCAATTTACCAGGTTTAAACAGTTAAGAAAATCCTTCCTGAAAACACCAGAGGCAAATCGCATCGCGCCAGAAATGAGCTCCCTCATCCAGCGTCTGCAATGGTACCAACCAGCTCACGGCACCAGAGGGATGAAGCTCAGCCCACCCTCTCACCACCTGAATACACATCCAGTACCCCAGCGTACATGGGAACAACAGACAGAGGGTGGGTCTAGGTCTCCTTGGTGCCACAGCCCTCTGGAGCTGACACCCGGAGCTCTCCCTCCTTGCACATCCCAGCCCCGACCCACCCATGCACCGCTGGGACCAGGAGCAAGTCAACTCAGAGCCCAGAAGCATCTCAGAGGCACCAAAGTCCCCTCGCCGCACTCGCTGCCTTCCCGAGGGTCCACCGAGACCCAGTTCCAAATGCTTCCCCTACTCAGTTGCCAGTGAAAGGATTGTCACCATCCCTGGAGGTGTTTAAAGAACGATTAGATGTGGAGCTTGAGGATACGGTGTAGTGGTTGAGAAATGCTAGGACAAAGGTTGGACTTGATGACCCTGGAGGTCCTTTCCAACCATAATGATTCTATGATTCTATGATTGGGAGGAGATCAGAGATGGAGGGGGCAAAAGATGGGGACGGAGCCAACCCAGGTGGCACCCACTTCTATCAACCCCCTCCTGCAGCACCCTATGGAATTATTTAGCAGGGTGGATTGCGCTCACTGCCTTCCCCCCACCCAACCCCTTTGGAAAGTTTCTCTTCTGGGAGAAGAAATAAAAAAATAAAAAAAAAA
>JANVCC010000064.1:2724238-2812033 GCA_025345505.1 Todiramphus chloris collaris
TACGGCTGCCCGAGGCACTTAGCTACACTTAGCAACCCCGAGCCTGCCAGAAACATCCTCGCACAAGTGACGCTTCCAGAATTAACTCCCAGCTCTCGGCGTGCTTAAAAGGAAAAAAAGGAGAGAAGCACGATAAGCCCCTTCAATGGCAGCACTCGGTTCTGCCTCAGCACTGGTTCACACTCCGGGATGTGAAAGGAGATGGCAACCCAAGGCTGAACCAGACCGGCCAGGGCACGGCTTCTGACCCGCCGTGCGTCACCTTGCCGAGCCGCTGCCAAAAGCCGGGAGAGAAAATGTCATTTCTCTGGCAATGCAGCCAAAGGTCAGTAGGTTTTTTTTCCCCCCCCCCCCCTTTCCCAGTGAAGGGCATCTCCAATTTAAATAACGAAAGCTGTCGAGATGGTTCTTGCACCTATTGGGACATGTTTATTTATTTATTGTGCTGGTTCCCACCCCGCCAGCCCGCACATCACCACGAGCCTATCTACGGCATCAGGAGACACTCCTGCTCCTGCCACCCCAGCTCTGAGGCCGAGCCCGCAACCAAAGCAAACATCTCTCCTCCAAACTGAAATGTAGTTTAATAATTGAAAGCTTTACGGGTCCTTTTGGTCGCGTGGTAAATAATTCACCGACTCCACAGCGCCAACGCCCCTGCCACCCACGTGCCCGCCCGCGGAGCAGGGGCACCTACACAACCAGAGCTGCTCTTTACAACTTCTGTGATGCTAAATCGTGTCAAAGAGAAGGGATGAAAGACAGAGGGAAGACGCCAGCCTCAAAAAATCACACCCTCCGCTAGTTCTCCCAACCAGATAAAGGCTGCGGGAGAGCTTTACGGGGCGTGTGACGAGAGGAGATGCTTTTGTGGTACCCAGGTGTGAGAAAAGGAGACAGGAGGGAGAATGAAACTTGGTAACACTTCACTTGGGCAGCGGCACCAAAGGCAGGTGATTTCCCATCCCCCCCCCCCAGCTGCACGGAGCCGAGAGGAGCGAGAGGGAATTGCCGAGCAGCTGAGCCGGCTCAGATCCCAGCCAGGATCTCACCCTACAACGTGAGAAAGCCTCCAGCAGCGCGTCAGCTCTGTTCTTCCCCCAGACAGGTACTACACACGCAGCAGCTCGTCACTTGGTGCTCCAAACCCGGCTGCGTGACGCCCGGCTTCTGCTGACAGCCAGCAACGGGGCTGATGGGCAACCAGTCCAAGTCCTTCACACCAGCCAAAGATGGGTTTGTTCTGTTTTGGTTTTTTTTTCCTCAGAGCAACTGAAAGCAGGAGATGGTCAGAGAGACTCAGAGACCTGTCTGTTTGCTGTCAGGAACGGGGGGAAAAAAAAAGACCATCTGCTAAAGAAGGTGCTGGCTGAGAAGCTGAGGGCAACACCTGCCCCCTTGAGTCCAGCCTGAATAAAACTGGATATAATAATGATTATAAATATAAACAATAATTATTATTAAGCACAAGCTTGGAAATTACAACTTTGTGGCTTATCTGGGAACCACCTACATATAAATACACACACATCCACACCTCCACACATACAGGAACCATCTCCAGCTCCAACTGCACCCTGTTTCCATATCGCCCTTCAGTTCTCCACATCGAAGACATGCTCAAGAGCCAGCAGCTCCTATCATGATTTCCAACCCCTCGAGGTCCAAGGCTGCTCTGGGCAGAAAAAGTGTTTCATAAACCAAACTGGGAGAAGACTGATCTGCTGCTAAATCCAGGTGGGCTGGGGTATTTTTTTCCCTGCTTGCTTGATGCTGTATTTATCAAAAGCTTGCCATGCAGCTCTGACACAACTTCTCCAGCACCTTATTCCATCTGAACTCGTGCCATTTCATCTCATGGAGCCTGTCTACAAGGAGGACCTCTCCAGCGACCTGCTAAGAAGGAGTGTGGGGGCTTATTTTGCCGCTCACATCCCACTGGGGGATCCTTGGGATGCCCCGGGAGATCCTGGGGATACCCTGGGAGATTCTTGGGATGCCCTGGGAAGGGGAACGGTGATGACAACACAACAGGGCCTCGTGGGGCTTGTCAGCCACCCCCGGGGGGACAGTGCTGCTGAGCATCACCCCACTCACCATCCTCACAGGGACACATAATCCAGCTTTGCCGTGAGGATGGCAGGGGAGAGACGATTCTCAAGGGTGAGGTGAAAGCAAGTGGGATTTATCACCCGACACGCTGGGTAGAAAAGCCAGTCCAAACTCAGCTGAGAGCGGAGGTTTTGTCTCTGCCTGGGCTTGCGAGGGACGCGACCTTTCTGAAAACTCTGGTTATTTATTTTGATAATCCTTTTGTTGGGATAAACGCTTTGCTCTCGCCACGGCCTCAAGGTCATCGGAGCTAATGAGGAGAGGAGAAAGGCCAAGTGAATGGGATTTGTCCTTTGCAACCGAATGCATTAGTGGAGGAGAGGTGAAATGAGGGGGCTGGACTCCTCTTCTGCTTTTTACTTGCAAGAGGCCAAGAACAGCAACACACTGCTGCAAAACAAGCCTCTCTATCTGCTCCTTGCTCTTTTATACCCATTACTCTCTAGTCTTCCCCAGCTAACAGCATCACCTCCATACTCCAACCCATAAGTCACAACCCACACCCTGGTGGGAAGAGGAGGCTTGTGAAGATCCAGTCCATGCACTGGATTCTCACGCAAAGCATCCTCAAGCTAGCACCGTCCTGCCCCGTCCAAGGACCCCACACCCTTTTACAGACCCCAGCACCCAGCTTTGCAACCGCCCCTTGAGCTGAGCAAAAGGCTGGAGGCGAAGCCACCTCCACTCCCCTGCTCAGATGCAGCCATTTTGGTGCAGAGATCTGCAAGAAGAATATTAAGCTTGGTCTGAATGCAGCAGCCTCGCTCAAGATTTATGAAGGATGAAGGAATGAAGATTCTGAGGCAAAGCATCATCTCAAGAATAACTGCTGAGTCCTAGCGGGTATAAAAGATCTGTCCATAAACCAGTTTGTCATCACCAGTCAATAAAAAAGCAAGCAATGGGAGGAGGAGGTGAGAGCCGGTGTCCCTTGCCCTCTGCATCGCACCCGAGCGATCCCAGCTGGACCAGGGCTTTTAGGGGAGAAGGACAGAGTCACACCCACAAAAACCAGCTGGGGTGCGGTGCCAGCACCAAAGCAGCGTGCTGACACCTACCAGATGTCCAGGAGGACCTTGTTTTTCCATGCCATCTAACGCTTCAGCCGCTTGCTGAGAGATGGAGAAGGGGAGGATCTGGTGCCATAAAGAAGGAACCACGTGCGTGACCCCCTGGGACCCCCCCCCAGCCACTGGCAGCAGACAGGCAGAGCTGCCCAAGGCACGGGAAGAGCTTAGATGGGGTGCACCAGGCTGAAGGCAGATGGGAAGCAGATCAGTATGTTGCTGTGATAAAGTCTGTCTTTAAAGGAGGTTGGTGGCTTTTCTCTCTTTTCTGTGGTCTGGGTTGGGTTTTTTTTTTAAGGCTGCCCGATACAAAGGAAAATACCCCAGTTGGTAAAAGATGAAGGAAACTTCTCTCATCACCTTTCCTATCAGAGGCAGCCCAGACACTCCTAGTAACTTCCTAGTAACTTGCCAGCCCTGGGAAACCTTCACATTTGATTTCCCCGTATCGTACGTTCAAAGCAGAGACGTTGCTGGGAGAGCGGGGAGGCGATGCCAGTTCAGCCACCAAGGGCTGACAGCAGCAGCATGAGAGGCACCAAAGCTGGAACGGATCTGTCAGAGTTATCCAGGCTCCCATCCAGCTGGGGCAGGCCCATTTTCTCTGCTGTATTCTCCAGTGCTCTATCAAGTCAAGCTTTCAACAGCTCAGATGATGGAGTGGACTGGGTAAGCTTCAAGATCTCTCCAACAGGAGGATTTCCTCCCCTGCAAAATCATTTATTCTCTAACAGTGAATCTCAGCTCAGCTTTGGCCCATGTCAGCCTCTCTCCTCACCTTCCAAGCTGACGGACCGTGTTCCTCTGACCCCATCCTCCTGTAGCACCTGAGACCTGGGGACCACCCCCAGCACTACCAAGGAGCCACAGCGATGTGGGGAGACAAAACCCTTCCCTCCCAACCTCCAGCCAGAAGGGAAATTATTTGGGCACCTTCTCTGCCAACAATGAGGAACGTGCCAAGATATGACCCGGGTTGATTGAGAGCCACTGAGAAACGCATCTGACCAAGCACACTTGCTTGCTGCTTCTCTCTCTCATCTTATTTTATTTTATTTTTCCCCTTAACCTTCTGCCTGCAGAAAGCCTCGACATCCCTTCTCGTTACTAATCATTCATATCAACCTCCCAGGAAGCACTCTGGGGCCACTGGACTATTAACAGGGCACTAAATGCAAGGCGGAGGAGGATGTATTAATATCTAATAAGAGTGATAGATGATGTGAACCGCTCCGGCACTCCAACTCAGGTACTCGTGTCAGGTACTGGAGCTAATTTAAAATAATAATAATAACAACAATAATAACAACAGCAGCAGCAGCTGCCTTCATTTTCCAAGTCAATTGATTCCTCAGCAGGAATGCCATCTTGACAGATTTATTTTGATCGAATTGTCTAATTGAATACAGTTCTTGTTTCCCGTCACTTTGTGACCTTTCACGCCTGTGAAATAAATGCAATTTGAAGAATTATGCCTCAGCAGCAAACTCGGCTCCTCCAGGGCTGGGGGTGGCTGCTTCATCTCTCCAACTTGCCAGCAAAACGCCATCAAAAGAGGCCTCTGGAAAAGAGGCACCCAGTCCTGGGTGCTGTGCCAGGATTTCTTTTCCACTTCCACGTTAAAAAGCGTTAAATAAAGAAAAAAAAAAAAAAAAAGTAAAATACAGGAGGTTTGCCAACCGTACGTGCTGTTTGGGCTGATTATACCTTCTGCCTATTCAGGTCCTCAGCGTTGGCTGCATTGAGGCTTCTTCCAGTTGAACGGGAGCGGTTCCGCTCCCAGTTCCGCGACGCTACTGGAATAAGGCGCGCCAGCCCCTTCCTACCACTCGGCAGAGACGAAGCACGGGCTTCAACCACCAACCAGCCCTGCATCCAACTTCACCTCCTCCCCAGCACGTCCCAGGCTCTCGCCCAGGATGCTCTGGTGCGCCAGACACGAAGCGACGCTTCCCATAAATTTCCCAGGAATGAGTATCGAAGATTAAAAATAACTACGCCGCGTCCCTCGCAGCCAAGCGCGCCCGTCTGCGCGCCAAGAGAGGGGCCCGGCGAGAAGAGTCGCAGCTGAATCTTTTATAATAATATCAATCAATATTAAAAATGCATGGCCTGCTCAATTTTTAACGCATCCCTAAATTAATCTTTAAACACAACTATTTTGCTTAAACCAAAGGCTTTCGGTAGTCTGAGAATGGTATTTCCATCTGCTCCCCCGGGTTCATGCCAGGTATCTAGAAGAGGTCTAATAAGTAAGTAAATAATACACATCCAGCACAATTCCCCAGAACCACAAGAGGGGAGAAAAAGCAGAATTTACTACTAAATTCATTATTGACTTAGCAGAAAAAAAAATCTCTTTATCTGTGTACTATGATAGGTCCCATTGACAATATTCATAGAGCCGGGTTCAGGCTGGATAACGAACACGGCTGCTACCCCTGGACATCAGGGAGCTCCAGAAGAGAGGGGTGGGGGTAACTGGAAGCATCAGGGCTGTGGAAAAGCTGGACTGAACCCATCTTGAACCTCTGCACCACACACCCAGCCTTAAAACCATCAAAATCAGGGGGGGAGGGGGATACCACCCTGCTCTGCGGGCTGCCCCATCGCTGGTGGCATCACCAGAGCTTCTCGGGCGTGGGAAATGCCACTCAGCCAAGCAGCGAGCTTCCTGGTGACAGTGCCTCTGATGTATTCCGGGGAATGTGGCATTTCTGACGGCAAGACTTCTGCCTCACTTGCCGTTTAATGTTAAGAGGCTTGTACAGTCAGCAGCGTTTAAAGAGTAATGACTGTTTTCATGGTAAATGCTCTGTTAAATAACCCAGGATTATTGTGTTGTGTTATTGCATATGGAAAATGGCATTTCGGGGAGGGGAGGGGAAGAATAATAAAATAAATAATAATTGTTTTAGAGCTAATTGATGTTTTCCCCCAGCTCACTGAGTGGACTTTGGATTTGATGGAAGGATGGGCTGGTGTCAGGAAGGTGGTGACAGAGGCAGGGAGGCTTCCACCTGGTAAATTCCCTTGCCTGGTTTTTGTTTGGTTCACGTAGCTGAGCAATGGAGAAAGTTCAAATCATCTCCTCTAAAACACCAACGGGAAGGTGCCAGGCCAAGGCAAAACCCCATCGCAGGAGCATCCCTCGGCCACACACCGTCAACGAGACTCTGGAGAGTCACCATCCTGACCCACCTCTGCCCTTGGCATCTGCTCATGAGATCTCCTCCTCCCAGCCTGTCCCCTGGCCTCGGTTGGTTATCCAGACGGTGGCACTTGGGAGCCACTGAAAGCTCCCAGGGGGATGACAGGTCCCCCCCTCCCCTGTCCCCGAGTGTTATTTCTGCAGAGAGCCGAGAACCGCCCCAGCACCAGCGGGCTGATGAATCACGGGTGAGCAATCCTGCCACTGGAGTTTAGGAGCTTAACCATCATCATTCCAGAAGGGATTTGGATGGCTCAGCTCCTTCCCCTCCCTGACCCGCCTCGCCAGGTCCTCAGGACCAGCCAGAGCCACCAGCATCATCTCTGGGAACCTCCTGCTCATCACGCCGTTAATTTGGCATCTGTCACGAAAAAAAAAAGAGGGAGCTCGAGCACAACAAATTTAGTGAGCACAAAGCTGCCGAGAGCCCAAACTCCCTATTTACACCCCTTGCAGCCTGCAGGCAATCAAGTCTGCCATCAAAGAGCAGAGAAGTACTCTTGGCTTTCAAACCTGGAGCTTTTGAGCTCCTCTGACAGCCACAGCCTCGCTGACCCTTGTCTGGAGGCTTGCGGGGCATTCAAGCAGTCAGAAGCACTGGCAGAGTCCTGAAGCTTTACAGAGGCAGTGACTTTTGGGATGTGAAGTTAATCACACGAGTGAGTGTCTCAGAGCTGCCAGAAGGGAGAGTGAGGCCAGCAGAGACCACAGATAAAAGTCTCGAGCGGCTCCTAAGATCGCCACATCCTGACGTGAGCCCGGTGGCAGCGCGCTTGGATCACGTGGCAAGAGAGGGGGGATCACAGGCAGCTCCCAGAGGGTCCCTGCTGGGTCAGTGGATCTCATCCCTCCCACTCAAGCAGCCGATGACTCCAAAAGGGTCTGCAACATCCCTCCTCCATGCACCAGAGCATCACAAACCACCTCACAACAGCTTATAACAAACCAGAGACCCATGGCGCAGAGGCCAAAAGCCACTGGCTCTGAATCCTCCCAAGAAAGGAGAGGAGATGAAAGCTGTTGCCGTGGCCCAGAACCTCACAGCATCAGGGAATAGAATGTTTAAGCGAAGCGTGCGACGACGTTTGCCGATGGGGAGGGAGGAAAGCTCCCTGCTCCTCCAGCACGGGAAGGATGGCATGGAAATAATTGGGCTGTGCAATCCAAGGGAAGACTGGCAGAGCAAGACAGTCCACGACCACGAGCCCGCTGCTTCGAAGTTGCTTTGAAAGTCACTGCCACCCCGGGCTGTGCCTCACGGCGTCGCTGGGGTGGACTCTGGTCTGTCCCACAGCCGGCAGCCTCAGGGCTGGCCAACCTTACCCATCGCTGCCCTGCAGCAAGAGTTGCCACCTTCTGCTGCAGCCTTTCCCACAGACAAGTTTGACCCCATCGTCTAGGAGACTCCACCCCACTCGAGGATTCACGGAGAGGTGACAAGAGCACCTTTCTTAGCATCACCTCGTGACGTTCCAGCAGCTGCACAGCCCAAGAGATCGAGGCTAAATCCAGCTCTGCCTGCTCTAACGGCAGGAGCAGCACACACAGACTCGAGAGAACAAGACACAGAAGTGAGATTCTGAGATCAAACACCCCCCCTCCCCATTTTCTCCCAACCCAATCCCCTGCAAAAGACAGAACAACCTGTCCCCAGCTCCTCTCAATGCACAGGACAACTCTCCACTCTTTTCTTCTTCAGAGGGAGCCTTTTCCAGGTCCTCAGGCTCTGTCTCAACCCTCTCCCTTCCTCAGAGGCATCTGGACCCCAGGAGGACACTGCCCTAATGGGTTACATCTCATTAGCGCAACCGCAATGTCAAACCACATCTCTCTATCCCTCAAGCATCGGTCTCCACGGTATCTAAGTGCCTCAGATGGCTAGAAAAGTCCCTTTGTGTGTTTTCCCAACCCTTGGCTGTACAAGTACCATTTAATCAAGCTCAGTAATGAAGCCAGAAATGAGCCAGAGCAGGCTGTGCAGCCACGGGCAGGATCAGCACAGCCTTTGAAGGAGAGGTGGGGGCTGATCCCACTACTCACAGGTGACAAAAGGGATGCTCCGGAAGGTCCAAGCAGCCCCAAAGCTCCAAACAGCCCACGAGTACCTACAGCGTACGTGGTAGATCCCAAAGCGGTCCCCCACACATCAATACCATGGGGTGTGCATTACTCCAAGGTTCCCAGGCTCTGGTATGAGCCTCAGTAAAACCAGCAGGCTATACCTCAAGACCCCTAAAACACTTGTTAGGGCACTTGGAGCCCAAATGCAGCTGCCAGCTCCCAGGCTCACTTCTGAACGCAGCTCCTGCTCTCCAGGCTGGGGTTTCTCCCTCTCTCCAGGACCTTCCCCGCATGGATGCTGGCACCACGCGCTTTAATTAGCACCTTCCCTCCAGTCTGGGCAGCTCTTGCTCACAGCGTTTTGAAGATGACTACCAGTTTGTAAAACACACATCAGGAGAGTATCTCCCTCCCAGGCCATCCCTGACCTCCCAGGCATCCCTTGGATGCTTCAAGAAGAGCTGCACACCCACCAGCACAGCCTGATGGAAGGCATCTGGGACACGTGGCTTTGCTAACATCAGCTCTTCTGGGCAGAGCTCCCTCCGTGCCTGGTGTCATGCCACCAGCTCCCACCCGCAGCCTCAAACCGGTCGTGGCTTTTCCCTCTTCTCTCAAATCTGCAAGTCCTGGAAACGGGATCAGATGAAGAGCTCAGCTTGTAAAGAGCCAACACTCACGTGTAAAGCTGTAGAAGCTCCACGTAAAGTTCGCAACCCGTGTCTTGAGATCAGCTCCGAAAAAACCACAAAGCAATTAAAAGGCACCTCAAATCCAAAGTCAAGGGACGTGATTGTTCATCACCTGATGGGTCTCACCTCCTCTTTCGAGTGGTTGGCCATCGCTATTACGAGTAAGGAATTACTATTTCCTGCTAATCCAGAGAAATGTGGTTGCAGCCAAGCCGCTGCTTGCAGCTCATGCTGCACTGGTGCAAATGAGCTTTATTTGTTAGAAAAGCAAGCTCGGGTGCCTGCTGAGGGGACCTGAGACATAAAAATCACTGTAAACTACTCTGGGCAGGGACTAGCTCCTGGCTCTACGCTTGTCCCAGCCTCTAGGCTCTGTTACAGGATAAATAACAATAAACCCTCTTTCAGCAATACAATGAAACACTTTCTTGGTACTAAAAATTATTTAAAATTCATACCTACATGGGGAAATTATTCAGTAAACTCTAATTACTTACCAAAAGCAATGACGATATTTTTAAGGAGAGGGAGTGCCCATAAATACAGAGCTATAAATAAACCGCTACTCGGTAGCACGAATTAATTTGTATTTAATTGCTAGAAATTGCTATCAATTACTAAACATTCCTTGCAGAATAGGCAAATTCTTTCCAGAACAATTTCAATTGCTAATGGGGAGTCTTTTTCTTTATTCCCTTTCCTTCTTCCTCATCTCAGCTCATCCATCGTAGCCGATGGGCTCTGCGCTTTGCAGGAGCTGGGCTTCTGAGGGGCAGAGAAAGATGCACGAGGAAACCAGGAGCTGCTCAGGTTTCCAGAGGTTTTCCCACCTTTGGGAAAATCCTGAAGGTGGCAGGAAAACTGGCAGAGAGAAACCTCCCCGGACCTAGAATAGACAGCAATTCCTTTCCAAGGATTGAAAAGAGGGAGCTTGGAGCTGGCAGTTACACATCCATCGTGCACCCAGGGAGAGAAATACCTCACAAGGACCATTCATCTCCCCTGCCTGCTACAGCAAAGCCATGCCAGCCCATGCAGGGACCCTCCCCGTGTTGCATTGCTCCTCCTCACCCTTGGTAAGAGGCAGGGGAGGCTGCAGTGATGCTCCTGCCCATGCCACGCAGCAGGTCTGGGTGCCGCTCCCCCGGACCGAACAGCCCCGGTGTCTCTTCCAGCTCTTTTTCTGGTGTTTTCTGCTTGACTGTTGGCGTAACATCCCGTCGGCACAGTTAATTACATCCACGCCAAGTGTGAAAGACAAGCTGCTTCTCGCAAAGATCCGGAGGCCGTGCAATCCATCCCGCTGCTCTTGCAAAACGGCTTCCACGCCGGCTGACAAACTGCAGCAAGGCGCTGCCCCGACGCAGCTCCTCCGTGCCCCGCCGGGCTTTGGGGCAGCTCCCACCCCAGCATCCCTCCAATTTCCATCCGGCATCCCTGATGCCAGGTCAGGTTAATGATGGCAAACGTCTCCCCCAGCCTCGTTGCCCAAGCAGAGACTACAGAGGCTCCCTAAGAAGCTGGCTGGTAGCACAGAACGCAGAAGAAACGCTTGTCCATGACGGCCAGGCAGAGCTCTGCTTGCTCCCCCCAAAACCCATCCTCCGAGGTGGAGGCACAAGTATATCCGTGGGCGAGAGGGGAGGGTGCTGGGGATTGCCACTTGTGCCTACAGCTTGAGTGAAGGGAGACCCGGGGTCTCCAGGCCCGTCAATCCACCATCAAGGCATCAATCCATCACCGGTCCCCCCAAGACCGGGCTGACAGTCCCAGGGAGGCATGTGCCAGCCATGACAAGCAAAGCAGATGACACGCGCATCTCCCCGCTTACAATAACAGCCCTTCCGTGTCTAATCCATCATATTCGATGCAGATCTCTTCCCCTGAAGTGTTGTCAATGAGGATTTAATTTAGTGCTAATTAGACAAATATTGCATGTTAAACACCCATTGATTATTAAGAGACAGGGAGCGCGGTTTAGCTCTGCGGCGCGCGCGGACACGCCGCATTATAGCTGGGATGAGGCGGGTAAATGTCTTGCTGTTTCTAATCACCAGATAGTAATTACCGTCCAATAACTCGTAGCTTGGTTTATCATTATAGATTTAGGAAGGCAGGAATAGTACTGTATGCTAATTAAATATCAATTGATTATTTAAGGCATATAAAGATTTAGCAGCTCGGTAATAGATACACACAGTTGTTAAAGTTTAATAAACATCACACAGCTTTCTCCTGTACTATTAACATGGTGCTTAATGAAAAACAAAAAGTGTCGCTCCCGGAGCTAACTTTTGGTTGGGATTTTCCAAAGAGCTCGGCAACGTGTGAGCCTCTGCCCAAGGATCAGAGTCCTCCAACGGCGGGGAACTCGGAACAAAGTCAGGATATCTGGAGCCCTTCCTTTTTAATTAAGTTAATCAAAGCCCTGAGGTGTCCAGGGTCATGGTGAGAGGCGATGGTAGAGCCCAAGTTGCTCCTAAACTGACATTTTGCATCTCAGCTTGCCTCTCGCTCCACTTAACCCCCTCCAAGAAACAGAGAAATGACCAATTCTCTGACAGAAAAAAAAGGTTTCAATCCCAAGCCCGGCACCTGCTGGCATCCCACCAGCCTCAGCTGAAAGCCTGATCGGAAGAGACAAGCACAAAAAGCTGAAGTCTGGAGCGATCTCCCTCTAAATAATAAACAGAAAGGAACTAATAGATGTCAAGGGGCACCGCAGAAGCCCACCAAGCCCTGGCACCCCCTCACCCTGCAGCCCCTTCTCCTCCCCAGATGGGGTCTGACCCCACGCCCAGCGCCAGTGATCTGGGAGGGTTGGGAAGACTGGGCTCCTTCCCATGTGGGAGGAAAAGAAAGATGAGAGACAGAGGCCCAGCATCTGAAAGGGAAAAGATAAATAGTCTCCGAAGAGAAATAACCTGCTGGACTCAGTGGGTTTGGCAGCACCCCGCTAAGTGCAGCATCAGTCTTGAAAAGCAGCTGCAAGCTCAGCACTCACAGGACAAAGCATGGGTTCGGAGAGCGAGGCCAAGCAGGTAGCAGAGCTTCTTCCTGAGGGAGCCCATGGCCACGACCACATGGTCACAGCCACCCTTGATGGCTCCTGGCTTGGGGCTCTGGGCTAGCAGAGGGATCGCGAAAGGATTCGGCCATGAGCCAGCACCATGGACCTGGCGCCAAGGCATCACCAAGAGGGATGCAGCCACAGCGTAATCCCCACTCCAGGTCCAAACACGAGTGGCCAGCTGGAAAGCTGGTGAAGGTGACAACTCACCACACATAGAACTATAGAATGGTCAGGGTTGGAAGGGACCTCAAAGCTCATCCCATTCCAACCCCCCTGCCATGGGCAGGGACCCCTCCCACTAGAGCAGGGTGCTCACAGCCCCAGCCAGCCTGGGCTGAAACACTTCCAAGGATGGGGCTTCCACCCCCTCTCTGGGCAGCCTGGGCCAGTGTCTCACCAGCCTCCTGGGGAAGAGATTCTTCCTACTGTCCAACCTGAATTAACCTCTCTCTAGTTTTAATTCATTCCCTCCAGTCCTATCACTGCCCCACAGCTAAAAAGTCCCTGCCCAGCTTTCTTGTAGCCCCTTCAGATACTGGAGTCCACAATAAGGTCTCCCCAGAGCCTTCTCTTCTCCAGACTGAACAACCCCAACTCTCTCAGTCTGTCCCCATAGCAGAGGTGCTCCAGTGCTCTGAGCATCCTCATGGCCCTTCTCTGGATGCGTTCCAGCACATCCATAGCCTTCCTGAAACAGGGGCTCCAGAACTGGACTCAGTGCTCCAGGTGGGGTCTCACAAGAGTGAACTAGAGGGGGGGAATCACCTCCCTTGACCTGCTGGCCACATCCTCACGGCTCACGCACAGCACAGGATGAGGCCAACTGGGAGAGACAGAACCTTTTAGTAAAGCTGCTACCCACAGATGGGCTGGCCCCATCACTGATTTACCGGGCAATAAAAGCAAAAATCAAGGAAAATCCTCAAAGTGCACCTCTGAGAGTCTACAGCCTCAGTTATAGTGTCTGGGCAGGTCCCAGATGCCTCTTAAAACCTTCTCTTGTGCAGAATGGTGGGCGAGGAAGGGGTCGGTGTGCTCTGCAGTGGGGCTGGAGCATGGCATCCTCTGCAAGAAGGGGAGGAGGAGCGTCGCTGCTTGGGACCACACCACAGAAAGGTGGCAGAAGGCGGCGGGATGAGGCCAGCAGACACCCTGCAGCCAGCTGGGAAACCCCACTGCCTGGAAGGAAAACCAACCCAACCTTACGGCCCAGCTAATATGCTCCAACCTGGACCTTCTCGCACGAAGCAACCGTTGGACAGAGTACACGATGAGACATCAGCGACTGCACATTGCCACTTCAGAACCCTTTAACGTCCGCGATGGCATCCCAAAATGCCAGTGCTGCCGCGCAACGATGCTATGAGCAGGCACACTCGCGCACCAGGAATCCTGTGCAAGGAGATTTAGGATGTAAAGTTGTTCCCACAAGTCCTCTGTGCAATCCAGCAGGACATTATCAGCCTGAAACTACTGCAAAGGAAGCTTTTTCTGGCAGACGGGTGAAGAATTCCTGTTGGGCTGGGACTCAAAGCAGGGCAGCACCTTAGAGCAGGCAGCTCATTTCTGCACAGCCTGCTCTGGACTGTGGTTCCCACCTTGGGTTTCCCATCAGCTCGCCGAGCAGAAGCGACAGCCTTGCCTGGGTCACCCTCTGAGACAGCTCCTGCCTCCCCCCCACCCACGAGGCTCGCGACGCTGTCGCTCAGAGGATATCAGATTAGTCTGACACCATTTCTCCTTGTCCAAGCTCTGCTGGCTGTGGCACAGCTTCTCCTTTCCTAGCTGATCACAAAAACATTCCTTCATTGTTTGCTCCCTTCAGGATGGAAGGGGAGCGACCGCCTAGGATGGTTGCTCCCTCTTTTCCCACACCAGACCCTCTATTTGCCCCTCCCCAGTGGTCTGGAGCATTGCCCCCCTTCTTGGATGAGCAGCAGCAGTCCTGACATCACTCCAGCCAGTTCCCTGCGGAAACAGCATCAACCCAGGCGAGTTATATGGGAACTCCAGTAGAGTAGACCAGAAGAGGAGAAGAGAGTGAGAAAAAACCCTCTTAAATAGTTTAGCAGTGGAGTTTACTTGTGCTACAGCAGGCAACAAAGAGAAACGTCAAAAGCAATGAGACAAGGCAAGGGAGGCGTCGCAGCGGATAAAGGATTTTTCGGGTATGAGACAAAACCAGCTTTGGAAACCTCACAGAAGTGAGTTTAAAGTCTCTGGAGGATATCAATTGCGAGTCTGTCACTTGGTGTCAGGATAACTTTCTGGACAGCTCTTGGAGCTTGTTAAGCTCTCGCTCGGGCTGCATTTGAGCTCTGGTGGCAGTGCTGTCTGCCAGCACAAGCGCTGACACCGGAGATGAAAACGACCCGCCGAGGCCAGGCGGCTCCTCCGTTATCCCTCCAGCATCATCCCCCCGCCGACCTGCAGCATCCCAGCGGCGACGGGCACGGTGAGCTCAGCTGCTGCCACCCCACGACACGGTCCCTAAGGGTGGGGATGCCCCTAAGCAGGGGGCAACACACCAAAACTGGGCTCCTTCTGCCCCAAAGCAGGGGCTATGGCATCCGGGAGGAGTTTGAGGGCGTGGGATGGGAAATGAGGTGCAGTGGTCTGTGCAATGCAGGCGATCAAAGCAGACGGTGGGAATGGTGTCTCAGCATCACAATCTACGGCGCCGGGCAGGAACCAGGCGCTTCCCCCACAGCAATCATTTCATCAAGATCCCTGCAAGACTCCCGCTGTTCCCGCTAGCCCTGGATCCCTAACTTTAATTAAGTCCAAACAGCCTTCTCGCAAGAACAAGGGAGGAGAGGGTGACTCAGACAGCGATGGGACCAGCCGGCGAAATTATCATACAGTTAAGAATATTAATTAAAATCAGCCCTTCCCCCAGATAAAAAAAAAAAAAAAAAAGCCAAACTAATCAATTCCACTTAAAGGAATATATGGGGATAAGAAGCAAGAGCAGGAAGGGTGACGGAGAGAGAGATGGGATGCAACGTGAATGCTAACAGCTCCCCACCGTAGCCGCTGCCGCAGTAAGCCCCAGGCCTGGCTGCTTCCAACAGTTACTTCGAGTCTCCTTGGAAATGGGCTCAATCTTCCCTTCTACCTGCTGCTGCATCAGAGCAACTCCTGCCAGCGCACAAAGGACTTTAAATCTCAGCTTTAACTGCCTTGATTGAATTAAACGCAACAACACGGTAAAGCAGCCTCTTCATTTAAGGTGTAAGCATGGAGGCTTTCTCCTCTGCTAACGGCGCTTCTCCCTCCTTCTGAAATGATGAGTTGCTCACGGGTTATGCTCTTTAAAAAAGGAAAAAAAGAAGGAGGAAGGAAAAAAAAAAAATAAAAAGTCATCTGATAAAGTGGGTTATAAAACCAGTGGTGGTAATAAACGGGAGAGCGAGGAGCCTGATGCAAAGCCAGCAGAGAGAGTGGGAACCGCTGTAGGGATGCGATAGCTGAGCCGTGACTAATACGTGACCGTGGGTGATGGTGGAGGGCACAGTGCAGGGGGCTGAACCCGTGATGAAGGGGGCATGGAGATAGGCCCCAGAGGGGACCTCACCCAGGCTGCAGATGGGAGGCCAGACTGTGACCGAGGAGCAGAAGGGGACGAAGCCAAGCGCTGACGTGACGCGATGGGTACGGCCTCGCAGCGACTGCTCGTCCCCACTGTGCCCTGAGCAGCAGCTGCTGGGAAAAGGGGTCTCATGTGCCCAGGTTCATGCTCAGGAAGGGAAAGAGTTGGAGTTGGGGAAAACTCACACTGAAGAAAAGGACTCAAGAGTGAAGGAAAAACTTCCGAGAGATGTTGTGCTCTGGAAGAGCACAAGAACAAGGGAGGAGAGGGTGAATCTCTGGTACTTTCCAACTCCTACCCACTGCCAGGTAACTCTGAGCCACATTGTAGAGTCACAGAATGATAGAACTGTTTTGGTTGGAAGAGACCTCTCAGATCATCCAGTCCAACCATTAAACCAGCACTGCCAGGGCACCACTAACCCAAGTCCCTCAGCACCACATCTCTATGGCTTTGAAACCCCTTCGGGGACGGGGACTCCACCACTGCCCTGGGCAGCCTGGGACAGCCTTTGACAACTCTTGTGGGGAAGAAATTGTTCCCTCAAGTCCAACCTAAACCTCCCCTGGTGCAACTTGAGGCTGGTTCCTTTTGTCCTGTCGCTTGTCCCTTGGGAGCAGAGCCTGACGCCCCCCAGCTCCAACCTCCTGTCAGGGAGCTGGAGAGAACCAGAAGGTCTCCCCTGAGCCTCCTTTTCGCCAGGCTGAACAACCCCAGGTCCCTCAGCCACTCCTCACCACACTTGTGCTTTAGAGCCTTCCCCAGCTCCGTTGCCCTTCTTTGGACACGCTCCAGCATCTGATTGTCCTTCTCAATGTCACTCCAAGCCACATCTGCAAGGACCAACACATCCACTGACTCCTCAGGGAAGGTGAAGAGCTTAGCTTCCACCTCTCCTTCCAAACACCCCACGTTCATCCTCCTTCCCTGGGACCTGCTTGCCTCTCTGCACGATGGGAATAACAGCACCACGCTCCCGTCGCCGTTCCAAGCTGTGATGCAGAGCGGGATGCGTCGGGAGAAAGGTGCCCTGGGACCATAAACCATTTCTTTTTATCAGCCTCCATTACGATCACATTAATGTCACCTCTGCTTGCAGGATGAACGCTCAGGTGCCCAGGAAGCACTCCTGGCTCTTCCCTGCCCCTCCCTGGGAGCAGGTCACCCTACCAGCAAGCACCCACGAGAATTACAGCCGGGTTCCCGGGCGCAGCCACGGCTATCGGCTCCTTTTTACGAGCCTTCATTGTTATTACCACCTATTTCTTTTTACATTCCTGCCAAAATACCAAACATTAATCTCCCTCGCTCCCTGCAGGCAAAACATGGGTAATTGGATTTATATGGGTTAGAAATTTGTTAGGTTTTTTCTATATATATATATATCTATAGATACACACAGAAAATATAAACAAATAGGAGGCAGAGGAGATACACTGCCCTGCTGTCACCAGTCTGGGGACGTGGGTACCAGCTGGCTCAAGCCCAAGCCCCCCAGCATCTCTGCTCCCTGCAGCCAGCACGTCCCTGTGGTCTAGCCAGCCGTGCTCTGATTTAGGAACTCATCCCACAGCGCTGAACTTCACATGATGGGAGTTAGCAGTTGCAGCAGCTTCTTCTTTGGTTCACCCTTTCCACCACTCTGGTTTTACTCATTCCCTTCTTGCACCTGCCTTTTTATTTTTTCACTCTCTCAGGTTTTCTCCTCTCTTTTCTCTCCCGGCCTCCCATTCCTCTTCTCTCCAGCTCTGGGAGGTGACACTGCACACAAGTCTTGGTACACCACGAGAAGAAACAGCAAGAGGCTGTGTACAATGGCTCCTTGGGTTTCCCAGCTCCGAACCTCACCTGCACCGGAGACGGCACAAAGCACCTTACTGGCGTCAGCACAATTTCCTGATCTGATCCCACGCCACCGCAGTTGTTGTGCTCATTATCCTCCCGCTCCACGGAGAAGCAGACTTGGAGACCCATTTGTATCCCGAGGAACAAGTCCATCGAGTGAGTATAGTCATGGAAACAACTAATTTTAAGCAATTCTCGGGAAACATTCATAGCAAACCAGAAGTACAACATGTGAGTATTTCGCACTGAAGATCCGACCTTGAAGGGTTCTGTCTGTCAGGGAAGATGAGACCTACGCATCAAATCAAACCTGCAGTAAACAAACCATTACAGGCTAAGAGTTGCTGGCAGGGGCTGTGGGGGAATTATTTTCCTCATTAAAAAAAAAAAAGACAAAAGCAGAACATCCTAACCCTCAAAGGCTGCTCGCAAGGACGGCACAAGGGGTGACAGTCACCGCATCAGATATTCCTTATGAACTGTCTGCTCGGCTGCGGTATCTAAAGATTATCACTTAAAACAATATGTCCAGCTGTTGTAACAAGCATCCGGAGGGTTTCGGGCTGCGACAGGAGAGGAGGTGACAAGCTGTGAGAGCGGTCACGGGAACAGAGAACCTCCTCGGGAACCGGGAACGGGAACGACAGCCACCGCGCTCCCCTTTCCCTTCGCAGCGTTAACACCTAATCCTTTGCTAGAAACAAAAGAGCTGAGCTGCTGCCGGGGCAGCGCGCGTGATCCGGGGGAAGGACGGCTGCTACCGCTCGCGATCCCAGGGAGTTTATTATCCTCGCCGAAAGATCACGCGTCCCCTATAGCGAAAGGATTACGAGCAGTTCAAGCTCATCCCCTGCAGCCCAGCAGCACCACTTGTAACGATTTCTGCCTGGCAGAGCTCACAAAACTTATCGTGAGAGTTGGATTTGGGGTAAGCGAAAGGACCTTGCCAAGGTTGGCATCCCTTGGAGAGGTGAGGGTGAGTGGCTCCTCCTCCCACCGCAGAGCTGGACCAGCTCGCTGCGCTCCCAAAACCAGGGGGTTTTGAAGCAAAACCCCAGTGTTCTGGTTCCGATCTCCACATCAGCAGGACTCCAGCTCCATGCCCGGCTTGAGGCTGGTCCTACACCCACAGCAAAGCCTGTCTTGCCTTACCATAACAGGGAGAAGCTTGCTGGCTGAAGGGGAACTCCCCAAAGCCAGCCTTGAATCTCCCCCTCACACAGCTCCCGAGCAGGGACAACCACCCTCTCCCTGGGCAACCCAAGCAGGCACCCCACACAAACCAGCAAGACTGAGATTCACCCCCTACCAAGGCCATCAGCACTTTACGCTCTCCTCCAGCACCTCATTAATGTTTATAAATACACAAAGGGTGAGTGTCAGGAGGATGGAGCCAGGCTCCGCTCTGTGATGTCCAATGATGGGACAAGGGGCAACGGGTCCAAGCTGGAGCAGCATAAGAGGTTCCACAGAAACATAAGGAAAAACTTTTTCACAGTGAGGGTGATGAAGCTCTGGACCAGGCTGACCAGAGGGGATGTGGAGGCTTCTTCTCTGGAGACATTCCAAACCTGCCTGGACACGTTGCTGTGTGACCTGCTCTAGGTGGTCCTGCTCTGGCAGGGGGGTTGGACTAGATGAGCTTTCGAGGTCCCTTCCAATCCCTAACATTCTGTGATTCTGTGATCTCCTCCTGTGATGGCAGCAAAGACACGTGAAGGTGACGGCAGGGTTGTGTGTGCGAGGATGCTCCAGCCTGGGAAGCGGGAAGGGGATGTGGCTGGGGAGATTGGGCACCAGTTTCACCAGCTCAGCATCTGCACCTCAGAAGCATTTTCCTTTGTGCAGCGGGCCAGGCTGGAGGTAACCTTCCTGCAACCCCTTGACCTTTCTCCAACCACCCTTCCAACGGCTGCGGTGTCACAGGGAAATTAGCGGGCACTGTAATTACAACTATCAGGAGCAGATAAGACAAGTTAAATACCAGCTACCTCGGGAGAAATTATGATGCCAGCCAGGAGGATCCAAATGCCAGAATTCGTGGCTGTAATTTCACCGAGTCGCCAATTACAGCTCCACCACCCAGCGAGCTCTACCTTGGAAACGGCAGGTATATATTTAGCTGCTCCAGAAAACTTTTGGGGGAGGAGGGGGAGGGAGGAGGCAGCAATGGAGCAAGTCCTCGCTAATCTGCTCTTCTCTAATCCCCACGCTTTTTAGCATCCGCACGCAGGCACAAAAACAAAAAGTGGCAACTCTCTTCCCGCTTCTCAGAGAGGATTTAACGGCAGGGACACGGCCGCACGAACGCGGCACAGCGGCCGGTGAGTGTCACAACCCCCATTAATAGGTAGGTAAACTGGGGGCCGGCGGTTTGACTGCAAAAGGTTGGGGGGGGTGGAGGAATAAAATAAAAAAAATCTGCTTTCCTGGCTTCCCAGACCTGTGCCCAGGCACTGAGGTCCTGCTCCTGCTGGTTTTATTTTACTGAGGCCTCATCGAGCACTGGGAAATAGACTGCGGTAGATTATCACACCAGGAAAAAAAAGAGAAAGACCAAAAAAAAAAAAAAAAAAAAAAGCAAAGCATTGTCAGAAATAATTAAAACTATAATTGCAAAAATAAATGGAAGAACGGCCTCTCATGATGTTTTATTCCGGCTTTTTATTTTTAATTGGAATTGTTCTCGTACTCGCTAATTGACAAAACACAGCCAGTCGCAGAGTCTTGGATGGGAATGAGCAAAGCTACCCTGCTTTTCTGGTCTCCTTCAGGGACAAGCAACGGGGGAGGCCATGGGCTTGCCAGAAGAAAGTAGAAAGGCGGAGGGGAATTTGCCTCGAAAATCTGCCTTTAAATACCGGGCAGAAGCATCTCTGTACTATTTACTTTAGAGAAAAGCTTAATTACACATGCCTAAAGCTTTTTGTACAACCTTAGCACCACCTACGGACACTCATCGCAGACAAACAGCTGCTGTTGGCTCCATTGGACAGAGGGGGAAACTGAGGCAGAGAGCAACACAGGGGCCTTCTCAAGCCCTGCTGTCCCTAGAGCGAAAGCCAAGAGGAAAACCCAGCACGCTCCATCTCCCAGCTGAAACAAACTCTCTCTGCCTTAAAAAAAAAAAAAAGCCAGTATTTCTTAAATACAGATAAAACTATAAAGCCTCAAAATGTTGAGCAGCTGTTGTTTTGTGTCTCTGTGGACTGTTATAAAAGGTCGGTCGGTTTGCTGGCAGCAAGAGCAATAGGAGCCCCTTTCCTACACATCCCCATTTTAACATCACTTGAATCCTGGCCGTGGCACCGGCGTTCCCCGCGGTTCAGCCACTGCCTGCCTCACCCTGGCAGCCCTGTGCTGTGGTGGAGATGCAGCCGGGATAAAACACAACCCAAGGTTTCTTCTAACCAGCATCAGCCCCTTCTTGGGATGGCTCAGAATGCTGGGGACCTGCCAGCGATGCCCCCAGAGCAACCCGGGGATGGATGCCCAAGAAGCAGTGTGCGTAGAGAGCTGAGACTCGGCGGCACTCTTCCCAAAAGCAGAGACTTGATCCTTGTTTCCACACCAAATGCCAGCTGGGAAATTACAAAGTGACCTTCTTCCACCTCCCTGCCCGTTACCAGTGTGCTCCTTGTTCTGTTCCGTGTCCCAAACGGGTGGGTAACACGGGTTACTGCTGCCATCTGAGCACCTGCCCCGCTCTACAGCAGAAGGTTTTGTATCTCAGAGTCAGGTAAGAGGCAGCTGGATTTTCTTTTTAATAGTACACAGAGAAGGTGCAAATTTTCTTGAGTTCCCCAGAGAGGAAAGTTGCGCGATTATCACAGGAATTGTTTGTTCTTACAATGAAAAGTAGTGAATTGTCAACAACCTCTGCTTAGAACAGGGGAATCATTTGCTGCTGATCTAAGATGACCTAGAAGTTGCCTGTAGATGGAGCTTTAGTTTCTGCACAAGGATCACGCTGAGCCTCCCTCCGAAAAAGGGTGGAGAGCTGGAAATGGAAGCGCCCAAAAATCCACTACAGGAAAACCACAACCAGCCTGAAAAGCCTCCAGGTTTCCTCTGCCGCTTGCCATGTGGTTATGCTGCTTCTCATCTCCTCCTTTCTGTAATGCAACGTGTGGTTAAAGAGCTGAGCTTCGAAAGCAAAGAGCTTCCATCAGCCCTGGGAGACTCGCAGGCTCAGCCCAACTCCTGCCCAGGCAGCAGCACCCTGTACGAAGGGTGGGAGAGGACCTGGCTCCTCCAGATCTAGCAGAATCACCACTAATTCTGCAACTGTAACAGGCTGGAATTAGAGGTCTCTGTTTTTTCAGGCCCATCTCCTCTGTCTGAGCCCCAAGAAAAGTGACATTTTGCAAAGAGGACAGCAGAGGACACCACATCTGCTCCTGCTCTGGATGCACAGGCTATTTGACGGGAGAAAAGCTCCACGCTAGACATCTCCCACAAGCATCACCCCCATGGAAAGGCTGCCCAGGGCAGTTGTCTCTTCCTGGCTCTCCGCAGGGTATTGCAGCCTGCAAATAAATACCAGCCATACCCTGGAGACATTCCACCTTTGGGCTGCTGTGTGCAGACCACGGTCAACACTACCCCATCGGGTTGGGGCATGCAATGCCTTGCCCACCTCCAGACCCCAAGGGAAGAGAGAAAGCTGTTCTCCACACAGAAACAGGGGTGGGAGAGAAGAGGAGGCACTGCTGGGGAGCGGCAGTGCAAGAAGAGATGGGATGGACTGAGGCCAGAAACTTGACTGCAGCAGAGAAAAGCTAAACTTGAGGAGAAAAAGGGAGGGCATGAGAGCATGGAAAAGATACACTGGAGAACCTGGGCTGGAGCAGACCCTGGGGAGGGGGGAAACAGGTAGAGAACAAGTGATTTGAGGGCAAAAGGTTGCTCTAAACGCCAGCACCCACAGTCCCACTGGGGGATGCAGAGTTTCTTACAGGAAGGCTAAAATACCCTACTGCTCTGGGGCTGGCTGCTTCACAAACATCCCCTCTGACAAACAACACAGGAAAGGGGCCAGAAGCTTAAAAAAAAAGAAGATCCAAGTCAGCCCTCTGCTGGCAGCTGTCTCAGACAGAGCCAGAGCCACGGGGTCCCTGGGGAAGGGGCTCAGCCCCCCTCCCAGCTCACCCACAGCAGGTACCCATCCTGCTCTGACCTCCAGAGCATTGCCTTGGAGAGCCCCAAACCCCTACACTTCAGCAGGGAGACGGATTCAGACAGCAAGGAAAAGAGCACCAAGGCCAAAGGCGTCTCTCGGGAGGCTTGTCTGCTCCTCTTTAAGCTGCTTTGCTCCCTCCAGCTCAGGGTAAAACATCATCACATTTCAATGAGGAAGAGCACAAGGAAATGTGCCCTTGGCTCTCCTGCTGTGCCATGGCCCCCAATTACCTGAGGCAATGACCAGAGTGTCCCGGGGGGTCCCTTGGCTGGGACAGAGGAACAGGGATGTGCCCAGCACAGGTGACATCCCCAAGTCAGGCAGACGCCGTGCTGGGAAGCAGGCAGATGAGCGACCAACGTCTCTCTTGGCAGCACACACCTCAAGCCAGAGCTTGTTGCCCACCACCACGTTACACACCGAACATTCCCCCTCTCCAAAGTCCACCCGAGACACAAACCCCCCACCCGAGCCCTCTGTGCCTCCAGCCTCCCGGGTACACTCCACTCAAACCGGCACCAGCTCAGCTGCTAACAGAGAGCACGATGTGCTCGGCTCGCTTGTGCCACCCCTGTGCCTGGCTTTGGGAAGAGCGGCTGCTCTCCCCTCTGCATCCCTAGTGCTCCAAGTCTGGGGCACACGCTGCTCACCACCCCAGAGAAAGGAGCCCACTAACTCCTCCAGACTCACCCACTCCAGCATCACACCCCATCACCCCTGTGCTTCTTGCCCTAAGCCCTGGGCTTGTTCACCCAGACAGCTTAACCAGCTCACTGGTCCTCGCTGGGCTGCCCGAAGCACGCACAGCACGAGCTAAAGCTCTCCAAAAAAGGCTGGGCTGCTCTCTGCTCATCCGGGCACGCTGCTGCAAGGTCTGGGGAGAGCTGCCATCCTACCCGAGCACTGCACCAGGTACACCTGTAACTCCTTCAGGGGACCAAAAGGGATGCTCGGCTCTATTGTGGCAGCAGAGAAGTGGCCCATCTGCATATAAGCCACCCGCGCCTCTCCTACAGCAAACAGCATAAGGTACAGCATCCATCAGAATTCATAAGATGCACCCCTGGAGTAAAAGATTGATTTGATATTAACAGATTCGTGCAGAGACTATAAAGCAATCAAGGCAAAACGCTGACACCTCGGAGGCACGGCAGCCCTGGAAAGCCGCTGGCGATGCAGGCGGGCAGCGGGGCAGGCAGTGCAGACCCCCTCTCCCCTCCCCTGCCCTCCCCTCCCCAACAGACACAACGCACCAAGACAACTTCGGGAGCGTCAGGCAGCGCTAACTCGCTGTCTGCCACCTAAGCCCCTTCGTCAGCAACTCGTCTGGCACCCGCAGCCCCCCGCCACGCACCGACAGGAGGTTGCCAGCCCGCACAGCAACACCCGCGCATCGCTCCCCAGCGAGGTGTCCCCTGCCACAGCAGGACTGAACCACCGGCACGTGTGCCAAGTCCCCAGCCGGTGCCAGGACCCTCCAGCAGCCCCGCTCGGCGCACAGCATCCCCCGAGAGCCGCAACCAGGATATTCCGCCCCCCACCCCAGTGCCCCCCGAAAGGTAGAAACCCATCTGCTCCTACCTGAGCGTGGCACTCTCCCCTTGCCGCACGGTCACGTTGTCCATAGCTTTGGGGAAGGTGGCATCTCCGCTGCGCACGGGCACTCCTGCGGGCACAAGGAAGAGCAGCCTGAGACAGAGGACGACTAGGCACCTCCAAGGCAGGGCTAAGCACCCACCGACCCCCATCCTGGGCAGCAGGGACTTTTCCAACAGGCAAAAAACACACCCGACAAGGCCACCAGGAGCGAAAAAGTGGGGAGGGGGAGAGGAGGGAGAGGAAGGAGGGGAGCAAAACCACCGGGGCGAGCGATGCGGAGCTCCACGGAGATCAGGAGAGCCCCCGGCAAGGCAGCCTGCGAGCACTGAGCCTGCCGAGCGGCATCCGGAGGGAGTCCCCAGTATCCTTGGGTGAGGGAGGAGGACGGGAGAGGGGGGGAGGAAGAGGAGAGAAGGTGCAGAGCAGGAGATGAAGGTCACAGATGTGAGTCTGCTCGAGACGCTACTTTAAGATTCAGTTGGGCACGCGCTGCAGAGATCTGGCATCAAAAGTTTATAACCCAAGGAGGAAACGTAAGTGTCTCTGGCAGGAAAGGGAGGGCGGCCATAAAGACAGGCTGGGGGGAGCAAAACAGGCTGGGAGTTGGGCTGTTCACTCTTGTGTTGAAATAATAGAGGGAAAAGATGAAAAAAACAAAAAAAAAAAAAACCCCAAAAAAAGAAGCCCGACAAGCGAAGGGGGGCCGCGCTCCCGCAAAACGCCGATTCTGTCGCAAGATCGAAACTTCCCCGCGGAGCTGCAGGCGGCGTCCCCCAGGCAGCGCTTGCTCCTCGGCTCTGCAAAGGAAGGGTCTCCGGAGTCCCCCCCCAAGCTGGGGGCTCGGGGGGTGGGAAGCCGCTCTCAGCCGAAGAAGGGGGTGACCGGGGCCGGCGGGAGCGGGCGAAGCGGCAGCAGCGGCGGCAGCAGCATCCGAGCCCCGGCCGGCAGCATCCCCGGGCTGCGCGGAGGCTGATTTCCCGGGGTTGTCATGGCAGCGGCTCCATCACTGACCGGCACTTTGGCTCCCGCACCCCCAGTACAGCCCCGCACAAACACACACAGAGGCGGGGATGGGGATGGGACTGGCGGGGGGGGGGGGGGGGGAAGCGGCGGCGCGTACTTCACACGCCAGCCTTTAACCCCTGCCGTGCCGCGCTCCCGCGGAGCGGGGGGACCAGGCTGTCCCCACGCTCTGACACAGATCCCTGCCGCTCCAGCAGCAGATTTCCTCCTTTGGAGATACCCAGAGGCCACCGTTTGCCTCCTTAAAGAGCAACCGTGGGCACCAAGACATCAGTGGCTACCCGGACACATCTGTCTGTGCCTACAAAAGGAAACCAACCTCACGCTGCCCATCTCCCCAGCCAACCTCCCGCTGCTTCTCCCCACATCAGGACTCTGATTAGGTGCCTTCCTCCAAAGAGCATCTGCCCCTTCTACTGAATATACCAAGGGGAACCTGCCCCTTCTAGGAGTGTAACAACCCATGAAAGGTTTTGGAGCTATTTTGGGACCTCAACCTCATTCAGAGACCCAAACGCAGCTGCTAAAATGAATGAAGAGGTATTGCAAGGGTTTGTCAGCGATCCCAAGCCCAGTTATCATCACAGCAGGTCCGTTTCATATGGCAGTGGGACACAGCGACCCTAAATATGCCGCTAGCCACGGGCTAGCGCTGCAGAGACGTGTGGTGGCTCCCGGCACCAGCTATGGCTGCAGGCACCAGAGGGATGCTCACTGCAGCTTGGATAAATAGGACAGCCTAGGAGCTGAAGGAAGTATGGAGAAAAGCAGGGCTGAGTTTTCCATCAGAAAGCTCTTCAGCTGCCGAAAAGTTGGCTTAACCCTCAACTTACAGGTTGGCTCCTTCCTTTCACACCCCCCCCCCCCCCCCCCCTTCCAGGACTCAATGCTGGGCATCCTTTGGGGGGAAGGACATTCCATCTCCTTCCTGATCTGCTCCCACCTTGGCCCAGAAGAACTGTGCCTGCTGGCAGAGGGGGAGCAGCAGCAGAGCAGAGCTGGCACAAACCCATTGCAAACTCCCCACCAGCAAGACAAGCCTGACCCCGGGTGCTGCTGAGCCTCGTCCAGCAACAGGATGAGCTCCAGGGAGAAAGGGAAGGATGCCGCAGGGACCAGAGGCTCTGCTGGGTAAAATGGTATTTACCCCTTGGGACAGGAAGCTGTAGACTAGAGTGCACGTAGCAAAAAGCCTGTCAGGGCTGCTGCAGTTCAGGAAAAGGGAGATTTAAAGATGAAAAAGAACCTGTCTGCCTCAGAAAGAGACTCTGAGGAGGCTGGAGAGACATAGCTACATGAACAGATGTAAAGGCAGGGCACAAACAGACAGAGAGCTGAACTGGCTGCTACAGACAGCTGGGCACAGGTACACGTATATGGGGCATCAGGGAGGGGAAAGAGAGGGCTGGAAAGGGAATGTTATACATATTTACGTAACAGAAACCTGCCTAGCTGGGTAGGGACCCAACAGCCTGGAACGGCTATGCAGGAGACTGCAAGAGATACATCTCAACCACACTCACCCCAGAGGACACTTTGGGCATCTGACAGCAAGTCCAGACAGCCAGAGCAGCCTCTCCTGCCCCAGGCTTCTGGAACACCCCGTCACAACCATCTCCCAGTTCCAGTGCTCTGGTTAATGCTACCTCCTGAGCGAGCAGGCAGCCTCCAAATGAAGGGAGCAAGCAGGGACACGCGGGAGAGAAGGAGAAGGGAAAAAGCACTCCAGATCCAGGCGGCTACAAAACCTGGATGCAAGCACAAAGTCAGCAGACATGGAAGAAGAGCTACTTTGGTACCCAGACAGTTCACAGACCACAGGCTGTACGGGGCAGTCACGTGGGAGGCTTCAGTTCAGGTCCGTGTCTAAAAATACCGCCGAGCTGAGAGGGACTCGGAGGCTGGCCCAGGCCCTGGGGGCATCAAGCATATGGCAGTGGTGGATCCTGCTCCTCACGGTGACATTAACAAGCCCTGACCTTCTCTCATCATCCCAGAGGCTCAGAAAGAAACTGAGACTGCAAGGACGAGTCCCTCCACCTCTCCGGCTCTCGCCTCCCAGCCGATTGTCAATCTCCGCTTTTATTAGTGGTGCAGTTTGGCCTCCGTCTCCCTCAGAGATTTCTCCCTCGTTGCTCTAATCAGGACCTTGCAAATGTCAAGAGTACAGGCCTGGAAGTAATTAGTGAGGGACGGGAGCCCGGGGGCCGCGGAGAGGCTCAGTGGCAGCTCCGCTCCGGCTCGGCACTGGGAACAGCCTGCAGCCGTCGGGACCTATGGATGCCCGGCCTGGATTTGATTCTTCGGCCTCATTACTGCTCCCGGATGATTTCCCCCTTCTCCAGAGGGCTCAGGGTGTGCTGAGATGCCCTCTGTGCAGCACGGAGAGAGTTCAGCTCACCTGAGATTAACGCAGCGAGGGATTGGGAGGCTCCAAAGCCACCAGGACCCTAATGTGCTTGGCCAGCAAGTGTCACCTCCCTGCTTACAAGCAGCTTTCAGGACACCGACTCTTCCCAAAGAGCTCTAAAGAGTATTTCTAACTGCTGTGAAACTAGACACAGATAGTCACAGCTCACGGCCTTCCCACAAGCATCCTGCCCGGGTAGGGGAACACTGCGAAGTACAGACACGCTGCACTGGCAAGAAGCACCTCACCCCAGGACAGCAACTCCTCACGTGGAAAACACAGTCCTCAGCAGGCAAAGAAAACTGCCAATCTTAAGGCAAAGACCACAGGAAGTAGCTTTCTTTTCTTTTTCTGAGATGCATGCAAGGCCATTCGGCCTTGTTCGCAACTGAAGGGGTTAATGCTGCACCCAGGAAAGCAAAAACCCAGCAGAGCCACAGGGAAGAGCAGTCCTTGGACAACCGGGATTGTTTAATCAAAGAGCTAGTCCTTGTTCCCAGGGATTTGCCCTCCAGCACTGGTGGTAGTGGAAGTTCTCCAGATCTCCCTCTGGAAACCCCAGAGAAGCTTTTTCAAAGACAACAGCTCCTCTCCAGTCCCCGGCTCACAGACAGCTCATCTGCTCGGCGCTTCCCGAACGTGGGGCTCTTTAGAAGGCAGCTCTCTCCTGGGGCACGTGGAATTTCTGCTCCTGAACGTCTTGGCCACACTGTCTGGCCGAGATGCACGTAACACCTCCGTGGCGAACGGAGAGCTGTGTCTCGTTGCTATCCTGCTACGTACAGATGGCGTCTGGGCTCGGGGCTAGAAGATTTTTAACTAATATCGTTCTGCACTATTATCCCCTCCTCCCGTTTCTCCCACCTCTCTCTCTCTCCCTCCTTCTCTCCATCTGTCCCTACCCCCTCTCTTCTCCACCTTTCCTCTTGCACGCTTGCAGCTGCTAATTTTTCCCCGGCATATTTGGCAATCCATCCCGACACCTCTTCCCCCACACTCCGCCGCCCTGCTTCTCGCTCTTCCCGTTTGCTGCCGAATATTCTCAGTTCTTCACCCAAAAGTGAGAGCGCGGCACCGAGAGCCCCCGTGTAAACCCCCCCACCCCCCCCGCCGTGTAAAGGAGCAGGGCAGGGAGAAGAACGTCTTACAATCCCAGGATGAAGCTGAGCACATGGGAAGGGGGGGGATGACAGCAAAGCATCACCCCTTTCCCAGGATGAAAGCCCTTTGGAAAGCCCCTCCTGGCTGGATTGACAGCTGCCTGGCCAATGGCACAGACACAGCTCTCCCCCTCCGCCACCCCTGCCTCTCTCTGGCAGAATTTATTTATCCCACTTAATTTTTCCAGTTGTTTTATCTTGTTTTATCTTCACACTAAATCAGGCTCCCTCCGCAAACTGAACTTTTATTTTCCGTGCTGTTACATTTAATGCATTTTATCGCATGAATTTAGAGGGGGGGAGGGGGGAACCACCAAACCAAACCAACAACAAAACCACAACACAACAACGCAGAGGTAATAGCGAAAAAAACACAGCCTATTCTTCAAATTGATCGCCGTGCTCGAGCTCGCCTGGGCAGAAAACACGAACTCGAGACTCATGCTCCTCGACAACACCCGACTGCCGGACTAATTTAGAGAGGTGGTCGATTCCTCATCCCTGGAACCATTCCAGGTGAGGTTGGATGGGGTTCTGCTCTAGTTGCAGATGTGCCTGCTCACGGCAAGGTCTTAAACTAGATGAGCTTTAAAGGTCCCTTCCAACCCAAACCACTCTATGATTCTATGCCCAGGTAGCCCCTCCAACACCAGCCTTGTGCCCTAAACACGAGCACAAACCCTCCCCACTCCCATAAAACCCTTCCAAGAACGTGCAAACCCAGCCTGAGGTCACAGTGACAGTGTGACAAGGCGGGTTGTGGTTGAGGAGAACCTTCAACAACCCTTTCAACCACACAGCGATGGCTGTAGATCGTAACAGGGTCAACTCCACACTTAACGCTCAGCCTGCAGCTCAAATCCTGGGCTGAACCAGAGACACGTGCCAGGCGGGTAAACCTGACAACTGGAATTCAAAAAGGAGGTGGCTCTGAAGACACCCACCTCACAGCGTTAAAAAAGCAGCCTCCCTCGTTACACCAAATATGAGGGGAAACCAAAGAAGGCTGCACGCACCCTGAGCTGCTCGAGCCAGCCTCGAAGAAGGGGCTGAGGCACAACCCCCCCCCAGAAAGCCTGAAAGGCAAGGATTTCATTTTCCAGCAGTATTTCTGACAACTATCCAGGATTATTAATTGTTTTTCTCCCCCCCTCCCCCCCCTATTTTTTTTTACCTCCTAAAGAAAGCAAAATGTTAAGATTTTCTCTGCGATGCCAAGATCTTTTTTTGGTGCCGCTCCTGTTGGTATTTAGTGCGTTTGGGCAAATTTTCAACTCTCACGTGGTCCTTCCCTTCAAACAGACTCTCGAGGGAGGGATGGGGGGGGGGGGGGAATTACAGACATGCCACATTTTGCTACAGTGCCAAAACATTTCTGTATCCAAACACGCCAAAGCTCAGTCTGCTTCGCAGAGGACCCTGTCTTGCAAAAGACCAAATTGCCAGCTGATTGCCAAAGAGCACAACAAGAAGCCCACTGTGTCCATCCCCCCAAGAAAAGGGCAGGTTCGAGGTTGCAAAATGCCCCTTTCTTGCTCTGAACCCTCTGAGCTGAAGGGGACTGGGGAAAGGGGAAGGAGACAGGGGAAGGCAGAGGTGCTCCATCCACCCGTAGCCCTATTTAGAGTGAAGGGACGGAAAGTAGGTTATGAACAGCGGAGGCAGACGAGCTGCTGTAAACAGGGCAGCAGCTCCCACGCTCCCACAGGCACTTGTCTGCTCAGAGCGTGGCCAGGCACGGGGCAGCACGATGGCCCCGTTTCACCCCCCACTGCCACCCCACAGGGCCCCCCAAGGGAGCGCAGGGGGGGTGGGAGCCGACGTTGGGGTGCTGCTGAAGAGCAGGCGCTGATGGAGCCGTGGCACAGTGCTGGGTGCACCCCGAAACCTACACACCCACCACAGCCAAGGAAGCAGGAGCACAAACCTGACACACGCTTGCCTAGAGGAAGCCAAGGGCCACTCATGCACTTGGATCCCCACCATGGGCAAGCATCTCAGGTTCACCCCAGACCCTACGGATGAGCCTGACTTGGTGCCGGCAGGGGTGGGCAGAGGTCTGGCAAAAGCCGCAGCAAAGGTTCAAGTGTCACAAGCTGAACCTGGACCACAGAGAGAGGGGAGATGGGGAGCACCCAGGAAGAGGTCACGCACAGGTTGGTGGTCTCCAGCTGAGGGCACTGGCCACCCCAAGGAGCAAGGAGAGGCCTGAAGCCATCACTGAGCCAGAGGAATTAGAGAGATATGCAGATGTGGGATTGAGTCTTCCCGGCCGTTACAGACAGGAAATGGGAAACTGGACCTGGGATTTATTCCCGCATCTCCTACAGTCTTGCCCTGCCCATGGGCAAGGCAGCGAGACCCTCAGAGCTCCTCAGCCTCCCCCACCTGCAAAGCAGAGCAGGAACATCTCTTCCCTCTCCTGGGAGCATTACAAGGCTCGCTTCACAGGCCCCTGCAAAGCGTTTTGCGAGCACTTAACTGAACGAAGAAAAGATCAGATAAATAGATAGCACGTAGCCCCCCTTTATCCTACTCCTAAATGCAAAGCTGTCGCGTAGCCTCTGGGCTTATTTACAAAATACGGAGAAGCAGAAATGATCAGAGCACCGTAGCGTCACCTACACTAGGTGCTGGAAGAGGGAAACACCACGAGGCTGTCCTGGGAGGCTCGGAGATGCTGCCCCCAGCACACGTTCAGAAGGTGAAAGAAAGGAAAATCACATCTACCCAGTCTACTCATTCTCCTCAGCGTGTGCCAAAGTTTTTCATACCTGGATGACATGAGAGCTTCCCATCAGGGAGCCGGCTGGGCCAACACAACCTATTCCTGTGGCTAGAAGCAAGAGGACCAGGCAGCAAACCCCTCCCTGTGCAATGCACTGGTGCCCAACTGCAAGCCCTGGTGCCCTGCACAGCCCCCCTGGTACCAGCAGAGCGGTCAAGACCACGTGATTTAAAGAGGAAAAAAAATCACCTAATTACATAGAGATGGATGGGAGCTTGAAATCTCATGTCTTCCCCTGCAAGCAATGGCTTGTTCCCCGCAACACGGGCGTCGAAGCCCCACACTCCGTGCTCTGCCTGCCCACCCCTCATCCCCTCCAACACCCTCCTCTCCTCCCGGGCAGGATAGTTCCCAACGGCCCCACGCTCGCTGCCGCGGTGCTGCCGGGCAGGGTTGGCAGTCGTGTTAAGCAGGTAAAAGGTCTAAACACTTGTTCCTAGCCTGTCTGAACTACCCAGGCTTCGCAGGCTGCAAGTCCCACGGGAAATAAAAATTCTCAGTGTTTTCAGTTTTTCCCCTCTCTGGCCAGTGCAGGTGATGTTTTTTCACCTTTAAAATTCTCACTTCTAAGGACTGAAGCGAGGGGGAAAAAAAAAGACATGAGGTGAGGGAAGGATCTTGGTTCCTGCAGGCTCTGGAAAACTTCCCCCGGAGTTTGATTTGAGCTATGGGTAAATACCAGCACAGGTCCCCCGCTATCTGAACCGGCAGATCTGCTCCCTACGTGTCTCACCGCTGATTTATTCCCAGCGGTATCAGGCACGACGAGATAAATATGCAAGCTGCAAAGCCAGGGTGGGGATGTGAACATCTCCATCTTCCTGGGTCAGTCTTAATCCATCTTTTAGAGTCAGCCTGGCCTGAGCCATTCACTTCTTGACTCCAGCCCAATTCTCTTCAAAGCCCGGGTCTGTCTGGATGCCGGGATTAAAATCTAGGTTTGCAGCAAGCAAAACTAAGCGTGTTTTATGAGGAAGAGTAACCTTGGGGGAGGGTTTGACTGCAGTTTCAAAGGCTGAGCAAGGTTTCTGTACACAGCACTGACTCCGTTCTGCTTGCTGTCAGCAATCCCTGCTATCTCCAGGTTGCTGACAACCCGACAATCTCCGATACCGCAGTAAGGAAACAAACTGGCAGCCACAAAGCCCGTTATCCCATTTTGCAGAGAGAATAACGAGCTAGGAAAAGACAAAGGAACCTAAATACCTCTGGAGAAATGAAGAGACCTGCCCAAGGCCACCCTGCAAGCTCAGGGTCCTTCTGAATGTGCCACATGGATGCATACACCTTGGGGCATCCTTAGGAGCTGGCAACAAACAGCCCTGAGGCTCTTTCTACCATATGTGAACCCCACCAACTCAAACGAGGACACATCATTGCGAACCCACGACCAACACCGAGGGCACCGCTTCCAAAGCCATCACCCCAGGCTGGATAAGGTGGGTGCGAGACACCAGGGTCACCCTGCTCGGGGCTATTTGTCCCCAGGTAAGAGCATCAGAGAGCCCGATGAGCTCCATCCCTCACCCACCAGGCTGCATCTCCTCATGGAGGTTGTTATTAAAGGCGGCATTTGTCATGTTAAGCAGCTGTTCCAACATAAAGCAAAACCATCAAGGAAAATAGGAGCGCTGCAGATGGGGCGGAATTTTCTTCCTCGACGCTTTATTTGTATTTATTTGGGGGTTTTGCTTCCCACCCTCCCACCCCCATCTCCGTCACCCTTTCAAAACTACCCCACGCTATTGTGGCTGGCTCCGCGAGCCACCAGCCCGATAAGCAGCCGCTTGCTCACTTCTCCTGGACCTCGCAGGCTCTCCTATTCATTGTTGTTTCTCTGCCGCTACAAATTGGCACTTCTGAAGAGATTTCCAGGCCAAGTATTAACCCCCTCCGGAGCCCAGCCACACAAACACACGCGTTATTTGTCAAACGAGAGGAAGGCAGGCACGCTGTAGGGAAATTTAAGTGACTTCTCTGCAACGGCAGCGAGGAGCAGAGACAGATGTTTTCAACTGCCACAGGACCTTCTTTTCTCGTCCTTCCACCTCCGTCTGCAGCCGAACCCCCAAAATCCTCCCTCTGCCCAATAAGCCAGCAAACGTCAGCTCCCCTTCCGAGCTAGAAATACAACCCAGGAGTCCTGATATCACACGGCCATATTTAAGCACACAACAAGGTTTCCTCTCGTTGCAAATTCCAGTCCCAACTCCTTTTAGAAAAAGGTTTAGAGAGCTTTTATTTATTGTCAACTCCTGGATGATAAAATGAGGCCGCTCCAAGCCCTATTTATTTCCCACCCTCGCAGGCATCGGAGGGGCTGAGATGCGAAACAAATGAAGGGCTCCAGCGCTGACCCTGGGCTCGTGCTGGTTTGCAGCCCGCTGGGTGATTATTTTATAATAGCTGATAGCATCTGTGATTTAATGCAGCTGTTAGAAATTAGCAAGGACTCCATCGAAAGCGTCCCAGTCACTCACGATAACAGGCTAATAAATCATTCCCCCAGTGCTCCGTGGCATTTATGGGTCTATTTTAGAGATGCAAAGCGTAGATCCGGCTGCTCTCCTGGATTTATTTTTATTTATACTTCTAATAATGCAATTAAATAAATAAATTTAGGATGTTGCGACTCTGTTGCCAAAAACGGCGCCGATGACGACTTCCCCTGCATGACTTCCCTTCGTTATTTTCTCCCCACTAGCCAATTAAAGAGAAAACAAATGGCTCCGAGGCTCCTCCAAGATATTGTTTCCTATTCATGGGGCGAAGATCTCACACTGCTGAACTCCAGGGGAGGCAGGAAGGGAGATGGGGGAAGAAAGGGGAAAGCTGGGCTGGCTTTTCATCTCCTCTCCGTCCGAATTTCCTGCCATCACACCACGATCCTGACGCTACGTTTCACACAGGTATACCCAAATGCTCTCACAGTTGCCCAGCCTTCAAGTAGCCACCAAACCCAGCTTTATTATTTTCTTCTGGGGCAAGGATTTGGGGCATTTCCCAGCTTTCTGAAAAGAGCAGAAAAGCATCAACCTCCCCCATATCTACCTAATGTGGCTGCAACCCGGGCGCTTAAAAACCTCCCCTGAAAGAGGCTGCCTGATGCCAGAGCAGGAGGAGGGTCTCATGAGGCCAGCGGGCCAGCCTGGCATGTCCTTCTCCACTGACCCGCAGCACGATGGAGCTCACCCTGCCCTCTCTGTGTCCCTCCCTCCCAACACCACCTAGGGAATGACATTAGCTGCCCGGGATGATGCCTCTGGTCCAGACATCCTGCTGGTCCAGACATCCTGCCGCCGAGAGGGGCTAATCCTGCAGAGATGGACGCGAGCTCCACAACCTTACTTCTCCTTTGCAGTGTCCCAAACAACTCCGTAAACCACACAAGAGATGCACCACAGAGCAAGGCACCCCTTGCCCTCTCCACCATCCCCCGAGGCGAGCCCAGGAGCCTTGCCTCTGCCTTGACACGCTCGTTTTCATACCTACACACGTGCCCGCTCTCCCGAGGCAACCAGTTGCTGAGCACAAGGCTTCAAAACATCTCACTGATGGCTTGAAGGAGCTCTCAGCTCCTGCCTGAGCTGCTCGCTGGAAAAGGCAGGAGGGTGGAAGCAGAGGGGAGCCAAGCAGGGTCCTTCCACTGTATCCTTGCAGGCCAAGGAGAGGTCACGATGCATCCTCCCTGCTTTTTCCCCCCGAAATGAACTCCCCGTGCCCGGCATGTCCTGGAATACAATGCTCCACAGATTGACAGCTTCAGGGTCACCGCTGATTTCAAAGGGCTTTTCTGGCAGGTTGCACCGGGCTGGCTTTGCACGCTGCCGGGGAGCAGCCGGGTACGCAGCTCAGCCTCTTCAAAGCAAGAGGGGCAAAGACTGGGAGTGGAAGCGGGGCTGGAGCTGTCCTGATTTACTCCCAAGAGATGTTCATGTTGGATTACGTTTGGAGCTTTTGTGAAGTTCTTGTTTGTTGTGTGTTTTGTTGGGGTTTTTTTTTTTTTTAATAGCCTTAAAATGAGCCTTATCCTGTAATCTCTCCCACAGCCACTTGGCATTCTCACAGGGAACCTGACAAATGCACAGACATCCTTGGATGCCTTTCAAGGTCAGCTTCACCTGGGGAGGGGGGGGTTTCCATCACATCACACCTTCCTGACACTTCCCGAGTTCAGTTTAGAGCCCACACACACCCTTGATCAAGGTGGGGAGCAAGCACCCGGACTGTTGCCTCAAACATTACCGACCTCCTCGCTCGCCTGCATCGCAACGCATCAAAATAATAACTAAGAAAAAAAATAATTTAAAAATAAAAAGACTACTGCTTTGCCTTCATCTAAGATTACTTTCAGTTAATAAGGAGAAGGAAGCAATTCATTTCTCAGCCATGCTCTAAACTCCAGTGTTAGCGAGTTTAGAGCAAGCCAACACCCAATAAAGTCTGAGCAGACTTCACTGGAGCTGAACCAGACCTCTGTTGGGTCCATTTAAAATGTTCTGAGCATTCTCATCAGATCCTTACTTTTAAGTAGAGTTACAGTCAAAAAAAACTACTCTGCATACACGACCCCAGAGGTTTCATATTTCTTCTGCTGCGGTGACAGTTCCCGACCAGATCTGTTTAATTTACAAGTTGGGAGATAGGGTTGCTTTCCACCCCCGCTCTCCCTCAAAACTGCCAGCCCTGCAAATTCCTCTGGAATGGAAATACTGGATGGCTCTGCCACCTCGGCACAGGATATATGGCCCTGGGCACGGCTCCCGGGACACGAACGGATGGGAGAGGGATCCCAGAGACACGGCTCACTGGGGATGAGGTGCTGGGTGCTCTTGGAGAGAGGACACAGCAAATACATAAAGGGCGAGTGTCAGGAGGATGTAGCCAGGCTCTTCTCTGTTATGTCCAATGATGGGACAAGGGGCAATGGGTTCAAGCTGGAGCATAAAAGGTTCCACAAAAACATAAGGAAAAATTTTCTCACTGTGAGGGTGACGGAGCTCTGGACCAGGCTGCCCAGAGGGGATGTGGAGTCTCCTTCTCTGGAGACATTCCAAACCCACCTGGACACGTTCCTGTGTGACCTGCTCTAGGTGGTCCTGCTCTGGCAGGGGGATTGGACTGGATGAGCTTTCAAGGTCCCTTCCAACCCTTAACATTCTGTGATTCTGTGAAAGCACCAGCAGAAAGCCACTGTGTCTATCTGTGGAGGGTATGGGGTTTTTTTTAATTATAGAAACAGATTTTATTTTTTTTTTTTGCAATTACTGTTTAATATAATGGAATCTATCATTAAAGCACTGGGTTCAACCGCTCTGATCTTTTCCCGTTTAAATAAAGACTGATGGAAAAGGCTCTGGGAATTGGTACCACCCACCAGGCTGGCATCTCTAACTCGGGAGCTCGAGCGCAATCAGGTCAGTCGGGAGAGAGCTGGGAGCTGCACATTCACAGCTCCCTGCAGAGCGAAAACAAACAGAGCTGCTCTGCGGTGCCTTGAGCAGGGAGATACCAGCTGTGCCGGGGAGGGCATGGCACAAAGCACACACCCTGAGACCTCACAGCACCTTTTTCCCCCCCCCCCCCCCGAAGTCTTTTCGTTGCACACATGGATGGAGGAGGAGTTGCAGGTCCAACATCTCATCTTGGGGTCCTTTCTGCCCTTGCCGGCAGCCTCCTCCCATCCTCCCCCATTCCCTGGCCCGACACCGAACCTCTCCTGACGTGCCACCTAGACAGTAAAAAAGTCCTTTAACATCTACAAAACCCCCCTAATGCCTTCCAGAAAGAATCAAGTCTAGCCAGGTATTCCCGCGGGCACAGCCAGGCTTAATCCTGCATCCGAGATCCAAAGCAATTTGGATTGCTTTAGTCCCATTGCCCTCTGCAGAACAGAAGCCACTTGGTACCAATTATTCCCTTCCTTACCTCAAATCCTCCTCTTAGCATGCAAGAAGCTGAGAAAGCCTTGATCTCAAAAGCAAGCAGAACCCTTCAGTAAGCACTTTTAGCAGTATTTTAATAATAAAAATTCTAATTAAATTTTTACATATTTAAATACATTTGCCATGTATTTTCATTAATAACATTCTGTGCCGTCTTTAATTTCATAATCTCCTGGCCCTCAGCAAATAACCTCCTCCAAATACTCCAGCATACCTGGCACAGCATCCAGAGCTGAAGGGCTCTCCCAGGGCCACCCTGCACATAGGTGGCATTGGCCCACAGTCTTCTGCTGCCATCGGGATGAGAGGGAATGGGAAACAAAACCAAGAGGGCAACCTGGATATGGGTGTTTGTGGCAGACCCAAGAACCCACATCACACCAAGCCTCTGCCAAGTGGGGATGTGGGAATGTTTTCTTTGCTAGGACCACTGCCGACAAAGCACGAGGACAACAGGCATCCTTCTCAGAGAACATCCTATTTTCAAGACCATTGTCACATTCAAGACAAGACACTCAAATTTCCAGGGCTTTAAGTATTTGCTGAGCTTCAGTTCTTTTCCTTCACATTGAAGATAAAAGTGGGGAAGAAGAAATGACCCCAAATGGGCTGCAATCCCTTCTGATTTCTATGGTACCATCTGTAGAGTGGGCAAAAAACCTGCCTCTGAAGATGAACGCACTGCCTGGAGTAGACTGGTGTTTAGTAGCTGGGCAGAGCTCTTCTGCAGTTTGGTATTTATTTTATTAATATTATTATTATTATTTTTAACCATGGAACCATTTTATTAATATTAATAAACCCGCAGAAAGTGCTAATTTCCTCCATCATTCTCCTAATTACCTCTATTGAATTGTGAGGATCATCTGCATGAATAATGATGACTCCCCGTGCATTTGCTCTGCTGTTTCCTGCACAGAAAGCAGCAAGAACCAGCTCTTGCACCCGCAGATGGGAGGCAAGGATTTTTCAAACCACCACCAGATGCCTCCTGCATCAGCAGCAGTAACCGACGGACTCTTCCCCCAGCCTCAAAAGCCTGGAAGAGGTCACCAGATGCATGAAGACAAAGGATGGGAGGATGAGACAGGTCTGCTAAGGAGAAGGTGACTCCTCTCGTGCTACTTCTCCGTGCACAAAGTCTCTTTCTGCTCCTCTGGAGCTCCAACACCCTCACAAGCACTTTCAAACAAACACTGCACGGACAGCGTGTTGCCATCCCAGAGTCAACAGTGGTTTTCCTACACGTCCTGGCCAAGAGAGAATCTCACCTTGGCTTTTGATCCCAAGAGTGAGCAGCATCACCAAGGGGCGTCTCCCTTTGCCACACGCTGACTGGGACAAGAAGGTCCTATGTTGGGTGGAGGAGGCTATGACAGTGACAGCTACTCCCCAGAGCACGGTGTGCAGGACCGAGAACCAAGAGACCTTTTATTTCCTTCTATTTTTATTGCTGATGCCAAGATGTTTTTCCTTCCTAAGGTCCTGAAACCTTCTAGGTGACTAAGGAAGGAAATTGGTTGAACTTAAAAGATCTTAAAGGTCTCTTCCAACCGGAACAATCCTATGAAACCACAAGCAGCATGGGAATGCGTTCCAGCTCCAGCAACACCCCGAAGGGCTGGTGCTCAGCACAAAACCAAGGAAGCCTCAGCAATGTCACCTCCACGGCTCCTCTATGGGAGTCCCTGCTGCGCTGGCTCTGCAAGGTGAGCCAGGAGGACAAGGGACACAGGCACATCTCTACAGCATGTGACTCCAGCACGGCCTGGCAGTAACAGCTGCACAACACCCTTGGGCTTGCTAAGGGACCGTAAGTCTTTAAAAGATGGATGATGTTCTTGGATGGGATCCATTCCCCTGCAGCTACCACATGCCGACAGGCTCGCAGAGAGGCAGAGGTCTGCCAGCACAGGGCAGCTTGACGCTGCCTCTCCACGATGGACCCTTTGCAGGACCGGGCATCCTCTGCTACCAGCCCCGACTGCTGCAGGACGTCTGGCCAGGGAGAAAATTCAAAACACGAAGGAGATCTCCACAACAATCACTTCTCTTACCATGGAAAAGCCATCTCTGCTGGCTCAGGCAGAGGGAGAAGATGGGACATTTCTCTCACACACACACATTTCACTTGCTGTGAGCATGCTCCTCTGACATGACACCCAGATTTTGTTGCCTTCAGCTGTAAGGTGGCCACGGGCTGCCCTTCTGCCTCCAGAAAGTCCTCTCCTCTGGCAAGGGGATGGGACACTCATCGACGTCTCCCCTCAACTGCAGCAGCATGACAGGGAGAGGGAGGGAAGGTGAGCGAGGCTCTCGCTTCATGAGAGAGGCTGCCTGGATCATATTTGTATTCATTTTCATGAACTCCCCATAAAAGTCACTAATAGAACACAATCTGCTAATTAAATTTCACGCAGAAAGGCATTTTCACCTTAGATTAGCAGTGTCCTTGCACATTTTTTGCTACTAATGTACTAATAACATCTTATTTATCTTATAAATGAATTCCCTTAGACTTATCATTAAATTTGAGATATTAACACACTCAAGTGAACCCAACGTGAAAAAGGGGGGAGGGCGGGGGGGGAATAATTCCAAAGGGATGGAAACCACGAGTCCATTTGCCTTCCATTTTACTGCTAGAGAAGAAAGGCAGCAGGCTGACAGTTCAGGGGAGCAACGTCCTGCCTTGAAGTGCTGCAGGGGTGCGAGCGAGGGCAAGGAGCCCTCGCCAGCCCCCAGGTCCCGCTGCCAGGGCTGTGCCAGCCAAGCCAAGGGCTTGTACAGCTGCAACCCCAGCTCTTCTTGCTGGGGAAGTCTCTATTAAGTGGTTTCACGCCACAGAGCACACAGAGGATGGAGACACATCTCGCCCCATCCTTGCTCATCCCATTGGGGCCATACCTCCAGACGTTCACCGAAACTCCCATTTTCCAAGGATTTGTGCTCCCCCCCGACAGAGACGCCCCATCCGGGTGTGCAAATGGGCTGGAGAGGGACAGCTGCTGCACCTGCTTCCCAACCCAGGGCCTGGATTTAAAATATTTGTCGAAGGGAGGAAGGAGGTGGGGGAGAGGCGTTCTTGATCATGAATCTTGGCAGGATGCAGCTGCTGCCTGTGCTTCCCTGCCGCTGGCTGGAAGATGGATAACGGAGAGAAGGGTGAGCTGCAGTGTTCAAATCCAGACCTGCTTTCACACGCTGCCGAGAACCCTCCCCTTCTAGAGCTGTGTTTTTCTGGTGACACATCCTCAAAACTCCCTTGCACCCGGCTCAGCAGGAGATGCATCACCGTCCTCCTGAGCATCACGTAAGGGCCAGATGCCAACCACGCAACGACTCGGTGCCCACCGAGCTGCACCTGCAACAAGGGGCTACCTTTTTGTATCTGGCTTTTCATTCCGACTGAGGCTTTTTGTCCCAAATTAGGGTTTAGTCTTCACACAGACTGGATCAAATCCCACCCCGGTTGAGCAAAACAAGAGCAATGACCGATTTGGCCATGGCCCTACAGTGCTCAACGGCCAACTTCTCCGAAGAAAACAACACCCAACCCTCTACTATTCCAACAGCAGCATTTTCACCCCCTTCCTGAAGATCCATCCCTTTCCCATTTCTAATTGGATGAGGCAACATTGACATCCAGTGGCCGATGAGATTAATCGCAGCAGAGCCAGAGGATTTTCTCCAGGGATGGAGCAAGGGCTGGTGGTGCAGCCTGAGCTGCAACGCGGACATCAGCATCCCACTGCTCTCCTTCCTCTGCATCCTCCTGCCAGGGTCACTGACCTACCTGCAGACTTCTTGCAGGACACCTGCTGCCCCAGCAATGGCACTGCTCCCTGGGCAGGACAGCCCCTGGATGCCTTGGCATGCTGGATTTTTCCCAACAGCTCACCAACACCCCGTGACCCGTCACAGAGGACACGCTGCTTTACTAAACACAAGTCCATCCTGCATGGGACCAGCCGCCTCTCCGGCACTTCCACCACCGCCTACTCCCGCATGCAGCCAGAACCTTCTAGTTCAGCATCAGGCCCTCCCCGAGAGCCTTTCTGCTGTCTCAAGCTCAACCTGGACCTCCCTGGCCATGTGTTTGCAGCTCACACCTTCTGCCCACCATCAAAGGCCACCGGCTCTTGGCTGTACAACACCATGGCACAGGGCTGGTTACGGGTAACTCCTCATCCTCAAAACTTTTCAGACACAATCTACAGCTGGACATCTGTGAGGTGCAGGGGAATTTCTGTACTCCCCGCTGTAAACTGAGGCACCAGGAGAGAAGAAAGACCAAGGTGGAAGGGGAAAGTTGTAAATCCACTAATCAGACCATCTTGCCAACTACAGAGCGATTTGCATGCCTACGGGGGCACTGCGATGCTCTTCCCTCACCCAGACAGCTCTGAAAAACAGAGGCTCCCCCTCCTCAGATCCGCTTTAAAGGTTCTCCAGTTTCTGTGGGGCTTTCATTTTATTTTAAAAAATACTAAGGCAGATTACATGCTCCGCAATTAAATATTGATTGGGAATTCTCCCCAAGTATGTTTCCCCTCCATCTCTCCGCCTCCACCGGGAGATGTCAAGTTCTGTTTCCTAAGCTGTCCCCATCCAGTGATTACGTTCATTAGGACACCAGCCTTGTGGTTAAAAGTACTTTCTTTGCTGCTGTACGTTTAATTAGACAACTCTTTCCTAGAAATTATTTATAGCCGAGCTTGGGAGCTATTGTTAGTCCGAATGTAAATAAGATTCAAAAGGGAAATCCCAGGGCACCCCTGTGGCTGGTGAGCCGCTCACTTCAATCCATTAGCATCGGTCCCAGTGCCCCTGCTCAGCACAGGCTTCCAGGGGCTTTACAGCTGCAACTTGTGCTATTTAACAAAATAATAGAGGAAGCCAGGCTAGGCATGAGTTTCCAGTTCAATTTTTGGTGGACAAAGAGTATTTTCCCCTCCCGTCGCTGCAGGGAGCTGGGACTGCCCCCAGCTTGCAGAGAGAGATGTGGCTGGAGGAGGGCAGCAAGCTGCCCTTTTGTTTGGTGAGGAAAATATCAATTTGAATTAGAGCAATATCCGTCTTTGCAAAACCATCTGAGAACACCCTCGAGCTTGCTTGAAAAGGCCGGGTTTGGAAACGTGCCCGGGAGGGACGCAGACCGAGCCCTGCGGTCTCAAAACCTTTTGCCGCGAGTCCATCCGAAGCCTCAGCACCGAGGCTTCTGGAGGAAAACCAAGTGCGTGGGTCTGATCCTCACCAGTATGACCAGACCAGCTCATAAACACAACCACCACCTCCGGGCAAGAGGGTCATCCAAACCTCAGGCCTCCTCCCGAGCCTGTTTGCAAGCAGCGCGGTCAAAAGACCAAATATCTCTGTTTTCAACTTTAATTAAGTACCAGGCTGGGCAGCCGCTCTCTTCCCACCGCCCTGCGAGAGCTTTGCCGGCAGCGTTTGCCAACCGCCGCCTTCGTCGCGCGGCACCGGGGCGATGGAGGCCGGATGCTTCCCCCTCCTGCCAGCCCAGCGCTCGCCAACCGACCGCGCATCATTTGCTGCCTGCTTCACGGGGTTAATCTCGCATTTTCACACCTTCGCTGTCCTCCTGGCATCCAAGGGAGAGGGGGGAAACGCGCTCGAGCGCGTTATTTAGCAGAACAGCACTCAGAGGCTGGGGAAGAGCTGCTCCACGCAGGGAGTGGCAGCGAGGCCGCGGGTGATAATGTGAGAAAAAGGGTAAACCCCTAAAAAAACCAAAAAAACCAAAACACAAACCTAAAAACTAGAAATAGTGAAAAAAACACAGGCTGCAGATCACTGCACCGGGCACGAGCCAGTTGCATCCACCCACCACGTGGTTCTGCCGGGACTGGGAGGAAAAGCAAAATGGAAAAAGCCAAAGGCTCGGCTGCCAGTTTTGCTTTCGGCCGTCACTGAGATCCCCGGCGTGGAGAAGCCGCCTGCGCGAAGTGTCCCAGCCCTGCCGGTGCCAGCCAGGCTGTTGTCACCGCTGCCAAGCCCAGGCAGAAGCCATCGCCGTTCTGGAGGGTAACGCCATGGGGAAGTCTATTATTTGAAACATATAATTGATTCTAATTCATCACTTATCGCACGGTGACAGATTTTTATATAGTTTATTATCTCCGTCGCAGCACGGGGGCCCGGGGGGGGGCTGGCTCCTATTGTTTGGCAGTTCCTGCTCCTGCCTCATCTCTAGCTGCTCCCGTTATCTGTCTGATTAAGTTAGGGATTCTGGTATCTCAGGGTCCCCAGGTAACTGTCAGCGCTCATATCCTCCCCTTGCAGGATTAAAGCAGCCTTTCTGCACCTCTCCTCCTTGACCCGTCTGTCACACGCCGTCTCCGCACTCAGCTGATGATTTTGGGGACGCAGAGATAGCCACTGCCCCCCCTCCCTGCTCCCAGATGCTTGGCAGCAACACATGCGAAGTCCTCAAGGACCAAGGTACCCTTGAGACCTTGCAGGATGCAAACCCAGTCCCTGTTGCCTCCGTCCCTCGGCAGCAGCATCTCAGCACCTCAAGGGGAAATGGCAACAGCAGCAAAAGAAGGTACCCAAAAGTGCTTGGTTGAGCACAGGGATGTGCAAATACCCCGCGTGAAAGCAGCTCAGCCCACAAGAGCCCCACTCTTCCTCCCCAGCGTCTCCCCTCGTACTGCAGCGATCTGGGATCGTAGCTAAAATGGGTCGATTTGGAGAATTTCCACTTCACAAGGCGCTTTCAACTTCTCTGCACTTTGGTTTTCTTCGGTTTCAGAAGGGGAAAAAAGAAAAGAAAAATACAAGAGCGCCTGCAAACTTTCTTCTGACGAGCTCAGCGACTCCAAAACCGCCAGAAACTAGAATTTTCTTCTGACACTTTCTAAAAGGAGTCGCTTTGCAATTTCAGTATTTCATTTCAGCATTTTAAATTATTTTGAATTATTTCTACAACATTTCACGATGCTAAATGCAAGGCTGAGCATCACGCGGCACAGCTACGGGGATGTCATTATGTGACATAACACAATGATTGAAACATTTTACAATTTGATCCCATTTTAAAATCATTAAGGGCTGCTGCTTCTCCCTCCTGATTGAAGCATCTTGGGTTTATTTCCTAGATCAAAGCGCTGTCTTGTTCAAAATGTAAGGAAAACAGGCTGACATTGTTCAAAAATGGCGTCAAAACCAGTTTTTACAACACAAACAGCAGCCACTTTCATCTCCGTGTCAAACTGCTTCATTACAACAACAAACACGAGGCACTTTCATCTCCAAACTGGGATGTTTTAGTTGACTTTAAGTAGCAGCTGCCCTTAATTATTTTAAAAACAAAAGGAAACATCGCAAGGATTAATCTGTTTCCGTGCCGGTGACGACTCGTAGAAATTCATGAATAATAAAAACAAAACCTCCAAACAAATCCAAGCAAAACTTTCAAAGAGTGGAATTCTTCGGGATATTTCTGCCAAGGAAACGGGTGCGAGGGAGAAATGCCAGATGCTGGCAGTGATACCTGCACGCCGTGAACCCTCCATCAGCCATCGCCAGTCCAATAAGTAATTGCAGACCAGGTCTGGCAGAAAAACCAGTAAGTAAATACAAAAGTCTGATTTAAGCCCAAGCTGTGGTTGGGATGACTCTGCTCTCCAGCCTAGGCACCCAATCACTCTCCTATTTTCAGGGCAAGAAAGCTACAAGATGTATTTTCTCTCGCCTGGTTTTCCATCCGGAGGGGACACTGGTTCTGAAGCTTTGGGACCATCACATGATTATGGGATGATTATTTATTTTCCACACAGAACCTAGTGTAAAGGAAGTTGAACTGGTCAACCTCTTGAAATTTTAGGAAGTAAACAAATAGCAACAATAACTATATATATATATATCTCACTTAGACTAAACAAACTGGTACTTTCCAAACACACAAGCTTGAAGTGTACTCATGGAGAGGGGAGGCTGCAATCTGCCCGAGCTGCATCAGACAGAGCTGATTCAAACGGGATCAGAGACACCCAGAGACAACCACTCCATAAAGAAGCAAGCTCAACGCACTGCCCGACCAGATGAATTCCCATTAGCAGCACCGGCTTCGGCGGACGTGACTTTTCCCCATCCTTTGGGTGCCCGCTTGCAGCAGCGGGGTCCCGACAGGATGCTGCCGGTCCCCCGAGCCCTGCATCCCTGCCGCATCCTTGGCAACCAAACCCCTCCGCCCTTGCGAGTGCAGAAGAGGCTCTCGAGGTGCTATCGGCTGCTCCCCGAGCAGCGGAATCTCCCTGAGGTGGGCTGGGCTTTGGGTTGCAAAGAGGAGAGGGCTCTTTTCCCCTCCAGCTACTGCCTTTGCCACTGACATTTTGCTCGGTGCATGATGAGCTTCCTCCCCCACTTCCCCTAGGAATGACACTGCTGTTATCTCCACTGCATCTAAAGCACACACAGACTCAGTTTAGGGACAGTTAATTTCCAATTCTTTCCAGATGGGTTGGAATAATATCCCCAGGTGGTAAATACATTATTAAGAAGGCAGTTTGGTGTGAAATTGGCTATTAAAATATAGATAAAGTTTAATATATTGAGCTCCTTGTCAGAAAAATCACTTTAGAGGGAGCTTATTATTTGTTTGATATTAAAAGAGTCACAGCTCCGCTCCAAGTGACAAATGGGGAGGGGGAGGAAATGCCACCAATAATGAACAAAAGCTTTTTAACATTTAAATTTAGGTTTCCCCTCCCCACCCCATGCCGTTCTGGGCACGCCCTCCCAGTCTGGCTATCCGCCCCGGCCAGGGACACTGGTTGGGCATCCCTCACCCATCCCAAACGGCAGCCACCACGCTGGTGGATGAAGAACCTTTTCCTTCTTCTCTAGGAGAAGTTCAGAGTGAGCAAACTCCCCTCTTCGCTCCGTGTTTCCTCACCCTCCGGGGCATTTAGGTGGGAAAACCAAAACCCAACTTCATCACCAGCTTCATTCCGCAAACCCCATGGGATGCTCCAGCTAGGCGCCAAGGGCTCCGTCCCATTGCTACGACTCAAATAGGAACCAGTTTTACAGCAAACCCAGCCTAAATCTTTGGGATCTCCTTCCCACATGACCGGCACGCGAGGAGCAGCAGCATCCCCGGCTGGGTGGGATCGGCGAAGGATAATTATGCAGAACATCCCTGGTCTGATGTGGAATAACCAGAGACAAGCTGGATCTTCCCGTTAGGTCTCGAGTTAGGTCTCCTATTACTAAGACTTCATTAGTTTTACAAAATATACTACAGAACATTTACTAGCGGGCTATGAAGAGTCATAAATAATTAAAATTAAATTACACTTGTCAAGGAAATGAACGAACCGCTTCTCGGCGATGCATTATCCTCCTGCACTTATATTTTAAATTTTTTTTTTATTTTTAAAGCACGTGCTTACGAACTTAGCAGGTTTTTATAGATGGGTTAGAACAATATGCTCTCTGGACAAGAGAAAAAAAGAAAAAAAGGGGAAAAAAAAAAAAATACCATCGACCTGAGTTTTACCCCACTTAGCCACACAGCAGAAGAAATGACAATTTAAACCAATGGTGCTGCGGCGCATGCACCCACATTTGAAATCAACAGTGGTGTTAAAAGCATTATTAATCAGCATTATTATTATCTGGCAATTAGCAAACTTCAATAATTGGCACTTATTAGATCTTCCACTTGATGAGAATTTACTGTCAGAAGCCTTTGAGGGGAGGCACAATAACAGTCGAAAACAGCTTAACTAATTAATTAAGCCTCAAAACAGCCCCAGAACCCTTATGAAATGGGGAAAAAAAGAAAAAAAAAAAAAAGAGCAATTTGTTAGGGCTGGAGTTGCTGTTAAGGCTCCTTACCCCCAAATTAAGAGATTGCTCTGGGCTAGCAGATGGCACCTTCGCACTGCCACGCCGTGCAGAAATCCAGCTCCTCACCTACATCCTTGGGCCTTTTATTGGTATTTGTTTATTCCTGATTTCCCACCCACACTTGGCAGCACCTCCTGAAAGTCCCATCTGCAAGTTCACACCCCCCCTGGGGTGCAAGCATCTCTCCAGGGACCGAGGGAGCTGAGGCACACGATCGCCTTTTATGCCTCAGTTTACCCCTTTGCCATCCAAATCACCCTGCTTTCGAGCTTTGTTAATATCTGGAATGGGACTGGAGGCTTCTGGGATGAAAGGTGGGATAGGAGTGCATCGTATCAGTTAGTCAATAGGTAATTCCTTCAATATTTGCAAAACCAAAAGAAAGCCCTGCAAAACAACTCAGAAGGTTGTTTTACACACACAGATTTGCATTCCCGGGTTTGCATGTGCTGCTCCTGGTGCTTTTATTTGGGGGCTCTTTTGGCCTTTTTCATATGACACAAGGAAACGGCCCCAGCAAAGGATGCAAGAAGCACCTTAAATAACCCCCTTCTTCACCACAACGCTGGAGAAGACAGCAAACACGTGGCAGGCAGCGTATGGTGGACATGCACAGGGAGAACCCACCAGACTGCACCAAAACCCCTCAAAGACAGCCAGAGATTGGCACCAGGGCGAGGACAAGGCAGCGGTGATGCCATGCTGGGGTTCACCATCTTTTTCCATCCAAAGGATGCTGGAAGAGAGGAGACCCTGGTCTGCAAGCAGCCCCTCTGACCATAAGTCTTGGGCAGCAGCAGTGCCAGGTCTCATCTGCAGTCTCCTCCACATCGCGCTGATTAGCCAAGCGCCAGCCCTGAGCTGCAGCTGCTCCTCCAAAGAAAACTCCCACCCCTCCTTGCCATCTCCTCCTCCTTTCTCTTCCCTTGGCAGCCAGACGCGTGCAATTATCCACCGAGCCCGGCTCCCCGGTCCTCCCGCTCTGCCCGGCTCCTCCGCCCCCGGCTCCTCGAGCCGGAGAAGTTTGCAGCGAGCGTGGCGAGTGCCTTCACTAGTGGAGGAGGAGGAGGATCAAGGTTGCGGATGCTCCTTTCAAAGAAGACCTGGAGAGGTTTGGAGGAGAGGCGGGGCTGCCTTGCAGGCTTCCCCAAGAACATCTTATTAGAGTCACTTTCACACATCACTTGAAAGCTGCCTGACAACGTCCTTTCTTTAACAAAGCAAATATTGTATAAATTAATAGCCCTTCAGGGAAAGACAGAGGCAAGCGCTTCCCATCGCAGCCCCGATGGCCACTTTCCACAACTTGCTTTTGCAGCCTACCAAGAGCGAACTGCTGGCAGACTGGGGAGGTGACACTGGCACAAACCCTCCATCGGCACCGTGACACACGAGCAGAGGTCTCGGGATGCCAAATACACCCCGAAACCTCCATGAAGGAGCCTGCAGAAAGCAAATCGAGCCCTGAATCCTGATTGTTGCATTCCTGAAGCAAGCTCAAGGATCTCTCTTAGATCACCATCAATATTCCAGCACGCACAGTTGTAATGTGTGAAGGTAAAACGATGCTTCTGCAAAAGCCATCGCATATGTGGCTCTCCTGCTCACAAATCCGCGGGCTGATTTTGGTTGCCCGCAAGGTTGCAGCAAGCTGCAGGTGCAGAAGACCTGCAGAGAGGAGAGAGGCTGTGGTCTTTGTTCAAGAAGACCAGGAGACACCTCGATCTGAAAGGGATGGGAAGCGGTACCCAACCTGCCACTCATTCCCATTGTGCTTGGTCCCCAAGGTGCAGCGCTGAGGATGCTGGGCTGGGATGCCTAGTGCAGAAGTAGTTTGCACAGATGCATGGGTGGGAGTAGTTTGGTTTCTACTCTTCCAGTCTGATTTGTATTAAGATGGAGCTTGAAATCCTTGTAAAGAGGCTCACATCTGACTCTGAATGGACTTTTGGTGGTGGGGCCATTGCCTTGGCTTGGCCACACCAGCCTGGGAACCTGCAAGCAGCCCAGCGCACCTCTTGCCCTCCAGAAACCTAAGAAACACATCCCTGGCTGCTTATCATAAGGAGAAGATGCTGGCAACCGCTTTTACCTTTGTGCAAACCACCATGGACAGGCCTGAGAGCAGATGGAGCTTCCTACAGCCACTTGCTAACTGCATCAGCCTCCCAGAAGCGCGGCTCTTGGGGGCTTCGCACGGCGTTCCTAAAAATATTCACGAAGCCGGCGCTTGTTTCTTTCCCTTCCCTTCCTTTGCTGCTTATTCCCTTTTATCATGTTTGAAAACCCTGAGCTCCCTCCTCCATCCATCCCGGCAAAGCAGCTCCCTCAGTGAGTACCCTCAGCAGAGCCCCACAGTTGATTTAACCTCTGTTATCTCTGCGATTAGCCCCCACCGCTGAGCAGATAGTTGGCTCTTATCAGCCCATTAAAGAGCCAAAGAACGCTGTTACCAGTTTTTTATCTGCAAAACACACACAAAGCCCCGCTGATTATTCTATTAATTTGTTAATGAACCTGTCTTGCCAGACAGACTCTCTTTGCGCCTTTGCAAAGTAGGGGTAGGGAATTTTAATCTTCCTGGGGGTTCAGGCCCTGGGCTCACAAGGTTTTTCATCTCCAAAGTTCTGTAGGATCCAGAAACAACAAGTCCTCCCCTATTAGAAGCTGCCAAACAAGTGTCCTTCAGGGAGTGCCAAGTGCCAAGACTACCTCAAAACCCTAAATTCCCCAGCTGAGAGTGCCAGAGAGAGCCCACGCTGCCAGCACCATGGGTACTGGATCCACCTCATGCTGGAGAGACCCCAACAGGTCCTGCTTCTGGTGACAGACAGAGCCAGGAAGGATTGAAGGTCAAAGCAGCTGCCTTGGACCTGACAAGGCAGACCTCTCTCCCTGCCAAGGTCGGCTCAAAATCTTCCAATTGACTCTGAAATAATGAGGTATTAAAAATAATAAATTTCAGGCTGCATTTGTCGGCCCTCTGAGCTGCTGAGATTTGCAAGTGCACGCTCTCTTGCTATGCAGGAGCCTTTCCACGGCACCTTAATGCCTCCCAATCTTTAATATATTTACTCTAGCAACACCCCTGTGCAGAAGCGATATTATTATGGCTGAGGAGAGGCGCAGAGAGCCTGGGATGACACAGAAAGGCAGCAGCAAAATGAGCAATTCACCCCAAATCTTCTAAATCCTGGGCTGGCGTTCTCACCACCAGGCTCCTCTTCCTCCCCTTCTATTTGCTCACGGCCAGAGATGCTTCAAACTGAGGAAGGGATGAAGTAAAGACCAAAAATAGGTGAAAAAGCAAGGCTGACCTGTCAGGATTGTGTGCGAGTCCCTGGCTTGCAGCATTCACTGGTCTCCTTGGCCCACCTCATGGGGAAAAGATAAAAACCCACTCGGTTTTCAGTTATTTTTAGGCAAGGATAGCTGGATGCTTAAGCACTTCTAAAGCTGCCAGTTGCACAACAAATTAAATGCATAACCCTGGAGCACTCAGAGGATGAATACATTATGGACAAAAGAAACATGCCATCACACCCACACACAGCTTTGTTTACTCTGCATTCATACATGACTCTGTTGTCACCTCCATCCCTGACTCCTAATGATAAAAGACAAAAGGCAGCGAATTCCTGCTCAAACCCCCAAAGTCTCCATCTGATATGCACAAATGCAATTTGTCTGAAAGCCTCCCGAGGCCTCCGATCGCAGGGAGATGCATACGGAAAGAGCTGCAGGTAGGACCCAGCTCAGCAAGGAAAAAAGTGTCACCAACCAGTGTGGAGCAGGAGCCCCAGGAGCCCAGCCCAGGCACCGCCCCAGCCCTCTCCAAAAATGTGGGACCCGGCTTCTTTGCTGCTCAGTCATTCACACGTCTGGAAGTGAACGATTTCCCACAGACGTTCCACAGCTGCCACCGTTCCTATAGGAACCCATCCTATTTATCATGCCAAGCAACGCGAGGTATTTGTAGTCACGCTTAGCGGGTTTCAGCCATACTCCAAACCAGCCATCCTGGGTTTTTTTGCACAGAACCAGGGCTTGATCTGAAAATCAGAACTACACAAGACTTTCAAAGCCACGTCGCCTTCATTAGATCAACCACTTGGAGCCTCCTCATCGTGCACGCTTGTCTCCTCTGAAACGAGTAACTTCATTTATAGCCTATGTTTTGACACCTCACCCCAAGTTTCCTCTGATACATCCCCAATTCCAAGGCAGACTCAAAGGTTCTTTAAACCAAAGCTTTTCAAACCAAAGCTTTTCAAACCAAAGCCACCACAGCACCTGGCAGGGCATGGACCAGCTGGCCTGCAGGTCTACTCCATCTGCCGCTGGCAACAGCTTTCCAGGTCAAAGCACGTTTTCATTGCACAGAGCAGAGACAACTTGTGCTGTAAGGAGGCCAGAGGATCTCTGCATTAATGAGCATGAGCATGAAAGCACATGGTCTATGGCTGGAAGGAAAAGGGGAGACAGGCAGGTCTTCAAAGAGATGAAAACACCCATTTTGCACCCAAACACCCTCTCACAGATCCTCAGGGGAAAGTCTCCTTGGAGATAATACTGTGGGAAGACCCATCTCTACAGGGCCCGATGTCAGAACGTTTATTCCTGACTCTTCTGGATTCTCATACACAACAATGTACTTTGAACCCTTCCCTCGGGGAAAGGCCACAGTAAGCCCCACTTGGCACATGTTCAGGTCTGGAGGCTGATTAAATGAGACACACACCGGGATGCTGCCGACGGTCACCCCGAGCAAGACAGTCCTGCGAGCATCTCAACCAGGAGAATCAGCTCTGACCTCTCGGAGCCCAACACGCTGCTGGAAAAACAGGCACCCTTCAAACAACAGCTTTTACTACCACCGAGTCCATTTATCACACTCCTTGCCAGACATATTGTCTGGGGTTTTTTTTTTCCCCCACCGCTACAAGGCAACGCTCATAGCACAAAGACAAACCCACCAGCGTGTAGTTTCTCAGCTCGACGGCTTCCTACAGCACCGAGCACAACTTGGCATCAGCTCCTGACTGCAGTTCTGAGCACGACGGCCGCAAAAAATACCAGTTAACAGCTCACAAAATGGAGCTGAGCTGGAACACGCTGCATGGGGCGGAGGAGAAAAGTCTGGAAAGGGCTTATTCTGCCTTCTACATTCTGGCAAAGAGAAACAAACCTCCAGCCCCCAAGCCTTGCGTTATCGGGCAGCCTGCATCCCAGCATCATCCAGGCGTCCTCGCCCCGCAGGACTTCTTCCAGCCCGGGATCCTCCCAACAGGCACTGTCGTCTTCTTCCCTGCCTACACCTTTCTGTCTAACCAGTGCTTGGTATTTGAGTCTAAAGGTTAATTAAGTGTGGCTGCAAGAATGAAAGGCCACAATCAATTACCGTGCCTGCCTGTCCGTTTAAGTCAATTTTTAATCATGGTGATTTGGTATTTTGGGAGGCATGGGGTGAGGAGAAGGGCGAAATTCTCTTTCTTCCTCTCTTTTTGAAAGGTATTTATTCAAGCTGGCTAATTCCCCTGTCTCCAGGCAGACAGCATGCCTTCCCTGGCACCCGCCACCTTCTCCCGCCTTCCCTTTGTTTCTCTGCCACGCTCCAGAAGAAGGAAGCCAGCAGAGATGGGGGAATGCAAGAAATATGGGCTTCAACATAAGCCTTCCGCAGCTTTCTGGACCTGCTGCCTGCCCCAAATACTCGGGGGTTTTACTCTGGAGGGACTGGAAATGGACCCAGCACACTCAGGTGGAGCATCACATTGCCAGACCCCCCCATCTCCAGCAGCTCTTTGAACCACTGCCCTAAACTTGTTCTCTCCAAGACAAATCACCCTCGATCACCCTCGAACACGACTCACCCGCATCCCCCCCTACAAAAACGGCTCCTTGAGACCACACCAACCCTCAACCCTCAACACCCACCCGCCACCCCGCAAGCACCGCGTGCGCCCACCCCCCACCAAGCTCCTTTTGCCTGTTGTAATAATTAACTATTTAAAATTCAGGCCGTGCTAATCGCAGCGGTCGGGGCTGTGTTCTCATTACCCAGGATCAATTCCTGTTTAATATTCACCTCCAGGGGCGGATGTGGCTGGAATGAGTTGCCGATTTCTCTCTCGCTATGCCAAAGCTAATGAGTGGCTCCTGCTATTGTAGTACAGTCACTCGCCTGTAATCAGTCAAAATAACAAGCAACAGCACCTTCCAGGGACGCAAAGTCTTCTACATAAATATACATAGACAGTCGGCCATGCCAATGGACTCCACATCTCAATGAGCTACGGCCACGGCGCAGCCCTTCCTCGCGGGCGCGGGGACAAGCCCACAGCCCAGGAATCAGATCTCGTCCTTACAAGGCATCACAGAAGGGCTTGTCCATGTCTGGAAGCTCCTCTGGCTTCACAGCGTGGCCAGCTATCCCTGCATCCACGCACACACACCTAGCATGCTGGTGCTCCTTCTCCCTTGCTGGCTTCAACAGATGCATCAGTGCTCCACGAGAACCATCTGCAGAGTAATTCCCGAAGAGGTCCACGCGTGCAGCGCACGCCCCATGGTAATTCACGGCCCTGAGAGTCAATCTTCCCTTCAAACCTCTCTCCGTGGCAGAACACAGAGCTCTTGTAAAAGAATAACAGGGAAAAACCACCCTGCCTGCTCCCTCTGAGGCATCTGCTGACAGATCTTGCATGGGATGCGATTAATTTCCATCGCCCTCCTCTCCCACCCGAGGGAAAAATGGAGATGCCTTCTTTTCCCTCGGCTTTTGTGAGCACTGGGGGAAATCTAAAACCCATTTCTCTGCGGAAAGCAACAAAACACATCGAGCTGGTGGCACCGGCATCAAAGAACAGCACAAGTTCCCCATCACTCCTGGGGATGTGCAGCTGAATTAACATGCAAGAAAGTCCTCCTAAGGCTGGTCCCGACTAAAGGGCTGAACTGTCGAGAGACAGAGAGCACGGAGGAAGACAGTGGGTCTTCTTAGCAGGGCTGTAAACATGTCACCTGCACGTCGGCCAGCTCGTTCACGTGGAGATGCGAGTGGCACATCATCCAGGCAGCGTCACTTCTCATCAGCCCTCATGTGGACAGGTCACAGGACAGAAGGAAGATGGGAGCTGGCAGGAATCTTCATCAAACGGCCAAATGAGCCTCTTTTTGTTCCTCAGCAGCAATTAAGGGCAGGAAATTAACCTAGCATCTTCTCAGCAGGCAGTGGTCACCACGGTGGGTGACAGCACGCTCCTCGCTCAGTTCCACCACGGCAGGCACTACCTGTCCCCTGCCAGCACTGAGGAGACAGGAGCACCCTTGGCCTTGAGGAAACCTCCCAAGGGAAGTGAAGAGCTGCCCAGTAGTCTCTGCTCATCGTTACTGCTGGGCACCATGGATGGAGCAAACCCACAGATGCCTTGAGGACGTGTGCTTGCTGAAAAATCAATAACTAGTATTAAAAAATGGATCCGGTTCCCATTGGAACAGACTGCTCAGGGCTCTGCCATAATTCTGCAGAACAGTCAATATTTACTGTAAGTGTCTCAAATAAAGACTGAGCTTCGATTTAGTAAGATCGTTATTGTGCCTTAATAATATGCCAATAGATTATTAAACATATTTACTGAGGGGAGGAAAAATAGGCTAGGAGATGAAAGGGCATCTGACGCAGGAACACGATGTTAACTAGGGAACCTAATTGCGCAGAGCTGCATTAGCCAAATTATCTTTCTGTCATTAGGAAACATTTGATAAAGGCATTAAAATGCTCCAGATAGAAGAATGATACATGAACGTTCAAAGGAGGTGGGCAAGAGGACAAACTGCGTTCCAACCATTCATTGCCTGCATCCGCTTCTCCGCCAGGCCTTCTGCTGGTACTAAGGGCTCTCCCTGCTCCAAAAAAAACAGAGAGGTGAAAGGCTGGGAGCAGAGAAGAAAGCAACCAATCTTTACAGATCACCTCAGCAGCAGCGACTCCGAGCCCCCGGATCTGCTGCCGTCAGAGCGCTCGCGAGAGCGTCGCGGGGTTCCAAGTGACATTTGGCTGGGTGCTGAACAAGGCTCTTTGCTGTCGGAGGATTTTCACGACGCAGCCACAAATGTCACTTCAAGTAACACTTGCGGCTCAGCAGCCAATTCTCACTTTGAAAATACAAGGGAACGTCAACTTCTGCCTGTTTTCCTCCTAGTCTCAATCGTCCTCCTCTTGCTCTAAACCTGGCACAATCGACCGATTTTTTTTTTCTTTTTTTTTTCCTTTCCTTGTCCTTTTTCCACAACTTCTTGATGAAATGTAAATGGTTTTCAACTTTGATCTTTATGCTTCCTGGCTCTTTCTGACACCTTTCTTCCTTAACAACTTGGCTCGAGCTCGCTGACGAGATAAGGCTCTGTCCTCCCATCTGCACCACGCAAATCATTGAGCAGCCCAGTGCAATAGCTCAGAACAGGCCCCTCTCTTTCCTAGCAACAGAAATTATTTCTATTTGGAGTAATATAGCCCCTCGATGGATTGCTGCTCACCAGGGCATTCAAATTTTGCTCATCTTGTGCCGCAGGGCAATTCTGAACGCACCAAAGCCCAGGCCGCTCGGCTACGGGATGCTGAGCAGATTGGTGATAGAAAGAGGGGCCTCCCGAGCGAAAGGAGGATTGGGATACGTGGTCTCCTACCTTCCCTGATGCCTGCGGAGGTTTAGGTGGAAGGACTGTGTTGGGAGCTGCCCAAAATGCACGGTGCGCAGCAGCAGGAACCTGCTGCGCTGGGCTTCGCACACACTACACTTCAGCTCCATGCTGAGGAAGTTCATTATGTTTGGGCTACTGGGCACATTCTACATGTGGAAAAAAAAAAAAAAAAGAGTACAGAGATCTAAAGAATGATTACTTTGGGGCGGGGGGGAAGAAGAAAAATAATTAAGGAAAGGGGGAATTAAAATTACATTCAGACCCAAAGCACACGATGCTTTCCAGAAGGGAGAACTGGGTTTCATCCCCACGTGCCCCGTACGGTGCCTGCTCACAGCACATTCCCTGCCTGCCCAGCCACGGCAGCAAAGCCATCACTTTCCACGCCTGGGTTTGATCCTAGAAGGCTGGATAATTCATGTCTTCTCAGAGGCAGAGAGAATAGAAAGGTATAACTTGCCTTCAGGCTTCCCACCCCTCCTCCTGAGATGCTCATGCCTGGCGTCAGTACAAGACTTTCTTACTTTCTGCTCTGAAAAAATGGGTTTCTCAGTGTCCTTTGTACAGGGCATCTTGCAGGGACCTGCTGCTGGTCCAGCCCAGCACACCAAGCCCTGCTGGCACAAGACAGATTGCAGGATAAAACCACCTCCTCAGCTGCCGGTGTTTTCCCACCAGTTGTCCACTGATCTATTTATTTCAAGTGGGAATGCTGGAAATCCTTGGTCCTCTGTCTGAGCCTTCCCTGGGAGGATTTTAGAGCATTTCCCAGACATCAGCAGGACAAGCTGCCCTGCTCCCCTAGGAAGATGGTACCTGAGGTTAAGATTAAGATTCATCTAAGAATAAACTAAGGCCAGAGACGTAAGAGGAGAGGTGAAAAAAACATAAAAGCAAGGCAAGAAATCACACTGGGTCCCCAGTGCCTTCAATTTACCTTCCTCTGGTGGAACTACCACGTCCAGACCTTGAAACACAGCTGCAAGTCCCAGCACCACCCTGGGTTGAACAGAGACCTCAACCCTGACTCCTGCTCCCCCGAGACCATGGTTATCACCTCCTCTCCAGCATCTCCCCATCCAGGGAGGCTTGGGAAAGACACAGCCATGACGAGCTCTCCTGAGATGCATGGACCTGTTTGCAGAATATGACTCTGTCTTTTTTTTTCCCCCTCGGTGTTTGATGGAGAGGGAAAGTTGCTCTCAGAAGAGACGGCTCTGCAGCAGCCACCGCCTCTGCCGGAGGGGAGGTGACAGATAGGATGGTGGGTGGCTCTCCGTTTACCTCTCCTGTCTGCCTGACTGCTGCTGGAAGGGAGATAATCTATGAGCAGCAGTGTGCATCAGCACCGCTCGCTCCCCCGTATAAATCAGGAGGGCGAAGCCGTATTGAAGGCAGCGCTCCCCGAGCCTTCCTCCTGCCTGCCCGCAGCGCTATCCATCTGGTGCTGAAGGTCAAAAGAAGCCTCCGAGGACAGGATAATCACTACAGAGAAGAGGGTTGCACTCCATCACTTGCAGGGTGGAGACAACACGAGCCACGGGAAGGGTGAGGATATCCCACCTCGCCGCACTCCCTTCTTCCCACCTGCGGATGAAGCCATCCCTGCTTCCACCAAGGCTGTCAACCATCCTGGTGGGACTGGGCGTCAAGAGGGTCTTGGCAGTGTTGCTTGCAAGGGTTGGGTGGGCTTGTCAGCTCTTCTGCTTTCCACCGTGGCCCTGTCTTGATGTGCAGCCCTTGACCCAGAGGAGGTTCTGTGCCTCCTTTCAAGAATAAGGAGCCTCCAGGCTCATCTACTCATCAGAGAATACACCCATCTGGGAACCAAAGCCACTACTGCCAAGGAGGAGAAGAGAAGAGGAGGAATAATGATCAAGAAGAAATACTTCTGACATCCTAAGGAAGAGCTTCGGTAGCATGAAGCATCACTACTGAGATCCGTCTAGGACCACTGTCTCCACACCCACCCTCAGAGCAGGGCAGAGAGGATGAAACCCCTGAGCAGACTGAGGGTATCCCACACTGAGCTGTGGCGTGCCGGGCTCAGAGGCTGTGATTTATCAGCCCTGTTGACACGGTCAATAACCTCATCCCTCTTTTTGACACAGCCATGATGGAAGAGGAGGTCAGAAGGTGTTTACAGATCCTGAGGTGTGACCAACAGCAGAGGCTGGGGAGAAGAGGCTGTCAGCCCACCAGACAGCATCACCCTCATTCCCCACCCCAAAGCAAGCCTGGCCCTCATCCACCACAAAGCTCCTTCCCACGTACCTCCCAGTGGCTTACCCGTGGCTTTAATTTATCTGCTGCACAACTTAATTAAAGTCAGAGTCAGAAACGAGCCGATTGAACCATCGAATCCCCCCTGGATCCTTCTCTCCCCACTCCAGCACGGCCGCTGCCCACAGCACCCCCTGCCTTTGCCAGCCCCGTGCTTGGGGTTTCCTTGGATTCATGGTTTTCCTAGACAAGAGTGACTTAGTCCTTCCTCATTTCTTTGCAAGCCAGAGTGCAGAGCTGCTCCTGCACAACTGCACACAAAAGGCAGCCCGGTCCCCCTTCTCGGGACATCGTTTCTTTCTTCCAGGCAGGAGAAGGGGTGCTCGTTTTGGCACGTTGGGTTTGCAACCCCACTGTAAGGAGCAGCAGGCTGGCCCGAGGAAATCCAGGCTTGGTACTTCTGGCATTTGTCTCTGCCAGTCAAAAGCCATAATTGGTCCCCGCGTCGGGGAGGAAAAAGAAATAACCTACCTTCCAAAGCACCTCTCCAATCAATAAGCGTTTGTCCTTTGCATCTGTGGCACGGTGGCCAGGGGCTCCCTGGGGCTGCTGCCAGCCTATTTTTCTTCTCCTTTCTCTGTCCCATCGCTTAAGCTAGGTGCTAAGCTTCACCTCTGGACCCTCTCTCTCCCCCCAAGCCAATCAATAACTAACCCTCTACTAATGACCTTTCCATCCCTCTGGAGCAGCAGATCCGTCAGAGAGCGGGGATGAGCCAGGAGCTTGCTCATCCCTTCTTGGACAGTGACTAATTGCTGCCATTAGATGCAGAATTACAGACAAAGAATGAAGGCAGGGAAATGACTGACCCTATGTTTAATGCAACCAGTGTCCGAGTGTCCATCACTCCTGCAGTGCCGGGGGAATTATAATGCAGCAGGGAGGTGGAAGTCCTCTCATGGCCGTTGGTGGGCCAGCCAGGCTTCCTCTGCTCGAGTTGGGTGAGTTATTCCTTACTGCAGAGAGAGATGTTGCTGGTAGCAGCAAAGTTTTCCCCACCGCATAAACATGAACTCGCTCACTTGGATTGAAGGTCTAAGACGAGTTAAAAATCTCCCGCAGGGCAACAGTGTGCGTTCCTCTCCTCCTCTGATTCACTCTGAAGATCTCCAGCACATTCCAGAGCGTGACCAACCCTTTCCCCCTGTAGCTGAGCTGCTCGTTTCATCACCAAGAAGCACAGCGCAGGGAACGAGGAGAACTGCACAAAATCCCCATCCAATAAATACCCATGAGTGCCCCTTTCCACACCACGGCCGCTCTCTGGGCACCTCTGAGCCTGGGCACATCCCCAGCCCAGCACTCACACCAGCGATGGAGCCAAGCTGGACTCTCAGCTTCACTGCCACCGGTGACGATGGTGGCAGATGCCATCCCCACCGGGCTGCCAGAGCTTGTGACAGACCGAGGGTAAAGGGGCAGATGCTTTTTGACTTGGACATGGAGAAAGCAGGCTCAGAAAGACACTGGAAAGGAATAAACAAGCAATTCCCACCAGTGTGGAAAGCAGGGGGAGCTTTTTGTTGCTGCTATCGTCATCGCTGTTGTTTTCCTCCTTGCAAACCCCAGGCCAGACCATCCCTTTTTTGTAAAGCATCTCTCTGATATGGAAAAATTCAGCAGCTTTCAGCCCAGGTGAAGCAACATATTCCCACCTCAGCTTTGCCTGCCTGCCTTTATGCATCTGATTGAGCCTGAAGATCTGCACTTCTGCCAGTTGCAGCTTTGCTTTGGACTGCGAGGCAACTTTCTGTATGCAGGTCTCTTTTGTGGGGGATTTCTAAGCCCCGAACTGCCAGGCACAGAGTGAAGCAGTCATCACAATTATTCTGCGCTGGATCAAGCCCAGCCCAAAAGCAGCAGGCACCTCTCCACCCGCTCCTGTCGGGTTTAGACCACGAGTTTACAGAGGAATCGGTGCGAATTTGTCTAGCTGAGCATCAGGATCTTATCTAGCTCAAACATCCTGATGGCAGCAGCCCTGCCTTGCCTTCCTACGCCCTGGTTGTCATGAGCAGCAGGAGTGGAGGTGGCTGGAGCGATGCTTCATACGACCCCTCAGTCTGGCTCAGCCCCCAGTGGGACTGTGAGCCCCAGACTGGTCACCACTACGTCCTGCCACCAGGACTGGCTGTTTGGGTCCGTGACAGCACAAGAAGAGGAGATACCTTGGGGATTTGCTTTGCTATCAGGACCGGATAGCTATCATGTCTTTGTTAGGATAAGAAATGACTGGTCATTGGAGTCAAAGCAATTAAGAAGAGCGATTACCATAACACGCCGCATCCTTCTTCCCTGGCTGCTGTCTTGCTTCATTTCCTAACTCCTCATCCAGGGGGTTTCCCCACATGGAGCTTTTAACCCCATTGAGCTTCTTTTGCCCCATCTCCTGCAGAGGGGCTGGCTCTGCAGCCCCCAGCCCACTCTTACATGTGCCTCCCTGCCGCAGCACTTTGACCCACGCCAAGAGATGATTTATGGAATTAAAAACAAGCAAAAGTCCTTAGCTCTGAATCCTTTCTCCAGGTATGGTAAATATTCATCAGTGCATCACCACACACCATACTCCTGCCTAAGGCCCTGTTCTAATAAGGCAGAAACAAGAGAGTGCAGGGCCGTAGTTTGGGGTTTTTTTTTTGTTGGGTTTGGTTGGTTTTGTTGTTTTGTTGGGGTTTTTTTTTCCAAAGCCATTTCAAACGTCCCTTGTGGGAGAGGAATGCAGGAGACGTTTTCTAAATATACTCACCCATATCTTTCTCAGGAGCGATATCATCGGCTGCAGACAGAGACTGGAGGTACAATTGCCAAGAGAAAGAGAGATTAGACAGACAGACCGACCAAGAGCAGGAGAAAAATGTGGATTTAAAGCGTAATTCATCTCAAAAGACTTCCAAGAGCCTTGCGAATAGAGCAAAACTTTGCAGAATCACGCTCTGAAGTGCCCCCACTCCACGCTCACGTTTACCAGTGTGCCCAGCAGAATACTAAACCTGACTCAAGAGCCAAGCTAAAACCAGCCTTCCTGGCACTCACTTGCAGCTGAACAGACACAAAGGGTTCCCCACACCCAATGCAAACCTACACCCTATCCACACAGGGACATCCCCATCCTGCATCCTCCATGATGCACCAGCTGGTTCAGGAGCTGTTTCCCCAGAAACAAAGCAAATGTGCCCAGCAAACCCAGTTCCCGGGGACACTTCCTCTGGCCTGTGGTCACAGCTCCATGGGTACAAACCAGCAATTCCATCTCAGAGCCTTGTTTGGGTGCTGTTTTGGCGCAAGTCATCAGACTGTGTGGCATAAGTGGATGGAAACCTGCCCATCGGCAGCGCTGGTCCTTCTACCAGCAGTTAGTCCTGGTGCCGACTGATGAGAAGATACAGGAGCCAGTGGAGGATGCTGAAGTGAAACAGTTGCTGCCTATCCCAGGCAGCCTGAGCTGCTTCCCTCCCACCACCCTATTGCCATTCACCGACGGATCGCACAGAGTGAGGTTTATTCTCTGCTTGATTGGCACGCGCTTAATTAACGTTAATGGAGCGCTCACATTGCGATCAAGGAGAGACTCTGAACCCCGAGTATACAGAATCTAAAGAATTACAGCAGAATTCATGGCCTAATTACAGTGTATTGTTGAAATACCACTTAAATATAGTGATTATTAAAAGCATATTATTGATTGGGGTTTAACTGCTATGTAAATAAATCTAGTCGAGGCAAACGGAGCCACAAATTCATTACCCAGCCGTAAATCCTCAATAAATATTTTTTCATGAATCAGTTGTTGTTTATTATGCAATAAATGTCTTATTAAGTCAAAATTAATTGCATATTTGGGGAAACTTCATCGAAGGCTTCCCCTCCCTCCTCTGCCACACGGGCTCTTTGCCAGGTGTCCTTTTAATATCCCCCCTTTCCCAGCTCCCCGTGCCCCCGGGACCGGTGGGGAGCAGGTGCTGTGCCCGCCTCGTGCCAAAGCAAATCCAACCGGCACGACGGCAGAAAAAGTCGCGGTCCCGTCACCCCCGCCCGGGACTTGGCCACCTGCAAACCTTGGCAATTAGCAAAGCTCATCAGTTGCCTTCTCCTCCTCCAGCCCGAGCACCCTGGTTCCCACGGGAGATTCCCCTCACCTCCCAGTTTTTTCCTCCAAGAGCAGGAATGGAGTGGCCGGTCCGTGCCAAACAAAGCCCACTGGCTCTTGGGGAGCCAGAAGACATTCCCCCAGCAGAGCTGGTCAAATAAAGTAAACATTTTAAGCCAGAAACGATGAAATTTTAATGAATTTCCCCTTTCTTCCACAACTACAAGCATTCAGGCTCCATAGCTGGGTGATTTTCATAGGTCCCAGCAGCTAAGAAAGAAAGAATATGAATTCCTCTTTGGGCATGAACTATCATGATGAATAATAAATAAAATAAAAAGCAGCAATATTTTGCATCTACCAAGAGCTTTTCATCTGTAGAGCTCAAAATGATTTACAACAAAAAGTAAGTGTTAGAGGTGTTAGGAAAGCAGCATTTCCTTCCTCTGGGAAATCTCAGTAGTTCAACATTTGTTTTCATCTTGAGATAGGGTGAGAAGTTGAAAGGTTTTTCTGGAATCATCAGTTCCACAACGCTGAAATTCAGAAATAGGGACTTCTTTTTTTTTTCTCTTCCCCCCTCCCTTTTGTTTCATCAAACCAGCGCATTGTACCAAACTGCATTTGCAATGTTTTGATGTGCCAATTTCAAACGAAATGTCTCCGTTTGGATTTTCCCCAGGAAAGAAGGAAAAAAATAATAAGTGAGGCATAATAGATGCTCCTGTTCCCAGCCCCTTCTCACCATCCCGCATGTAAATCTCAATGAAACCTGGACTGCTTTTGGAAAACACTTTTTTTTCCAACAAAATCCACTCAGCTCCAGGATCCCTAAAACCCATTTTACAGATGAGGCAGTTGGAGGGTCACAGAGGCAGGACCAAAACATTAAATCCAACTCTTCCCATCCTCTTCTGGCCCATCCATCAGGGATGGCAAGAGGAGGACTTGCTGCCCGTGCTTGTTTCATCCACAGCAACAAAGGCAGATGGAAAACTGAGTTTGGTTTATACAAAACAACGCCAGGACAGGAAAGGCTGAATCCATCTAGTGGAGGAAAAAAAAAAACCCAAACCAAACTAATGCTCTCATTAGAAAGCTTAATTATTAACATCAGCCTCCAGTTGTTTTCCCTGACGCTCGTTTCACTCCTGACTTCAGAGCGATCGCTCTTCGCAAACTGGCTGCGCGCTCAGCGCGCGCTCCCCATCCTTACAACCTTGCCAGCAATTCTGTTGTCTGAATTTCCTTTTCCACTGGTCCTCCTATACCTGGGGAATCGATATCCCCTCATTCCTAGCACCTCCAACAAATGACACGTCCCCGTTTCTGCCTCCTGGAGATGTTTGCCAAAGGTGGGTGCAGCACGGAAGGAAACGAGACCGGGACAGGATAGGATCGTATCTATTTTCCTTGACATGCCATTTATCAGAAACACATCAGTAGCCTTTCCAGAGCTCCTGATGGAGAATTGATCGCTAGGTCATAAAACTAAATTGTGGTGCTCGTAAGAAGAGTAAACACAGGGGGGCAGTGGAGGGAGACGGCAGCGGGGGGTGGGTGCAGAGCTGCAGAACCACCTGACTCGATACCTGCTGATGGTCTCTGGGGATTTGGGAGTCAACCGGATAAACTGGATCAACGCTGATCTCCCTCTGAGATCCCATAAATCCCCAAATAACCAAGGGCGGAGATCTTTCTTGACATCATCACAATGGAAACGACCAAGACATCTACCTACCAAAGGTGCCAACTGCAGGAGGACCCCGTCCAGGTGCACCTATCACCCTGCCCAGCAATCGCAACATACGAGCACACACGGTGCCAAAAAAACCCCATGAGAGCCAAGAAGGAAGCTGCTTTTTACCTCCACTTTCCAGGCTGCCCAAGGGGTTGAGCATGTTTTGCCCTATCCTCCGCGACAAGCGCGGCCCAATTACACAGCAATCAATTTTGGGAGCACTGAGGAGATAATGGAGTGATAAGAAACAGTCACTGCGGATTTGTCAATAGCAAATCATGTCAAACCAACTTAATTTCCTTTTTTGACGGTGTAATTGGTCTCATGGATTGGGGCGGGGAAGGCAGCAGATGCGATATACCTTGACTTCATTAAAGTGCCTGACATCGTCCCACGTGACATCCCCTACGAGTGAAGTTGGGAAGAAAGCTCAGGAAATGTCATCGTTGGGAAGAGCTGCTGAGCATTCCCCCATCGCCAGGGAGGGCATTTCGAATGGGCTCCCCTTGTCTGCCATGGGCCAGAGCCTGTTTGCTTCATATTTCAGCAGTGATGGGGATAATAAAGCAGAAAGCATCTGAGATCAACCCAAAGCATTCTATGATCTTGCAGAGAGGCGCGCGGAACACTCCAGAAGACAGGCTCAGAATTCAAAATACTCGTGATAAATTAGGCAAACAGATGAAAAAAAAAAAAAAAACCCACACAAAACCAAAAAATCAGAGAGATGAAATTCAATAAAGACAACTGCAAAGTAATACACTCCGGATGAAGAAATCAAGCGGCGGATAGGCAGCGGTACCGTGGCGCAGGGTGTGCAAACAGACAGTCAAGCACCAAGTAAAGCTCCCTAGGAAGACCACGTCACTAACAGGAATGAGTTACCTTGGGAGAACGTGGATGAGTCTCCTCTTGGAGGGCTTGGGAATAAAGTAAAAAGCTATTCTTGACCCTGTTGTTGGCGAGATGGTGGCCGATCCCCTACAAAACAGGAGGCGTTCTCTCTGCCGCCTCACAGCAGCTCTGAAACCACGAAAAGCTTTGTTTTCCCTTTAACAAGGTCTCCATAAATCCATCGTGGCAGCCGGCTGGGAAGCACCCGCACGTTTAAAAGCCACTTTTATTGCTAAATGCCATCAAAGCTTTGTTACAAGAGAGTAACAGGTGGAGAAAGAACTACAGGTTAGACAAAGTTTGGGCTGATATTTTCAAAGTCAGAGATGAGACAGATGTCCTCTTCTTATTAAAATTAATGGGAACTGAGCATCCCAGTCTCCCAGGTGACTTTGAAAGCTCATCCTCGCTTCCCGTTTGCTGCTGCCCAGCGCCTACACCACCGCCTCCCTCCTTCCACCCTGGAGCCGCCGGGAGAAACGGGGTTATGAAAAACAACATTTGCACCAGAATAAATTATTTTTATTGTTTAAAAAAATAAAATAAAATAAAATAAAATAAAATATAATAAAATAAAATACAATACCACCAAACTCTCACACTCCCTCACTCGTGTAATTTACATACGTAGAACTAATTGCACATTAGGAAACAAAGAGGGGGGGGGAGAAATGAGAGCCTGGATCTCCTGCACCCAGGTAGGATGGGGCACCCCGTGCATGGCAGCCAGCTGCAGAACTAAGAACTCTGCTGAGGGCATCCATCCTCTGCCTGCAAAGCAAATCACACTGCCTGGCCCTGACAGCCCCAGCCCTGGGGGAATCGCATCAACTGCGAGCCCGGGAAATGTGCACAGATTACAGCTGGCATTATTCAAGAGCAAGTTAGATCCCCACCATCCAGATCAGCTAATATACTGGTAAAAAAAAAAAAAATGCACTAGGCGGGCGGGATTTCTGACACAGCTCTTCATAACCGGGAGGAAAGTGCATTGAGAAGAAAAAGAGCAAACAAAATGATACACTTCTGCTGCGACATGTGCCCAGAGGCACTAAAATATTCTCTACCTTGGCTAAGCTGGACACTAAGAGACTGGGGAAAAAAAAAAAAAAAAAGACCAAAATAAGTGTTTTAAATGCAGCTGGCAGGACTGGAGACCTTCGCATCTGCTGCATGTGGAGGAGAAGAGGCAGGTCTCTCTGGGTCACCTGTCTGAAAACCCTTCCTGTCCCCAGCACATCAGGGCTTCTGGAGGATGCTGAGCCTTACACGGCCTTCTTCTCCCCAGCCCCACCTTCACAAAGCTACCTGGAGACTGGCAAATGTAGCCCACTGGCTATCTGCTCGAGTCCAGGCTCTGCAGAGAGGTGCGAAGCTCCCAGCAGAACCGAGAGCAGGGGTAAACCTCTCCCAGTATGGATCCCACAGCCATACTGGGTGCCGGAATGGTTTTGAAAGCAGCAGGACAGAGAGGAGGGACTGGTGGCCTGAGAATCAGCTCTCCACCAGTTTTCTTCCCTCTGCATCCTCCTAACACATCTCTCCTGACCTGAGGTCAAGATGTCCCGAGGTCAAGACATCCCGAGCCGGTGCCAGCCCCAGACCTCTAAAAATCAGAAAAGCTGCCAAAAGCCAACGATTTCATCCCCGTCCTTTCCCAACCACCCCAAGAGTGCGAGGAGAAGGAGAGAATGAATCACCCGGCACCCAGGTACGGCGAGGGGGAGGAGGTGGGGAGCGAGCCTGCGCATCACCCGCCGAAGAGACATCCTTGCGGGACTAAATCGCATTCGGCATAATAAACTATCATCTGGAAACGAGTGCTCCAATTGAGTTTTGATGTAAACACTAATATTTTCTCCACTCCGCTATTCTCTTCCACAGAGATCTCATGTATATTTTACTATGTGTCCTACCTGCTATTGCTCTCATACATCAAAGGGTTCGAGGACAAGGAGCCTGATTTTGAAAACATTATTCTTTTAAAGATTTATTCGCTCGTCTTGACCACCTCCTCTGCCGAAAGGGAGAAGCTCCCCATAAATTATTTTAGCTCCCTATGTAAAATGTGCACGCTGCCCTCAGCTTAAGGAACTTTGCAGGAGGAGACCCTCCGTCCCTTCTCCCTCCTGGTTCGCACTCTTCTGAGACCTTTCCCTGTCCTCTCCACGCTGGATTACTCCCGTTACCATCCCAATGCCATCCCATCTTGATCCCAAACGGCAAGAAGCAGGGGGGAAGATGTCCTGAGTGACTTACCCGAGGCCACGTGGGGAATACGTTGCAGAGAAGGGGTCTCTAGACACTCGGATGCCCCACCTTACCTAGGTAAAACCAATCCTGGGGCTCAGCCTAACACAGGCAGGGCTCAAAACCCTGCTCGCATGTCAGCTCCAACCAACCCAGACAGACAGAAGCGAGGAGAGATGAAGTACTCACGTCCTCATCTTGTAGCCACCGAGCCCGACACGCGCGGGGGTCGCAGAGGACGGCTGCGAGGAACTTTGAAAACTTTCAAAAGGCCGAATAACGCGCAGTTCTTGAAGGAAAGGCACATGCAAAATTAACGGCGCGTTCCCTCTGCCCCCTTCCGTGGCAGATGCTGGGAGGCACTCAAAGGAAGCTGCGTTTATTTAAAATTAAATAAAAGAAGCTAATTTGGGCATGCAAGAGCTAATGCACCTGGGGGACTCCTTGCTTCAGGGCACTGCCAACAGAAGAGGAGTAACAAAGTTAAGGAAGCAATTAAGAAACTGCTGCAGACACTCGGTGGGAGGCTGGCTCCTGAGCGAAGCCACTGCATACAAGAGGAGATTTCACCCCTGCTTCTGCCACCCCACAAACCTGGGACGTGACTGTCTCCAGACCACCCCCAGGCTCACAGCACAGGAGCCCAGAGCATGGAAGTGGCCTTTCAGCCTCAGCCTCTGACCTGAAAATGGGAGCAAACACCCTCTGCTTCATCCACCATGGCTTGGAGAGCAGCTGGTGAACAAGAGCAGGATGTTCCCTGGGGGTCTCCAGACCCCAGAGCAATGGGGGAGCCAAGAGCTACAGCCTAAAATTCCAACTGAGCTGCAATTTCTCTCGACTGCATCCCTGGGGTCAAGTTCCACACTGCCCTGGTCACAGGGTGAGCACTGCCAGCCTTTTGCCAACATCATGGCACGGGGAAAAACTACAGCAGCAGGGTGGCTGGGACAAGAGGGACCTGTGGAAAAGAATGATGAGCTGGTGGCTTCTCCGTCTGCCGTGGAGTTTTGTCAGCACCATGTGGAAGAGCTGCAGAATTGCACACAGCAGCTGGATCCTCGCCACCCAGCCCACCCGCACCCATCCCCACCCAGGCTCCCAGGGCCTGGCATTTGGCTACCACAGAATCATTATGGTTGAAACAGACCTCTGAGATCATCAAGTCCAACCATCTACCCAACATTATCATGACCACTAAAGCGTGTCCTGAAGTGCCAAGTCTATGCGGTTTTGGAACATCTCCAGGGACGGTGACTCCATGACCTCCCTGGGTAGTCTGTTCCAATGCTTCACCACTCCTTCAGTGTTTAGTCTTGAGAAGACTGAGAGGGGACCTTACCAATGTCTATAAATATCTGAAGGGTGGGTGTCAAATGGAAGGGGACAGTCTCTTTTCTGTACTGCCCAGCAATAGGACAAGGAACAAGGGGTATAAACTTGAGCATAGAAGGTTCCACCTCAACATGAGGAGGAACTTCTTCACTGTGAGGGTGACAGAGCCTGGCCCAGGCTGCCCAGAGAAGCTGTGGAGTCTCCTGCTCTGGAGACTTTCAAAACCCATCTGGATCTGTTCCCGTGCAACATGCCCTGGGTGATCCTGCTCTGGCAGGGGGGTTGGACTCGATGATCTCTAGAGGTCCCTTCCAACCTCTACCATTCTATGTCCTGAAGTGCCCTGTCTACCACAGACCCTTTGGTCCCTGCTTAGTGCAAAGCAATGCTTGGCATCCTCACCAGAGGCACAGCAGCGTGTGCGGTGCCAGGGGTGCACAAGGTGCATGAGGTGCAAGAGGACGTGCCAAGGATGTGGTACCCAAGATGTGGTACCCAAGATCCAGCAGTGGCCTTGGTCTGCACACCAATCCTTCACAGTAACTCTGACCATGGGCTGTTCTCACTGCTCGAATCAGACGCTGTCCGTGGGAACAGGCTGCTGATTTCAGACAGCGCAGTTAGAAGAACTGAGCTGAGAAGTAAAATCACTGACCAGAATTAGTTCTGTTCTCACTCAAACCAGGACAGCTCCTGGGTGGCTGATCGGTATTTTGAGGCTGAAAGGGGTGGTTCTGACAACTTCAGTAAAAAGTTGCAAAACACTGACTCAGAGCAAACATGGGGTATCTTGGACCATCCCTGGTCCACGCAGGAAGACCACAGAGAGGAGCAGGGCTGCAGAGCATTTCCTAGTCCCTTTCAAAAATCTCTCCTCCTCTCCTCAGCCCGACTGCTTTCTCACTGCTCAGAAAGCAAATGGAAAACGAAGTAAAAATGTTCAAAGGTGTCAAAAAAAACTCTGCACTTGATTCGGGCAGGCCTGGGGGCACTCCTGCTTCTGCCTCCACTCACACACCCGCTCTGGGTCTCAGCCCAGAGCAGCCTCCCTGGTCCCTGGTGCTATTTTAACGTGGGCTCTGACCCCAGACCGGAGGTGCAACCTGCATGCAGCACGTGTGCAACAGCTCAGAGCTGCGATGGGCTTGAGCTCTTCCCTCCCCACATAACTGCCCCAAGAGCCAGGAGCAGAGAATATTCCCCCCCAAAAGGCAGTTTTCCAGGACAGCTCCGCTATGCTCATACTGATGCAAATGATTTGGAGAGCCACGAATACCACCAAGCTGCAGAGCTTCTTCTTCAGCAAGGTAAAAGAAAACAGAAACAGCCTTTGGATCAAGCAGAAAGCCAGGACCAGCAAGATCTGAGCCAGGCTTAAACCCCCTAGGACCTAACTCTGCCCTTTACCACCCCCTCTGCTCAGCCAGGAGAGCAATACCCTGAGACAGCCCCTGCTCACCTGGTAGACTTTCTGAGAGGAAACTATGAAACCTATAAAGCCAGAAAAGTAAAAACCACAGAAATAAGTAGTACAAATTGTTTCATTCTTCTGGCATTGCTCCGAAGGAGAGCCAAACACCAGCAAGGGGCAGCACCTCCCCTTTCGCCTCAAATGGAACGAGGGCGGCTTTCCTTTTTCCTTCCCTGTCAAACGGCCTCAAATCAGGATTTTCTACACACGGGTTCAGGGCTGCAGAAAGAAACCTGCACTTACAGTTTTGCTACACAGGGCACTGAGGAGCAGACAGGTATGGCTGGCTCCGAAGCAGCCCAGCGGTAGCTGAACCGTCAGGCTCAGCTGCCTTGCATGATTTTCCATTGATTAAGATGACAAAGTTGGGCCAAAATTCTTACCGAGACAGATTACAGAGGGCTGATGCCATCTAATCTAAGCCTCAGTTCACTAGCTTTAGACCTAAATCCTAGCTTAGGGTGGAAATGATCCGTGCTTCCTTGGTTATCTCGACCAACTCAGGGAATAAGCAGTCATGTAAAACCACACGCTGAAAGATGCTCTGGAATTAATGAATAAAAAAACACCATATACTCTCCCCACTTTGGGACTGTTCCATGGGGGGGGAATCGAAAAAAAGGCAATAGAGGGGAGATGCCAGGTCCAGGGGATGCTGCTGCTGTTCTGGCCACCCACTGCAGTCGGCAGAGCCCTCCTCCCTCCCCAGAACGCTACCTGGGCTTTGCCTCCAGCAGGAAAAAGCAGCAAGTCAGGGTCCTCCTCTCTGACCAAAGTCATAAGCTCTTGGAAACAAGAGTCGCAAAACTCCCGTTTCCAAAACTAGTGCAAAAACTGGAGCTGGGGAAGGCTGGAGGGATGGAAAGCATCCGACCGCCTTCCGAGCATCGTGGCGGCTCGAGCCCCCCGGGCACCACTGGCAGGAGCTGTTTAGTGGAGGGTCTCACCCCTGTATCAACAATAAATACATCTGCAATAAATATGCAAAGTTGTATCCGATTTGCATTGACATTTGGACCGGGGGGGAGGGGAGCTGAGGGGAGAAAGAAATAAAGTCCATTATAGTGCAGAGTAATTTAGGATATTACCACCGGCATCTGAATTACAAATCTACCTCTCATTACTGGTATGTTAACCAGGAAAGGCAGCTTCTCAACAACATGCAAGGCAGAGTTTATTAGCATGAATTTGCATAATAATTAGCTCTGCAGCTAGCAAAGGCTGTTGTGCCTTTCAAAAAGCCAACTTTCAATGTCAATATCCAGCCCCGGTTTGGCTCCCGCCTTAGGGCCCTCCAGCAGCAAAACGTCACCGCGGGCGTTCAGCAGCCGGCTGCCGTCTCCCTGATGCTGTCACCTGCACTGGGGGGACCCACGGAGGTCCTGCCTCATCCCTCGAGCAGGTCTTGGGTGCTTGGAGGCACAGGAGAGCCCCTGGGAAGGGTCTCTGGCGAGGAAACGTCACAACACGGGGAGTTTCTGCGTCGCACGGGGAGTTTCTGCATCGCACGGAGTTTCTTTCCTCGGTGCATTAGCGGCGTTGGCTGCTGGGTGGCTCCAAAGAGCATCCAAAGTCCCTGCTCAAAGCAGCCCTGTGCCAGCCAGAGCTGCTCTCCAGCCCCATCCCATCGTGCTCAATCTGCCACCAGCTACAGACCCCCCCATCACCGCCTCTCCAGCACCCCCCTGCCAATTAACCCTTCAGACAACATGATTTGTGCAAAGCAATTAAGCGCAGACGCAGGAGAAAGGCATTTGCCATCTAACGATGCTAAAACGAGCGTGGTAAATAAAAGGAATCGTATTTATCCTCCGTACACCCAAGCTGACCCCCACAAATAGGATACTGGACTGACTGATGCTCCCCAGTCTGGCGTTTTCCGGGTAGCCCTGTGTCAGTAACACTCTTTACTAGCCTGGATAGAAAAATAAAGGCAAATACATGAGGCTGAAACTAGAAGTTTCATCTTCTAGGGCTCTATTTGTAAATATTATATATATATATTTTTATATATATGTAGACACATTTGAAGGTGCATTTCAAATGCAACCATCCCACTTGGAACATGACAAGCCAAACAAACTCAGTGATGGGAAGGAGGCTGCAGTATTTTGTTTCTCCAAATATTTCGATTTCTTTTTTCCACAGCATCTCAGGGAAAAAAAAAAAAAAAAAACCTTCTGTTTTTTAGAGACAGCGTGCCTCAGTTTCCCCTAAGAGGACTTTATTCCCAAGCAGGGACAGAGTTGATCATTTCCAGACAGCAACATCTCAGCGTCGGCTTGAACTCATCTGTTTCCAACACAGGATAAACCGTAGGGATCTCTGAAAAGAAACGTGTTACCCAGCTAAGTCTCAGCCCTGCCATCTCCAGGCCTTCAGCTGCAAGTCCTGCTCTTCACAGCCTCTCCCCACCACAACACCTGCAACTCCTGGCCAGCAAGAGCTGCTACACATGGGCTTCTGCTTTCAGCATCTCACAGCACTACAAACACTCCTCTCGGAGACGGTGATCACAACAAGCTTTTTTGGACCTTATGCTGTGCAAGTAACACTCCTGGTTTCATCAGAAACCCTTTTAACCCACCTTCTCTGGGTGTCTCCAAGGGCAGCAGCTTTACAGAGGATAAAGCTCCCTTTGGGGATGTGGTTAACTCCTTGTTCTGTAAAGTCTGGGTCCTACGTACCCTTGAAAACCATCACCTCAAAAGCAACATGCCTCCTAATTATATGTGGTTAATATTTCAGACGGGTGTAATCTAATCTGTCCTTGATATAAAAGGAGTCTGAGCAACATCAAATAAACCTCAGCATCTCTGCATGTCCTGAACCAGACTCACCCCTACCTCGCTGGGGAATAAGATGCACTTTTGAACCACTCAGCATCATCTCAGTTTGCAGGCGGCTTCAGAAGCCCTTAAAACACAGGATTAAAAAAAAAAAAAAAAAAGGAGGAAAGTGTGTTCCAGATCCTGAGAGACTAGAAAAGTCTGGTGTTGGGGACCGTCAGCATCTTCCCGAGTTCCCTGGGAGGGACCGGCTGTGCCAGCTCCAGACTGACGCGAGATGGTGCTGCTGGTCCAGGCACGGGCAGGGATGCAGCCGGGCAGGGATGCTCCCAGACTACCCTCCTTGCTGTCCCTCCTTCCCTCGCACTGCACAAAGCCAGAGGTACGAGGAGGGGGAAAGCAGAGGGCTGGGTGAGGGGTGGCAGAGCCAAATTGTTGTCAGGAGCTGGTACACGTGCAGCTCGTGGTTTTCAGCTCATTTAAAGGCTGTTCATAGAGAGGGGTGGGTAAACACCTCTAATTCAAAGCACTCTCCACCTCACTTAAAAGATTTGTGGTTACAAGGAGGAAATGTTTCAGTTCAGGGAAAGAAAAAAAATAACAAACCTGCTTAAAAGTTCAGTAAGTGAAAAGATACAAACCAGCTAAACTCTGTTTTTAGTGCAAGTCAGTCATTTGTTCCCCATTTGGGCCTTTAAAGAGAAGTCGGAGAAACTTTTCCTCATTTTTGGATGAATATTAAATTATTGGATGAAAATTAAATTATTGGATGAAAATTAAATTATTGGATGAAATTCTATTTTAAAAAAAAAAGACATTTCCGTGTGCTTCCCATGCACGTCTTTCCTCTTGGAAAAAAACAGGGAGCAGAGGATCCTGCAGCAATCTGGGGCTTGTATGTGCCACCCCACGATAACAAACCCAGGCAGGGAACCAGGGGAGAAGCAGGGAATAAGCATTATGGAAGAAGATGATTCTGCAGTGAATTTAAAAGGAGTTATCAGCTGCTGCTGGGTAAATCAGCTTGGCTAAGATAAGAACCAGAACAAATATTTATTCCAAATTTACACTGACCTAAACCTGAGTGCTTGAGGGTTGAATAATTTCAGTGAACTATATATTTTTGTCAAATCATTTCCTGGGCTTCTTGCATGGGTTGAAAGAGATTTAGCTGGGAAGGATAAATCCTGGCACCTCACATACTGTTGTCAGAAGGATGGGATGGAAACACAGATAGAAACACAGGATAGATAGCAATAAAAATGATCTTTATACTGTTTCAGTCTGTGCTGTTCCACAACGGCCAAGATTTCTCCAAGTGATTTTGAAGGCCGCCTGGTTCAAAAAGCTCATCTAGCAAAAAAAAAGAAAAAGAGCCCCCAATTTTCAGAAAGTTCTTCATAACTGCTCATACGCAGGCCCCTGCTCAGACAAGCCCCCCAAATCACCACTCTTCATCAGAAATCTCAGCTCCTTAATTATCAGGTCACCTAGGAAATCCGGCTGAGTTTTGTAGGGCACCGGCTAAGTTGGAGATGCTGGAAGACATTCCTTGGACCTTTCCTAGCAAATTGCAGGGATCCTCTGAAACGTGGAGCCCTCGGGTGACTCGCACTAGACACCAAGTTCCTCTAATGCTAAAAACTGCAGCTTTTTTTAAGCCCCCGAGCAGTGCAGGGGTTCAAGGGGCCACTGAAACCAAGCAAGAGGTGGAATGTTCTTCAGCATCTCCCAGCCCTTCCTTGCGCTGAACGAGAGCCCGATGGCAGCCTCAGCTCAGGCAAAGGTCCGCCCATTTGCTGAGATGTCCTGTCTCAGTAAATGCTGGGCAAGAGCGGGCAAAGACACAAAAATTGGTATTAACGTGACAGTTGGTACTTAAAGCTCTTCATAAGGATGAACTCAACACTGTGAGAGTTACCCACATTTTTGGGCTAGGGAAAATGATGCTTTGGAAGGCAGGTGACTTATTCAAAGCCACAGACTGAGCAAGCAGAAGAGCCAGGATTAGAGCTAACGAGGTGGCAGAGGTCTCCTCCACCCACCCCCACAGATTACAGCAGGGAATCTGCTGGTCCTAACACCACAAAGCAAAAATAACCCAGAAGCAGGCAAACCTTGCAGGGAAGAAGTAAAGCTGCACGGGGTCTGGTTTGTGGGACAGGCAAATGGATGAGAAACATGAGATTGGGATCCATGAGGAGCAAGTTCAACTCTCGTGCTCCAACACAATCTCCTCTGGGTGACCTTGGGTAAGTCACCTTCATCCCTTCTTGACTGGAGATGGGATGGATGGGGAGAAACATCTCCCCTTTGCTAGTTTTCCTTATTCTCTACTCTTAAGAGGCAGAAACTGCCTCTTATCACTTGCTTGTGGATGAACCAGATTAATTAGGCAATTCTGGAAGCTACCAGAACACCCTACAACAAAGAGAGAAGAAGAAAAAAAATAAATCCCGCTGCAATTTCTTTACATTTTCAACCCATCTTGAGATTTTGGAGAGGAACTAACAACGCTCCTTTAATACCAGAAGGTCTTGTTCAAGGGAAGGCAACTGAGAGAGAGGCGCCGAGTGAGAATCGGGCAGAAAGCTGGCAGAAAGCAGCAGGGATATCAATACCTCTCTGCCCGTGAGTGCAGGCGGATGGACTGGAGCGGGGCGAGGGTGGAGCACGTCAACTCGAGGAGAGATAAAAATCAAATCAAAGCCCACCAAAATTAACAAGGGGAGAAAGCGTTTTACTCAAACAAAGAAAGTCATTTCGCAGCCACTGATTCGTTCCCCCCACCCCCTTCCCCTCTCTAATTTTTTTTTCTCTTTCCCTCTTCTTTTTTTTTTTTTCCCCCCGAAGTCGGCATTGTGCGGAGCCGCGTTCCTCTGCGAGATTTCAGATGTTGCTGCCTTCAAATGAATCCCATTTTGTCACAATCAATGACTCTCCCCGCTTGCTATTACCTCCAGCCCTGCGGAGCAGCCAGTGCCGCTGGCAGCCCTCCAAGCCCCAGGCAGGGAACGCAGCGGAGCCCGCGCCTCCCCGAAACCCACCGTGCAGGGAAGCTGCAGACTGTCCCCAAGCCCTGGTTATTTTTTCCTTCCTTTTTTTTTTTTTTTCTTTTTTTTTTTTCCCCCCTCTCCCCTATACTGTTAAATTACCTCCAGCTTATTTGTCTGGCTAGAGGTTAATGAAACATTAATGATGTTAATGAGCCTTTCATGCTGCAAGTTTTTTCAAGAAAGAGATATAATAGCTGTTTTCCTTCCCTTTTAATCTTTTTCATCATTTGGGAGTTGCAGGGCCAAAGCAATTAGCGACTGGAGCAACTGTGTCTCCTCTCCCGGTCACAGCCCAGTGGGGCAAAGAGAAGAAACCTATTAAACCCCCTTCACATGTCCACCGGTGAGGAGCTCAGGGCTGATGCAACCACACTGCTCTAGCCAGAAGGCAAAATGCTATTCGGGGGAAAAACAAGGGGAATTAACAATCTGGAGCTGTCGGGAATGGTGAAGTGTCACCATTAGCCCTGCACCATCCGTTAGAGAAGGTGACAAGACAGGTGAACTTCCAAAGGTTAGAGGAGGTTTGGGTAGGGCTCCAGCAGCCTGGGAGGCAGGGGTTGCTGGACACCTTCCCCCATGAAAGCAGAGAAAGCCACCCCATTTTGGTTATCATCCTGCTGAGCTCTGATTTTGGCTTTGTGACAACCCTCCAGACCACAGTCAGTCAAAAAACAGCCCTTCCTTCCCAGCTCGTTTTAAGTATAAAAAGTTGGGGGGGGGAAGACATAGCAAGAGAAAAACTACAAAAGAATCCAAGAAACGGCTGCTCAGGAAACAGCTCTGCACCCTGCTCATCTCCACCCTGCTCCCTCAGGTACCAGGAAGGGTTTAATCACAGTAAAAAACCCCACCCCACCGGTCTCAGCCCGTTCCACCAAAGGCTCATCCGGCACCATGCCAGGAGGACGTGAGCTGGGGGTGCCCCTCTCTGGGACCGAGCCCCCCGCTGCCACCGCGCTCCTTGGCGTGCCGGGAGGTGATGCCGCCCCCGCTCGCCTTGATGGATGCGCCAGTGCCAAAGGGCGCACAACTAAATTACGAGCTGGCACTTACAAGGAGTGAGGGCTCTGGCTTGTGCTTCCATTAGAGGGTATCTATCTGCATTTAAAGCTGTGGCACTCTGATAAGAAGAAGGGAGGAAGCTAGAGAGACCTCAAAAAATTGCCTGGACGAACTCCGAGATAAGACTTTTCAGGCAGACAAAAAAGCCCATCCTGATTTATGGAGCTTCGTCCGTCCTTGACAGTACCTCTGGAGCTCCTGATCTCGGCTGTAAATAAAGAAAGTTCCATCAGAAATGTATGTTCTGCCCCCAAACTATTTATCCAGACAACCTGTCAACCTACCACAGCCAGATCCTCTCTTGACACGGACAAGGCAGCGACACAATCGGCCGCCTTTTATTTTTACCCTCTCCTCTCCCCTGTTCTTCCTAATCACAGATGCTTTGTCCGCTCAATAATAAAGATCCCGGGTGCCTCAGTTTCCATTTTTCTGTTATCGTGCCTTTCAGCCGGCATGTTTATTTATGACTGCTACAAAGCGCTTTCAGGGAGAGATGCCATTAGGCTGGAATGATGCTCCCTTGACATTGAGATCAGAATCTGCACAGACGCCACGCAACAACTCATCTTTATGGCTGCCTACTTGCCTTAATTCCCTTTCTTTTATTATTATTATTATTAGTAGTATTATTATTATTATTTCCACTGCAAGGGCTGCCAGGGAGGGAGAAGCAGAGTGACACTCGCAGCACAAAGACACGAAGCAGCTCCGGCGAAGGCCGCAGATGGCACAGGCTGGCTTGGCTCACTCTGCCCTCTTTCAGGGCAGCTGCTGGCACGCACGCTCCCGACGAGCCCATTAAGAGAACGGGACCCCAGACTGACAAGGGCACAGTGAAGGATTTATTCTCGCTCACGACGTGGAGACGGCTGTCCCGCAAACCGTGGCGGCAGAGATGGAGAGCCGCCCAAAGAATGATTTTCGGGGGTCAGGGTGCGTGGCCATGCTGCCGTGTCCTGGGAGGGCACTGCTGGGGAGCAGTTCACGGTAGTTGTGGGTTAAGACCTCGAATCCAGCCAAACCCACCTGGACCCTGTACTGTTGGGGTCACTGGGTCTCTCTGCTGACTTGTCACCAAAAAAGAGGAGGAGCCACTCACTGATGTACCATCAGGGTGGCAGATGCACGATGGTGACTTTAACAAGCTTTCCAGAACCCCAATGACCCCAGCAAGCCCTGCTCCTTCTCCCTCCCCTTGCAAACTCCTCACAGACCTCATGCACCAGCCCAGGACACGGCAGAACTCTCCAAAGGCATGCAAAGACCGATGAGGTCTTCTCAATCTGCTTAGCAGAAGAGAAGAAGGGGAAAAAAAGCCAACTGTGCCAGCTCGCCCCTCCCTTCCCAGCCCTGATCCCCACTGGAAGGTGGGCCCTGGGACACAGGACACACTCCCTTTTTCCAGTGCCATCCCCCAAACGATGGAGTGACCTGCCTGCCACGCTCAGGCGAGACCCTGGGGCAGACAAAAGGAGGTTTTTCTGTATCCTCTGGCATTTCTTTCAGCTGCCAGCCAAGGCGCGTCCTTCCCCGGCACTGGCTCTCTAATTAGTTCTATTGGTTTCAACAGTTCGCCGGGCTCGGTGAATGTAATATTTAACACCCTAGAGGGAAGCCTTTCACACCGATGCCTCTTTCATCATCTCTGCCCATCTGGTGCTCACTTGAAGCTCACGGAGCACCACCTGCTTGGAAAACAATGAAGTCGTACAGTTCCCCGGCTCCTCCGGACCAGCCGGACCCCGCAAGGCAGCGCGGGTCCCCACGGCACCATCCTCGATGCCCATCATCTGCGGCGTGGGCTGGCTCAAAAAGCCCTTCTGGTCATGTGTTTATAGAGGGGGCAGATTCGAAGGGAGCGAGGCAATTTTTCCCCTCCGTGACTTGCCCATGAAATGCACGCCAGGACCACGGGGACTCTCGTGCTCCCCGCTTCCAATGGCTACAGCCTCACCATCCCCACCTCTCTCGGATTCATCAAGGCTGAAGGACGGGTAAGTGGGTGAGGGTGGTCAGCGGAGCAGGGTAGGAAGGGATCCAGCATAGGTAGCGGGGGTTGTACATGTTACGGCGACACCCGGGAGCAGGGTGCAGTGTGGCCACGGCCCTCTGCACCATTACAGCCTCTCTAACCAGTCTGAGCAGAAATGGGAATCGAGCCCACAAAACCCATTTGCTTTCCACAGCCGCAGAACCACAGCTGATGTCCGGAGACATCACCGCGTCTGGAAATTATTAGATTCCTTCCAGTGACTGACACCTGCTAATAACCTAGAAGATGGGTAGAGGATACTCACATTGTCATCTCCAGCTATCTACAACTTCATTTTCCATCATTGTTGTCACTCAAGGACGGCAGCAAAGGATGTTATTGCTACTGGCATTGTTATTGTTATTATTTAAGCCATGCAGCCACAAATCTGCAGGTATCTGGGCCGGGTTGGGCGGATGCATTAGGCCCGTAGATTCTCCTTCAGATCGGAGGGAAATTTATTGCGAGGATTATGTATAATGTATTTTTCTATTAAATTACAATCAGCTTCCCTTACAAAGTTCAGTCGACAGCTGGAAAGACGGTGGTTTTCACCTCAAGCTTTGCCACAGAGTCAGCCGAGGAGGGAAGGCAGATGGATGGATGGATGGATGCTCACTCCCAGGGAAATACAATAATCTCCTCAACTCTCAATGCTGAGCTGTATTTCTGGGCCTCCTGCCTCTCCGCATAAAGCCTATTAGCCAGTCACCAGCACTTTAAAAATAAATAAAGAAATAAAGAAATACGCCAGTGCACAACAGTGCCAAGGGCAGGGAAGTTAAAGGACGTTATAACTCTTTAATTACATCAGTCTAGGAAAGAAAAGAGCTGTCATTCCCTCCCTCCTTCCCTCCAGGGAATGCTTGGTATCTACCTTGGCCAGAACCCCCTTAGGAAAGTTGTCGCAACATATGTCTTCCCTGTGATTCATGCCAGGGATGGGTTTAGTCCTGTATTAATATTCCCCACCCACTATTTACTGTGCTTGCACACACACCTCGATACACACAAACATGCCTTTCATCTCCTGCTTCGAAAAGGAGGCGGGAGAGAAACCTTAGTTAAGCTTTCAAGATAAGAGAGGCATGTGGCAAGTCACTGGGGTTTAGCCTGCAGGGAGGATTTTCTTCTGAGATCTCCTTAAGGAAGGTGACTGCAAAGAAACAACCCCTCCAGGGGCTGAGGACCAAGCCCTGGGGACAGCCACCAACTCAATACAAGTCATCAGGCCAGGCACAAGCCCATCCCTGCCGAGGATGCAGGGAGCTGTCAAAGAGCATCCCCAGAGCTCAGGGTGTTTTCTCAAATAAACATGTTTTTAAATATATTTCTCCCTGACAAAAACTTCCTTTTGTAGCCATGAAAACGGCTGTCAAAAAGCCATCGCCCACCTCCTAAAAGATCCCATTACATTTCTGTATTGAACTTCTTTTTCATCAAGGAAGTTATTGAAATAGTGATGGAAAGAGCCAATAGCGCTTTCGATTAAAAATGTATCACGGCGTTTTGTGATTTAAAAGCAAACAAATCAGAAAGGCGACATGAAATGTTAATGCGCACGTGAGCGGGTTTGATTTCTGTTTGCTGTTTGTTTGCCAAACATTTTCGACTATCAATTAATTATCAAAACCGGGCCAGAGAGCTGGAGCCTGATCCCCACGCGCCCCGCGGCGCCGAGCAGGGGAGGCTCTCGAGGCAGCATCGCCGTCCGCCCGCTGATTCGGGTTGCCACAAATTCAAAGCGGCCAAGTTGGTTGCCACAAATTCAAGTGGCCATGTTGGTTGCCACAATTCAAGTGCCCCTCTGAGGCTCTTCAAGGTCCAGTTTGGCTGCGTAGAAGAGCAACGAGCGATCGTCCTTTTGTCCCTCGGAACCAGCGCCAGAGACCGATGGGGCTGCTGCCCATCAACAGATTCCCGGTCACCTTGGAGGCAAGGCCATCGCTCTGTGTTGTCAGAACGGCGTCAGGAAGCCCGAGACATCTCTGATGCTGAAGGACACGTCGCTAGAGATGGGGTCAGCCCCACATCCTTCCCTTCTGCTGCATTTTGCCAAAGCCCTTGTAACACCAGCATTTACTCCAACAGAGAGCGGGAATAAAAAATAAATAATAAAACAAAGAAGCCAGAGGAGCTGAGGCGGGTGAATCAGGAGATATGGCAGAGTCAGGAGGCAATGGCCCAAGGGACCCATTAACAAGCTTCCTCCCACACAACCTCCAGAAGCCCAGACCATCAATAAAACCCCCTCTCCTCCCCAGCCAGCCTTGCGTGGCTCTGAACTTTGTGGCTACAGGCTGCAGATTGGATTCTTCCGTCATCACCATAAAAACAGATGAATTGTCCACGGCTGAGGGACCTGTGATAAGCCAGGACCCTCTAGGCAGGAAGGCACACTCCATAAAACCAGCGCAGCCTCTCAGCCAGGGCCACTCTCGCGCTGCTGGGGTGGGCACCTGGTCCCACACGCTGCAGCAAAAACCCCCAAACACCTTTCATACCAAAAAAAAAACCCCAAAAGACAAAAGAGAGGCTGGAGATCACCTGCCCTCTTGTAAGCCAGCAGCTCAATGTGGCAATTGCTGACAGCACATCCCAGGGTGAAGAGTGGATCGCACGCTGCCTCCAGCACTCCCTTGCCAGGGGCTGTGAGGAGCCCCCCCCACCCCAAATTTCTCAGCAACAGCTACAGAACTTCCTCTGCTCTGCTGCAGGAACCCGAAGCACCGGCCAAAACCATTTCACTGCTGGCTCTCTCTAGCAACAGGCAACTAGTCCTGCATGGGCTGGGAAAGGTGGGCAAACCATCCCGCTCATGGGGAATGTGACTCCTGCTGCAAGCTCCAATCCCAGGAGCTCACACCCACCCTTCAACAGTGCCCCTGCAAACTGGGGCTGGAGACAGAGAGGCCCCAAGTGGAACATTTCTTGCTGCTGGAAACCACAGTCCCAAGAAAACCAGCAAGAAGCCCGAGCAGGTCGAGCTCTGCGACAAAAGCATTTCTTCCCGTTTTGTTTTGCTTTGCATTCTCATTGCCAGGTTCATTATCAGGGCCCTTATTCCTGCACACGCTTCCCATTTTTCTCCCTCCTATCTCTCCACGTCCGACGCAGCAGCCTGTATTAGTTTATGTTAACAAGCTGTGGCAGCAGTAATCCCGGCCTCTCCGGCTCTGCCGCCTGTTCTGCTGACCAGGCACACGGGTTGTTGTCTCTGCTGCCTCCGAGCTACCACCTCGAAGCAGCTCCCACTCCCCTGAGCCTTCCTCCACCTCCAACCCGAGCATCCCCGCAGGAACGACGCCGGGGTAGAACCCCAACCCAACGCTGCGACCGAGCCCTGGCCGGTCGGTGACGGAGCGCGAGTTGCCAGAACATTTTGTCCGCCCCGGTGCTGCCTCTGCGGAGCCAACGGCAGAGCTTGTTTTCCTCCCCAAAATAGAGACCTTCTCGGCTCCGCTGCAGAAACGAGCATCACCCCCGCGGCCCCAGCGCGCCGGGGGCTGCCGTGTGCCGTGCCGCACCTCCTCCCGCTGCCGGCAGGGCAGGAAGACCCGCTGCCCTCTCCTTCCCACCCCATCCCTGCCATCTGACAGCCCACATTTGTCTTCTCAGCTTTGACTTCCTCCTCGGCCCAGGATGACAGCAAACAGCGCTTGGAAAAAGAAGAGGAGGAGGAAGGGGGGGGGAAGCCAAACCACAAAACCACAACAAAAAAACCCCACCAAAAATAAAAGGCAAGAAGCAGCTGCGGTGGTGGAAGGAGTGAGGAACAAAGAGATTTCAATCCCTGCTCCCCTCCAAGGGCACGGCAGCACGATTCGAGCTGCCCAACGTGTCCAGGAGGGAAAGGGAAGGCCAAAGGCAGAGGAGCTTGGCCACTGCCCCAGGAGCAGGACGCCCGGGCTCAGCCCTTCTGCCGATGGCACCGCTTTGCTCTTCGGCACATCAAAGCCCATCTTCCTACGCAAGCTCGGCTGGCAGGGGCTGGACCCTCTCTTCCCCTCCCCAGGCAGGAGCCATCGGCCAGCCCGAGGCGATAAAATGAAGCTCCGTGCCACCAGTCCCGCCCGGTGCCACACAAAGCCTCGTGCCACCGCAGCCAGGTGCCAGCCGGGGTCCTGCCGAGCTAACGGTGGGTCTGGGGTTAGCGCGAGCGCTTAGCGAGCAGCGTGCGCGCTTCCGATTCACAGCGAGGCTTGCCGAGGCCAAAGGAGGAAAGAAATTCAGCGCAAGACTGCAAACAATTACTCCTTAAAGATAATCACTGTTTTACCGTCCAGACGCAGGCATAAATATTGCATAATGCTGGGGCTCAGCACGTAATTGTCAGATATTATTCAGACCGAGTCGCTGCTTTATTGGCGGGAGCTGTGAGCTTGTCACATCTCAGGGTCAGCGAGCGGATGGGCTGAAGGATTTTCAGGGAAAGCTCAGGTATGGCAAGCAGTGGATCAGCTGTTCGACGAGCAGCACGTAACCAGCTCTCCAAGGCAGCATTTGCGACCGAAGCCCTCGGAGAGGAGCCGTGAGGAAGTTTGCAGGGGGCACAAACCACGCGCAAGAGCCGCAGACGGATGCCTGCGCATCATGGGGCGGGGGGAAGATGCTCCTGCAAGAGCTCTGCGCCCATAGCGCCGGGGCTGAGCTCCAGCCTCACGCCGCTTTGGACAGGTCTCCTTCCCTTTCTCAGCCGAAGCTGTTTTGTTTGCAAACCATCTGCTCGGCGCCCCGCCGCGCCGGCAGCGGCGAAGGGGCCCAGATGGATGGGTTCTTTGATAATTCTTTAAAACGAAGCACCCAAGCACAACGGCACCATATGCCGCAGGGCCGGCCGGCTCGGAGAGCTGTCGCACGACCCTCCCTCCTTGGCTCGGCCGTGCCCAGACCCCAGCGCGTTCCCTCACGTGCCGAGGGCTTGCAAGCACTTCCAGGGGCTGCTCTGTCTTTGCAAAGCAAAGGTGTCTTGCAAACCAAAGGCAAAGTGGCCAGAAGGAGAGTCAAGCTCCTGAGCAGCCTCCAGCCTGCACACCTTGCACCCCGGGTCCTGACCTCCCACGGACTGTGGGGGACCAGACGTCGCACTGCTCTTGAGCTTTCCAAGACAGAATATAGCGTAAAAAAGAGGAGGATGGAGAAGATGAGGTTGCTTCCTTGGCAGAGTTACTTTTTGGCCTCAGTTCACACCCAGTTTAAGTGCAGGCACCTATATGATTACTCTGCACAACAACCAGGGCTGGACTTGGCTCAGAGCATCTCACCGAGGAGCTCGGTGGCACAGGAGAAAGCCAGTTGCCCATGGGCAATAAACCCCTGCCTGGAAATGCAGCTTTGCCTCAAAAGCTCACATCTCCCAGTTTTGCCCAGGCACCCTGAGAAACTTCCTCACTAGAAGGAAAGTCAGCCTGAGATTCCTGTGCCACTGCAGGAACCAAGGCTTTACTGATAAAAAAAAACCCCTACCTTGCAAACCCCACACCACCACCAGATTAATTTTGATACATTGAATTTTGAAGGGTGGTTCTGGGGGATTTCAGATAAATAAAGGCACAAAGGCCTGTGACATCAGACTGACAACTTTCAGGAAATGCTTTCCTGCCCCTATGCCTTGAATATCAAATTCTGCCCGTCAGCAGCACTGAACCTCAAAGCTCTGGAAAGCTGGGTGGAAGGGACTGATTCCCAGCGCGGAGATAAGAGGAGCTCCCCAAAACCTCTGCTGGTTATACAGTGGGGATGCCAGAGTAAGGGAAACTCCTTCCTGAGCAATTTGCATTTCCAAGGATCCCTGCTGCGGTCCCACACCACGGCCCTAGCCCAGGACCCAGCTCGGGAGCAGGCAGGAATCACAGTAGCAAATAACAGGGCTTCACTAACCTGGTGGCCCAGCTCCCGAGCTGCCAGCATCACCCCCCGACCAAGAAAGTTCTGCGGCGAGTGTCAGTAAGGGAAGAGATTACACCGGCTTCCAGAGACACAGAGCGAGGGTGGAAAAAAAATGAGTCGGAGCAAAGAAAAGCTGCTTTAGAGTATGAGCGACTGCCCGGCTCCTGCGCATGCAGCTAAGCAGGGTCTGCAGGAGCTGGTTTCCCAGAGGAAAAGGGATGTCCTGGAGAACACCATGGGATGAGTGAGAGATTCAGAGGGTTCAGGGCATCCTTCCTCTGCCTTTAGCCCTCTGCTTGGCTGGCCTGAAAGGGGCCAGAGCTGTAGCACGGGGTGATGGGGAGAGGACCTCCCACACCAACCCCTCCTAAGCTCCTCTTCTCAAGACACCAGACTCGCATCTCATCTGGTGTGCGGTAGATAAGTGCTTTTGTTCCCACAAATCACACACAGTGCCTCCAACAAAGCCTGAACTGGGGCTCAACTGAAGCAAAGCAATGTCAGTAACTTTATCATCTGACAAGACAGACGTGAAAGGGTTCGGTTCTCTTTTGCAAACGACACAGTGGAGAGGAGCTGAGCAGAGGCGGGACAAAGCACCCGGCCTGCCGGTAATGAAGAACAATAAACAGTGCACAAAATCAGCCCCGAGTTCCTTTCAGCAGCCCTTGATCAAGCAGCACCCCGCCAAATAATGAAAACCTTGCTCTATTGTACCCATGCAAATCGCATACGCCGCTCGGAAGCATGGGCAATAATAACTTCTCTGTTGGGCCAATAAGGAAAAAAAAGTGTCGCATTATCCTGTCCACTTAACCATTAGAGCAGCTCTGAAGTACATTCATTCACCTCCTACCACGCTTGCAGCTTCCAGCTCTGCTCCCAAGTACCACATTTGCCTCCATCCCTGACAGCTGCTCTCCTAGCCAGACGGATGCTGGAGCCATCCCAGAGCTACGTTGCGATGAACGGGCACAAGGCAGGGTCTGAAACCTTTAGGGATAACTACCAGGAGTGCTTTGGGGGAGCTCTGAGTATCAGAACACCTGCGTTTACAGCCCCAAGGCAGAGGGGTCCAGCAGCCCTCCTGCTGCCCACGTTTCTGCAGGGCCAGCCTGCGAAGGGTATCGTGATCCAGCCGGAATCGCCCGGGGGGATTTCAGGTAAGCAGACTGTAATAACGGAGCTGGCGCGATGCCGCAGCCAGCAGATGTAGAGATGCACCTTGGGAGGAGGAAAAGGAGAAAGGAGAGAAGAGCAGAAGAGGGGTGATGGCTAACCCAGGGCTGTTCCCTGCCCCAGGGAGATGCAGCAAGTGTGAAGCAGCGGCCATGCTTTCCTCCTCCTCCTCCTTCCCGCTTGTGGGCAGGAGCAAAAATCCCCTAGAAAATGCAGGCAGAGAGTTTCCAAAGCACCAACAGGAGGTAGGAGCTGGAGTGTGGTTGGCCAGCATCCTTGGGCAGAGATGGCCAACAGCTCGGGCACGTTGAGTAGGAAATGAGGAAATTCGTGCTCCTTAGCTTAGGAGGCTCAAAAGCCAGCTTTGCTGTCAGGCACATCACGTCAGGCTTTCAGTAAGCAACCAGAAAGCAGGATTTGTATGACTGACCCGAAGCCAAGCAGCAGTAATCTCCATCCAGCCCAACTAACTCCCATGTCAGCCCCACTCCTCCAGAAACAGCTTAGGAGAAATTCGCCCAAGCAAACACCCGCAAGTGCACATCCTTGATTTGTTCCGCTCTGGCCTCTCTCACAGAGGCACCCACACCTCCAAATCCCGCAGGTATGAACCTCTCCAACCCAGCATGCCCAAGGTGACGGACCTTCAAACCCCAGCCTGGACATCCCTGGAGCGTGGCAAGGGCGTTAGGAGCAGCACTGCCTCCCATCCCACCAGTAGGCAGCCCGACCTCGAGCACCGAGGCACAACTTTCTCCCTTTCTTTTTCTGCTTGCTTTGACAATTTGACTTTTCCCTGCTCTCCGCTGTGTAATCAGATTGGCAACGAATTACAGCAAGGGTGGCTCCGCTCGTTTCAGATGTCAGAGCCTGCGGTAATTGTGGCACCCACTTAAATTTATGTCAAGGGGAGGAAGCCGTCGTACAAAGGGAGCTCACCCTGCCAGTGCTCAGCCTGGGTGAGCCTTCACTCATCTCCAGGGGTTTGCCTTCCCACTGGGCAAACCAACAGCGTTCTCCCCTCCGAAGGGAAACATGTTCCCCCAGCTTGGTCCTGCTCCAGGAGCCCACCCGAGAAGCAGAGCAGCCCTGGCCACCCTGGCCTGCCTGCCTGCAGAGGCTCTCCACACCCTGCCTGCCTCGAACCGAATAAGCAGGTGCTTGCCCTGCACCCAGCCTCCCGAAATCTCCCAGAACAGCTTCATCACACACTTCCCCTACCCTCTGCTCTCACAGGGGCAGCCTCAGCTCAGCCGTTCAAGACACGTGAACATTCTCCTCTGCGGGGTTGTGCCAGGAGAAGGAAGGAAGCCGGTAGGGGAGCAGAAGTCATCCCGACTGTGGGGATTTTTGCCCTCCAGGTGGGAGCTGTGCCC
>JANVCC010000064.1:2812043-2886216 GCA_025345505.1 Todiramphus chloris collaris
GTACGGTGGGAGCTGTGCCCGTCTGCAGCAGCGGCGGGTACGGTGGGGGCCAGGCATGGGAACGCGGCATCCCGCGGGTGGGAATTCTGTGCCACAGCTGCCGCGCCGAGCCCAAGGGCACCCAGCTGCTGGAAATGCTCTGACGGAGCTGCCAGCAGCTTGTTATCCTGCAGGAGCAGGGCTCGGGCTGGAGAAAAGGGCTCTGAAGCAAAATGGTCCAAGAGTTTCCCAGGAGGTCATTTCCCTGCTGCCACCCCCCCCTCTTCAAGCAGGAGGGGACTGGGCACAAGAAGAGAATGAAAAGCCTTCTCAGCCTCCCGGCCACGCAAGTGGTTCTGCAAGTACCAGGCTCTGAGTGGCAGCATCCCCGAGGCCAGCTCTGTCCCTGAGCCACGGGTGGCTTTGCGATGGTCACGTTGTGCACTGTCACCCGGGCAGAAGCTCCTTGTGCAACAGCAAAACCCCTGCAAGGTGTCTCCTCCCCCAGGAGAACAGGTCCAAGGGGACTCGTAGGGCTGTCGGGACCCTTCCCCAGCACCTATTGGGCCCTTGCATTTCCCAGTGCTGGCTGCACGTGGGTGGATGCCCTGTGACATGGACTGGACAGGGCTTACTGCACCTTGGCATGGTGGCACATGGGCAAGGGTGGTCCCACACGGGTCCCCTTGCCTCCTTGTGCACACGGGAAGGGTGCAACCACCTATGTCCAGCTGGAAAGGCGGATGGAGGAGGGTGGGGAGAAGCAGCAGGAACCTCACAGGTCAGGGAGAGTTTCCAGCCACCCGAGTGTCACATTTGCTGTCACCCTTCCCTTCCCCTGGCCTCTCCCAGTGGCTCCCAGTCACGTCGCAAGCTGGTGGCTGTTTCTGAGGAGCAGCGCAGGTTAAAAAGAAAAAAAACAGCAAAGAAAAATTAAAAAACCCCCCAAAAAAACAAAAAAAAAAAAAAAGAGAGAGGAAAAAAAAAGGAAAAACAACAACAAAAAAGCCAAAACCCACAAGACCGAAAACAAACATTGCAAAAGACAGAACACATCAAATATTAAAGGAATCAAACTCCTCCTGTCAGCAAGGAGGACACAGAAACTGTTCCCAGATGTGGCAGGGCTGTCACCTCCTCTGATCAAGTCAGCTTCAAACAGCTTGTCAGAGGGATGTTTGTGCTTTCAGGGTCCCTAACCCCAGTGCCTCTCCCACCCTCGGCTCCCTTAGAGGGCCGGATCCTTCACTGGTGTAAACCAGCTTGGAGCTGCTGCAGAGAGCTCTCCGCAGGCTCACGGCAGGTTCTGCTGCCAGCAGCAAGTGCTGGACACCAAAAGGGAATGGGATGACAGATTCACGGAGGGGACAATCCCCAAAAGGCCAGGTTTTTGGCTCTTACTGGAGAAGCAGGAGATGCCACAGCTGGATCTCACTGGAAAAGCAGCCGCTGTCCCAGCGTCCCCATCCCAGGCAGCTCCCACCTCCCCAGGCTGTGCGGCTCCAAGCACAGCAGCAGCTCAGGGGCTGGATTCTGTCCCAGCACGGGCATGTGGGAGCAAGAGCACAGCCCTGGGCTGTCCCTCTCCTCCCTCCCTGGCACCCTGCACACGGCTGCAATGTCCTTGATAAGAGGTGGCACACCCCGGCCATAAAGCACCCCTTGTTCTGCAAGGGGGAAAAAGATGAGCTGTCTGAGACTGGTTCCAGGAGCTGGACCAACGTTCCGAGCACCTGATCTCACCTTCCCAGGGCAAAAATTCGATCTCCCAGTCCCACACTGGGACTCTCACATAAGGCATTCTTCTGTCTGGAGAGATGACAGCCCTTGTGGCCACCCCCCAGGGATGCTAACTCTCAGAGTGACCTCCAGCAGCACCTATCTCCAATCACAGTCTGGATTTGGCACCACAATATTTTGCTGCCTGAGATTCAACCTTCCAGCCTTGGGCTTTCTAAGCCTAGGAAAGTTCATCTTCACCCGCCGTTCACGCCAGGAATATTAAACCAAAAAAAAAAAACCCACACCAGGCTTCACAAGGTGGCCACGTGCCAGGTTCATCCGTTCCCAAACTTACTCAAAGTCGCCTGAAATCCCTCCCTCCCTCTCCCTCTGGCACACAAACTGCCTTCCCCTCCTTCCCAGACCCCACCAGCAACCTCACTGACCTTCCCCGACCCCACCACCGACCTTCCCCCTCTGCAGCTGTTACCCCAGCAGCACGAAACCACCCAAGGATGCAAAATGAAGCAGTGCCGGATGGAACCGCGGTCGGCAGGGCACCGTCTGTGCCTCGCCCAACCCCGTGCCACCACCTTTCATCGAGGCAGCAAATTGCTACTGTCTGGGCGGTTCGTCCCAGAGATGCTACTGGTTTTCCCATCAGAAAGCAGCTTTGCAGCCCTTTCCCCAGGTCTCTGCTGAGCGGTGGCGGGTCCCGTTGAGCTGCCACGTGAGCAGTCACCGGAGGAACCACGGTCCGGGGAGCTCCTTCCAGCGCTGATTTAGGCACATGAAATATTCAATAACTTCCAGAATAAACACGCAGAAGATCTCATGGCCTGCTGGGACTCCCTGGCAATGGGTTCACCCAGGGATCTCATGGGGCCAGGGATGCAGTGCCAGGATGGGGTGAGAGATGCCAACAAGGACAGGGAGAACCAGCGCTTCCCTGCCCCAGCATTGGCAACACCCCAACCCCAAGGCACAGGCTCTGTCAAGGTCTAATGAACCATTTTCCCAGTGCCCAATGCCCTCACATCCCAAACTGGCTCTTCTGAGGGGAACACCAACCCCGAGTGGCTGCTCTCGAGAGGGTGCCCGCCCGCAGAACCATCCCTGGGACCGACCTCCCTCCCTCTGCACCCCTTAATTTAACTTTTTCCAGAGCACAGAGCGATCTGCTCTCTAATCAAGGGAGCTCTAATGTGGTAACGCCAGTAAATTGTAATTAATTTTCCCCCTAATTGATGCGTGGGAATATCTGGGACCCTCATTCTCCTGCCTTCAATTCCTTTATAAATATATGATTTGACAGGTTAATTTGAAAGTAAAAGTTCGGTTCTTTACAGCAATCCAAGCAGAAGCCCCAGAACACAGCCTGCTATCTTGCTACGTGAGGCGTAATGAAAAGGGTTGAAGTTAGGTTACAATCATCGTCATCATCATCTTTTTAATTTCACTAATTTAATTTCTGTGCCCCCCCACCAACCCCCACCCCCCACCCCTTTCTCGGAAGATAATAAAAGCTTCATTTCACAGTCCAGGAAATTTGGCAGCAAAAGGTGATAGACAGCCAAGGAAAGATGGGAAAGACGCGTTAAGAAGGGTGCGCTTCCTTCAGAGTGAAAACACAGTGCTCAGCAGCCCAGAGAAGGGCAGAGGAGGGCACGCAGAACACGAAGGCATTAAGAACCATCTTTCCCAAGGTGGCAAAGTGAAATCAGGCAACACTAATGATGGGGCTCGGTGCCAGAGGGTGCAAAAGCCCCGGGCACCAGCAGGCAAGCAGACCGACAGCTCATCCCATCGCTGTCTGTTGCAGAAGGGCCGGGTCACCTTCCAGGAGCTGTTATGAGTCTGTGGGCACTGTCTTAGTGCCATGAAGCTTTTTTTTTGGGTTGCAATGCAGCAGGTCTGAAGCTATTTTCTCTACTGGCCACGGCACTGCTCTCCCCCCTCGCACAGCCCCAGGGTCCGCGCGCACAAGTGCAGTTCAAGTTGTTGAAGACATCCCTGCTCGCTGCAGGAGGGCTGGACTAGATGACCTTTAAAGGTCCCTTCCAACCCAAACCCGTCCGTGATTCTAAATGCAAACTGCATCCCAGGTCAGTGGGGGAAACATCTCAAATGCAATCACATGAAAGGTTTCCAAATCTTTCTCGACTTGCTCCTAATTACTAAGGAAGCATCAAACCCAGCCTTTTCAAAAAGCAGCAGCAACCCAGTTTGATATATTCCACCTTTCTAACAAGAAGTGGCACTGAAACATCCCCCTTCCCCACTTCTCGCACGAGCTCCGGCGTTGCTTCCCTCTTGACAGCCTTCTCCCCAAAAATCTCCAAGGGGCTCCAGCCTGCAGCTTCCAGGTCTGGCTGGAAACACCATCCCCATCCCCTGCATCCCCCAGCACCAGAGGACAAAGGCTCTCCACCTCACTGTTCCTGTCAGGATTCCCATCAAAGCTGAAGGAGCTGGGGAAAGAAAGGAGTGAGGTCGCCCTGGATGTTTCACAGAGGATAAATAAAAGAGTGTGTTAGATAAGGATGACTGGCAGAGAGTAGAACTTCAGTACTGGTTGCTGAGGGTATTTACTGGAAGCAGATCTGGACTAAGCCAAGCACGTGGGCATACTCTTCCTCCAGAATCAACACCAGTGCTGTCTCTCGCCAAGCTACGTTCAGGGCTTAGGGGACTTTTTTGGTGGATATCTGCAGGACAACACGACGAGGAATGTGAAAAACACGCCTGGATTTGCATCCCTATCCTGCCAAAACGATGTCCAAGCAGCACATTTTGCAAAATCCCTGCTTCCTTTTGCTGTTTTCCAACCACGTCTCTTCCTCCTGGTCACAAACCGTCCTTTTCATCCACGTAGCCAATTCCAGTGGCAAAACACCAACAAAACCAACAAACAACAAAGGCAGCCAGACAGCAAGAGCAGCCTTTCTTGTCCTTGTTGGAATAATTCAGAGATTTGGTGGAGTTCCAGGAATTGAGGCAAAACTATCCATTTTTCAGTACTAAGGGCAGCTGAGCTGATCCTCCATCCATGCCTACCCCCAAAAAAAAAAATACTTGTTCCAACTGGTGCTGATCACCTAAATTCAGGGTGTAGGAGCTGCTCAGCCCCATCACACCAGTGAGGAACTGGGAAACATTCCGAGCTCTGTTGAGATGCAGCAGACACCTTCTTTTCCTATCGGATACATCTCCCTCTCCCTCCTGCCGTCTCTCATAAAGGCAAGAGACATCAACTGACAATTTCTCAGCAAGGAAAAAAAAAAAACCCAAAACCATAAGAGAAGAAAAAGAGGGTTTGTATCTACTTGAGGTTATATTTTTATTGCCAGCCGTTACTGTAACATTTGCTCTGATTACCAGATTAATCACCAGATTGCAAAGCCCATTAAATAAAATCAAGTCGGACAGTTGAGGTGTTCCAAGAGCGATGCCGCTCCGTGCATGTCCCAGCCTGCTTCTCTCTCGTCCTTTCTCTCCCTGTCACTCAGCAAAAGAGAAAGACCTTCCCCAGCAGGGTTAGAAGGGGGAACACAACATTTCCCAATCTTCTGGGGATGTGAACCGTTGGGAAAAACCAGCTCAGCTCCATCCCAGCCTCCCCAGCATCTGTCCCCCTTTACCCAAGCACTGTTTCCCAGCCACACATCACCAGTTCGGGTGATGGGCAGCACGACCAGGTGAAGGTAGGTTTGACAACCCTTAGCTCAGATCTCTCTGCAAATGAGCGCTGTAGATCTCCCCTTCTCCTAATGTCACCTGTCAACCCCCCCTCACTCTTCCCGGGAACAGGATCCCGCATCAAAGCACAGTTAAATGGGGTGTAAATGCCTCTTTCATGCACAGAAAATGGGCTGGTTGGCAGTAATAGGGGGAACTGTAAATGCTGTCAACGGCTACATTTTGTTTATTGATTTACACCGTGTAATGGGATGACTCGATTTGAATCATATACGCAGGTGTCATGTCCCATTCATCGCCACTGGATTTAATAAGAGGAACATTGCACCGCTGAGCTCGGCTGCGCAGCGGGGCACGGCAACTCCCAAAGGCTCACGTGGGTCCTGAACCCATCAGCAAAGCCAGAGGCTGGAGGCTGGGAGCCCAGCATGTCCCATATACGCAGTCCTTGTGATGCTTGCTAGGGCAGGGGGCAGTTTTTCTGCGTGCTGTAGGTTTTGAGCTGTGTAATTCCTCACTGAGCACACACAGGCTAACGACCCTGGAACACCTTCATTACCCATCTCTGGGTAGACAAGGTGGCTCCTCCACCTTTGCAAAGCCTTCCCAAAGCCCAGGAGCCCACAGCACCGAGGGAGGATGGGAATGACGAAAGTCCTTCATGCTTCACCTCTCCCTGCAGCATCCAAATCCCAGGCTGCGCTTGCCCTAACACGGAAAACAACGCAGAGGAATTAAGTCCCATTGCTTAATTTCTGCGGCATCCGCCAAGCTTCCCCCCGCACACACACACTCTCCCAAAAACAAGGAATCCAATCAAGAACCTCTGAGCGCATGACCCCAGCGGTTACGATGCCAATTAGGAGAGAGTCAACCATTCAAATGGCCAAGCAAAACAAGGCAAATGACAAGTCGTTTAAAGCCTGCTGGGCACTCCCCAGCCGAGGACAGGCTGTAGCTTTGCAGCGAGCTGCGGCGGCCGCTAATTAGTAACCGCTCCGCAGCCACCAAGCAGCCTGCAAATCCCGCGCCAGATACGGCAGCGCAAGACGGACGGCAACGGGGCGTTGGGTTTGGCCCCGGCTCCCACCACCCGAGAGTCTCAGAGCCACCTTTGGGTCTCAGATACACATTGAGCTGACGGGAGCAGCACGTCCCGTGTCCCAGGACTGCAGACATCGCTTCCCATTGCCAAACCTCCATGAGTTGCCTTTGCAGAAGAAGGGTCTTCTCCTGAGCACGGCACCCCCCCCCCCCCCCCCCCCCCCCCCCCCGGCCGGGGGGGCGGGCCCCCCCCCCCCCCCCCCCCCTTTTTTTTTTTCCCCAGCCATGCTTCCCCTTGAAATACCATCACTTGGAGCAATGAAGCTGTCACTTTTTGTATTTTTAGTTTTTCAAACCTTATATTTCACTCCACCGCCAGCTGCTGAAAAGGACGAGCAAAAGGCCAGAGCAGGGAGCAAAAAATCAATACGCTGCAGGAAGACAGAAGATCTGTTTCTACTCTTCAGCTCTGATGCTGGGTACCCAGGGAACACCGCTGCAAGCAAGGGAGGGGGCTACTGCCCTCCTGCTGAAGCCAAGTGCTCCAGCTCCCCACCTTGGCCACCACCCCCAGGGACGCTCACTGCCAAGAAGGGGCTGGCTCTTGGGAAAATGCTTTTTCTACGTGGAATTAAAGAAGCTGAATGGATCCGACATGGAAGGCAGGCAACAAGGCAGCCCTCGGGTAGGTAGCGCCTTACTCATTCCTCTTCAAAGCTCGGCCCTCACCTGCTCCATGGACCCCCTGTGTTTCTCCTCAGGCTCCTCGTCCTCCAACTCATCCCACACAAACTACACATTTCTGGTTTCCATACCTTCCATGGTCCCTTCCCTTCCCCTCTCATCAACGATCACACCCCAGCTTTCTCCTCCGAGCTGGCCCATTGGCAAAGCACTCGATTTGCACCTCATCCCTTTCTCTTCTCTCGCTCCCTCAGCACCGGGAGCAAGGTCCCCAGAAATATCCCCAAGGCCACCTTGGCATCACGCTCCTTCCAGCCACCCTGGGCTCCTCCACGGGCACAAATGACGCGGAGTCGGCTCGTGCTCAGACCGCTTCGTGCTCTGATGACCTGCTGCCTCATGCAGCGTGCGAGCGTAATGGACACGTCCAGACAAATCACACTCTCCTCTACGGGCGTGGTAAGGACGCCAGCAGCTACAGAAGCTCTCAGAGAGAAAGAGGAGTGAAGGGATTTCCATCCCAGGCAGCAGAAACATCATTCAGAAGCAAAACCAGACTCTCACTCACATAAAGCAATCCAGTCTGAAGGGGTTAGAAAGACCTTTCTGCAGCAGGCTGGGGGCAAGCCAGTCATAGGAAGGTGCTAGTGGGGGCTTCCTTGGTGACGCTGAGGAGGCAGAGGATGAACAAGACGCAGAACTAATGGCATCACTCTCCAGAGCTATGCAATGCACCTAAAACCCCTAGAAACTGAGCTTAGGCAGCAACTGTATAGGTGAGGACCAACACGATGTGATGGCTGGTACTAACCCAGAGGGTAACACCATCCATCCATCCATCCATCCATCCATCCAACCAACCATCTACTCTTTCCATAGCAGACCCTTCTTATCAGAAGCCTCCCCATAAATCAGAGGGGTGAGGAAAAACCACAGAGCATAGGAACTGCAGAAGCAGCAGCACTGCAGTCATAAATCAGGATCTAATTCAATCTTGCGAGATGCCTCGTTTGATTAATTTATGTCAGCATTTTCCGTTCCGCCGGCGGCTGCCGTCCCTCCCCGCACCGCCTCTGCCTCTCGCTCTCCTGCACAGCCCCTCGCCGGACAAGCCGACGGGTTCCAGGCAGGAGGGTTGCCTGGGAGGGGATGTACCAGGCTCTGCTCTCTGGCTGAAACCCTCAGACCACGGATACAGTGGGATCCAACCCCAGACCAGCAGATGGCAGGGCCACCAACTTTCTCCGGAGATGGACCTGTTTGATAGAAGAAACTTTAATACCTTCCTGACTTGGCAGAGGCTGCCTCGCTGATCCTGCCCTTTTCCCACCTATCGCTCTCACGGACAGCATCCAGCACCACTATACAAAGAAAACTTGTTCTTTAAAATGTGTGTTCTCACAGTGTTGCTTTTTCACAGCTGGAAAACCCGACGCCTGTTGCAACCGTAAAATAAAGATGGACCTCATTGAAAACCCAGATGCTGCATCTGAGCCAGAGTTTCCTGAGGGAAAGAAATTACTGAACTAAATGAACATGGAGCAAGGAAAGCAAAATAAAACCCCTGCTAGCTGTCCCTGCTGAATCTCCCGATAATGAGAGTCTGATCAGGAGCTGCATATATTAACTGGTATCTCCAGACAAGAGGGTCTAAGAGTAACACCCACGCTGACCCCAGCAGCCTTGGACAGCCCAGCCTTGCCTGGAAAGTGCACATCCCCAGAGCGTATTACACCCCCCAAATTTCTCTCTGCACCACTCAGTTATTTAGTAAGGAGGTAAGAGACAGTGAGATTGGTACTCGGGCCATCTGTTTGAGCTCTCCCTCCTCCTTCCCCGCACGAAAATTAGCGAGAGCCTGCAAGAAGCAACAGCACATGTTTAATTCAGCCTTGCAGATTTGCTGGAGCCATCTTTTGGGCTTGGCTTATGGAAGGGCAAACTCTGTAACAAGGGTTTAAATAAATCAGCGGGTCAGAGGGGCAGACAGCCCAGGCACCGATGGACGGGCACCGCATCCCTTTCAGGCTCTCGCTCTCAACGAGCATCCCCCTCTGCCAAAGCCTGGGGCCAAAAGTTAACGGGGGCACTGCGAGAGCTTAACCCAGTACGGCTTGGTTAGCCTCAGAGGCAGCTCAGATAAAGCTGACCGTGAGATGCAACGCCTTGTTTCAGAGCAGCCAAAACCTGGCCAAGATCAGTGCCAGGTCTCAGGTTGGAGGGGTCAGCTCAGCACCCCCCCAGGGGCTGACAGGAGTTTACTGGGGCACTGAAGGATCAGGCTGCCCTGACACGGCAGCGGCAGAGAGCAGACTGTTCCAGCCGTGCCTGCTGAACCCGAGGAGGTCTGGGCACCTCTGGCTAAGCTCCAGAAGGCTGCAAACTGCAGGGGCTACAGGTTGACACGCTGCCCAAGCAGCCCCCTGCTGGCACCTTGCAGCTCGTGAGATGGATGGAGAAGGTGGCAAGATGGCTCGGTGGCCCGAGGTCTTTGCGCCTGCTGGGTCCTTGTGTTCAGGAAAAATTCTGTGGCTTCCCCCACATGCTCCTTCCCTCAACACAGTGATGGAGGGGCCCAGCTGGGGCCACTGGGCCAGGTTGCTATGCTCCGCTGTCATCCCGAAAGCCAAAACACACTCATGGACCTTACCTAAAGACGCATCAACACCAGAGATGTTCCTACATATCTCTCTCTCTCCTTTCCCAGGGAACCTTGCCATGTGATGCCCGGGTAAATGCTGGCTCTACACTGGACTACCAGCCTGGGGACAAGGCTGCCTGACCACGCAGCTAACGCAGACACAGCTCTACCATCCCATCTGCTCTCCTAAGCCTTCATCCCACTCCAGAAGATGAGGGTTACAAGAAAGAAGTCAATGCTGCCCTTCTCTTTTGCGGCTCTGGTCCCACACCCTCCTGCGTCAATCTCTTCCCTCTTGGTCTCCACTCCCACCAACTTCAACCCTCTCCTCCCAGTACATCACCCCGAGACTCAGCTCCCACCGGCACCCCGCGGTGAGCCGGCTCCCTCGCCCTTCGCCAGGCAGTGGGGAAGGCTCCCCGCCGGCTCCTCTTCAGATGAGACTCCACTCGACCGATTTGTATTCGGAGCAGCAACAACTTACAAGGTTTGGAGCGATTTCAGAACATCTTCACTGGCAATTTTCTCAAAGGCCGGTCTTCAAACGGCGACAAACCTGCCTTGATCTTCTCTGCTGAGCAGCAGGAGATGGACTGAGCCTGTCCCCTTAATTGGTGTTACTCTCCCATTATTTCCAGCCTGGTAGAAATCCCGCAGACTCCTTTTTCTGGCTGGTGGGCAGAATGGGATTTCCTTGGGACTTAGTGGAGAGCAGTACTCTGAGTCAGTGATATCTCAGTACATACCTCCCCAGGGAAGGAACCCGCAGCCAAAGGCTTACAGGCACTGTCATTTCACGCCTGCCTTGAAGTGCAGCAGAGATTTCCTCTGCCGCTCCGCAGCGAGCCGAAGGACGCAGCCGCCTTCATCAGCCTCTGCCGCACAGATTGGGAACGCCACCCGATACTCGAGATGGAGACGGGTCTATTGCACTCGTACAGGGTCAGGGTGTGCCCTCAGACAAAGGTAATTTCTCAGGAACCCAACTGGCTTTCATATATATTATTCAAACGTCAGTCTCGCCTCCCAGCCGCTCAAGCTGCCACGGTGGATGATCCCGTGCGCGCTGCAGATCACAGCTGCAACGTCCCCATCACTCCCCAGGCCTCTCCCCATCCTTCCCAGTCTTGCACATGACAATATCAGCACCTAACAGACACCATCAATAACTGTGAACATGCCTTGGCACAACTGGGCACTGAGTGCCAGCGTCGCTGCTTCCGGAGGTGAGGAAAACTGCTGTTCCGGAACCAGTAAGCTGGCTGCAGTAGCCGGGAGCCCAAGGCATGGATCTGCTGGCCCACTGGAAAGCCCACTGGAAAGAAAAGTCCTCCAAGTCTGAGCAAAATTGCAGGGAAGGAAAATCCCTTCCGTTACCAAACCACCAGCGTTCAGCTAGAGCTCCATCTGCACAGGCAGCAAGGACAAATGGGAAGAGGGTTTCCAAAGGTTGCACTATTTATACTGAAAGCTCGTCCAAGTTTGAGACAAACCTCTTCATTTTAAATCAACCTAATATTTATGACAGATCACAAAAGATTATGGGCTAGAAGCTCAGCCAGTGTAAATCAGCACCGCTCTATGGGCTTGTGCGTGACCCAGTTCTGGCTGTCAGCTTTTAACACTATTTTTCCTCAGCAGTGGTGGTTGTTACACAGCTTTTGCCAGCCAAGCCCAGGCAAGAAAACCCAGAGACCTGTTCACATAGTCAAGGCTGCAGGACAGCCCCAGTGAGGAGGAGGAGAAGGAACTGAGCTGATGTACCTCAGCCTCAACAATCTCCAGGGTTGTTTATGTTCTCCTGTTGCCTCCGTGCCCTTGAGATGAGGAGTTGTGATGAGGTCTACCCAATCACCCCCACGTAACCCTAAGTACCACTATTCAAACACGTAGGGAAGAGCAAGTGGAGCAGGAGGCTTCACTTCCACACGTGTCACCCAACAGCATCCTACGAAAAGACAACCTGATGGATATCAACTACATATTACTTATTAAACACCTAATACGGCTTTAACAGCTCTGTTTACTGAAGAGTGTTAATCTTAATGAAAACAATATTTGAGGCAGACTAGCAGGGTAATTCTCTACCCTTTTATCCAGGGATCTCAGAATACAGCAACAGTAATTGATCCTCACAACATCTCTGCGGGTATTACACCTTTTTGAAAGGGTAAACAGAGGCACACAGAGGTTAAACGGTTTGTACCGAGCGCGTTTGCTTCTCCGGGAGTCTTGGTAGCCCGGTCCCCGAGCCCTCAGGAAACCCACAGAGCATGTCTCTAACAAGAGAGGTCTGTGCCTTTTTATCCTGCTTGCCTCTGACAGGCCTGGTTTGAGCTCTGCAGTGACGGAGGAGCAGAAAGAGTGCTTCACAGAAAATAAAGGTGGAGGAAGACCCATAAGGAAGATCATCTTTATCTTAGTAGAGATAAAAACATGTCAGGGATCTAAAACCTTATATTTTGGCATAGAAGTCAATCACTAGCTGACTGAGATTTGCAGAGAAATTCCTTCCCATTAAGCTCTGTGCACCTTCCTCTGAGGTATCTGGTACTGGAAGCCATGGCGTACACCCGACTGGACCAGTATCCCTGATTGTCAGGGCTGCCAGAGCATCTAAGGCACCGAGGTACCCCAGAGCATCACCACTGCTCCCGCTGCCCACACCAAGGACCACAGCTGACAGGGAAGGGAGAAAGGAGGCCTTGGAGCTCCCTTAGCCCAGAAAACTCACTTTGCCCTCCTTTACAGTCAGGTTTTGCAGCTCTGCCGAGCCAGGAGAGGGTATAAAAGAGGAGGCACAACAGATTATAGGAAACATCACCCTGTAGCATGTTCTCCAAGTGGTTTTTCCAGAACTGGGAGTTCACAGGCTGCCTCTGCAGTGGGAGAGATGTCAAGGTTCATATTTTCCCGTTCAAGACAAATACTTCTCACCATCCCGGAGCCTTCATTAGGTCCATCTCAGAAAATTCATAAACCTTTCCCAAAACATCCCTCAGAGAGAAAAGGACAGCTTAGTCTAAAGTCTAAGTAACACACAGACATTAATGACCAGCTCTCGACAACACAGGCACTCAAGTGTCAATTTATCAATCCATGGACACATGTCCAATACTACACACGGACACACGTCCATATATGTGCATATAAACACACAGTTCTTCAGCAGGGGTTTAATTTCACCCAGGTAATCTCCCAGCCTCGGAAGGATTTATTTTTTAATCACACCGTAATGCCTTAGCAGGTGCTTACGCATCCGCAGAGAGAGCCTGCGTATTTAGAAGCCTTTTATCTGCTTTAGTGGAATTCCTGTCCCCAAGGCCACAAGCACACCCAGGCAAAACAACAACCATAAAAAAAAACAACCCAAAAACCACAAAACCCCCCAGTCAGTATTTAAAATGGGTGCACGGAGAGCAGGTCTGGCAAAGCTGGACGTTTCCAGCACAGGTTTCTCGGGAGATGGAGACTGAAACAAATTGTTCTTACCCCCAGAGTAATTTCACAAGATTTTATCCATACAGCAAAGTCACTTTCCAGCACCGAAAATGATTTTCTGCCATGACCGCAGATATCACCAGCGCGCTCTCTCAGCTACTGCAAGTCTTGCAACTTAAGAGGGGAACTGTGGACATGCGAGTCACGTCCGTCTGGATTTACCTACCACAGCCTGGGAAACGCAGCCTCTTAGAGCCACGGAGCTGACAACCTGTTAGCATCACCCATTAGCCTGAGCCCGAGCGGGCTGCGATCGAACCTGCCGCAACTCGAGGGTCTATCAGCTCAGAGAGATGGGGGGGAAGCAGAGACAGCAGCTCGGGGATTGCCACGCAGCAGGTACCCACGGGAAGCGAGCAGAAGAGCATTTATGCACGCGCAGCCTTGTTAATGGCCTCGCAGCTCGCGCTCATCTGCCCCGGGTCCTGAGGATGCACATGCAGCACCATCAGCACCGGCACCGCCAGCCTCCCTGAGAAATGAACTCTCATCCCTTTGCTAAAGCAGTAAGAAGCCTAAATAAGTGCTTTCTGTGCACTTTGGACCTGTTTACATGCAGTTCTGTACTGGCTCAGCAAGAAAACGGCACAGCCCAATCCAATGGGTATAGTTATTGTGCCATAGAGGAGCTGTGTCAGGGAGAGCTGGTTTGCACATGCAAAGAGAAAGGCACCAGGCAGCCCTGCCCATGGGCAGCAGCAAGGGCTATCCATCATCAGCCAGTCCAGGAACCACTCTGGATGAGCTCCGGTGGGAAAAGAGCAGGTACCTATTGCTGAAGACAAAAACCAGCGCAGTCCCAGGGACAAACCCCGCTTTTTCTCACCTCTTGCTGCAACCTAAAGCCCCCAGCACCTCCCCGGTGCAGCGCTGGCACCCACAGCCCTCAGCATTCCCGGCACAGAAGCTGCATCTCTCCCCTTCTCCCTGCACACGCTGGCCCATCACTCAGCCTGCCGCAGAGAAGCGGCCGGCAGCATCCCCCCCCCACCTTGTAGGTATTTTGCTGGGGAACTTGTAGGGCTTGTCTGGCTAATGAAAAGCTGCTTTAGATGCCCCTGTGGGCTTTTCAGGAAGGATTAGCAAGGTTTCTCCAAAGCAGACACGGCAAGACAGTGTGTTTCTCTAAATACATCAGGGACTTCTCCCGCGCTCGGCTTTGGCAGGGGCTAAGTGCGGCTGTCTCGCAGGTTGTCTCCTTGCTTGGGTATCCAAACAGCAAGGTGCTGTCAGGCATCGATACGGGGCTGCCGGGGCTCTACCTCTCCAGGGTGCCTGCACAAATCCAGCCCAGGCTAATAGCAAGTGAAAGCTGTTACCTCCTGACAGCTCTGCCAAGGTCTAGCCACGCACACTCCGACCAACGTGGGCTGCGGAGAAGCTCCTTCCCTGCAGGAGACACTGACCCTTGCACGGCTGCCTCCCGGGTTGGCGGCCCTGCAGGGAGGTCAGCAGAGCCCAAATAACCCATCGCACTCTGTCTCATCCTCCTACACATCCCCGAGCTGCAAGTCTCAGGAAAAGCCACCCGCTGCTAATGGCCAGGGAGCAGAGGATTTACTGGCTTTAACTGCCATCTTCTCAACCTGCTAGGCAGAAGCCATGGCTTTTTGTTCAAACTTTGGTAAAATATTGACTTGCCCTTGGCCAAGCAGCAAAGCTGTGGTAGAGCTGGGGCTAAGGCTGACGTTCAGCTCCATGACCTCCTCAAGACATCAGGTCCTTCAGGGGACCACTGCAGAGTCCTAAAACTGATGCTGGCCCCACTGATCCTCTCAGCCCCAGACAGGATGGTAAGTTGACTTGCATTTCTCACGTGAAGTAACTGGGGCAAGTTATTAGCTGTCACAACAACTCTTATGGGAAGCTGCTCTTGGCAGGGGTAATTGAATGTTATCCCAGTAAAACAAGGGGAACAAGATGTGATAGCCATATCATCTCAAAATAGGCTACACACAGGCCATTCATCCTTCCCTCTGGGGCCCTGGCTTTGTTTGAGCAAGATTATGAACTCTCCTTCAGAAGAGCTTCATCATTTCCACATATTTCCCATTGGTCATGGGCAGGCAGGATCAATAAAGATATAATCCAAGAGACAGCTGCAAATACAAAAGTTCCTAATGAATTCCCGACCAGCCAGCCAGCCCAAACACGCGTCCCATCAGCTGGGAATTTGTGTAAAGCCATCGCTCTGACACGCTTAAAATTTCCCCACGGAGGAGAGACAGTGTCAGATGGATCCCAGTCCATCTCAGAGCCCGCTGTTATCCCCAGAGCAATTACTCCACCAGACATCACCACCTCTGTCCCAGGGAGAGGTAGGAGGCAGACGAAAATATATTTGAAGAAAGGGTGGTGGGAAGGACCTGGAAGTGTGGTCCTGGGGACCCAGAGAGGAAGGCAAGGTGACATGTCTACAGTAAGTCCATAGCCCAGGTCTGTTTGCTCCAGCAAAGCTTATTCACAGGCTGTGCCATTGGTACCACCTTGGCTTTCCCTTCCTTCCTTTTCTTTTCCTAACTCTCCTCCTAAATGCAATTCAGTGTCTCTAAAAGTACATATTGTCCCACCATCTAAGCAAGTTTTACTACAGATGTAGCAAGAAAAAATACCAAACGTGCACATGGAGTTACAGTTCTTAAATGGTACTGGACAGAGTGACACCTCTGTTGCAGCTCAAAGTTGCACTGAAGGGGACAGCTACACTTTTATTTCACGATTGTATCTCCTGTTAAGTCACAACCTCCCATAACTCCTAGGATGTTAAAAGCCAGTCAACCCGAATTCACGGTTATTGTGGCAAAACACATTTACTGCAGGTTTTGGAGGTTTTTGTAAAACCTTCTTCGGGAAAACACACCACAAAACTTTCTAAGCCGCCGGGAGGGACTCGGGTATTAAACTCCCAGTCAAACTAAGTACGCACCCACAGCTCCTGGGTGGGTTTGTAAATCCCAGTTAAACTGTCCTGACTTTGTATTAAGCCTGTTGCTCTTCCAGAGCACCCAGTGGACCTACTGCCGCTATTTAGCCGAGAAACTCCTCCAAGCGATAGAGATCTGTTGTTTTCAAAAGCTCAAGGAACAAGATGCTTATCCCAGCCTCCTACAAATAGGTTTTGTGCAGAAGCAGAACTGCAGACGCTTCCATCTATGAAGAGCCCCCAAACGCTCACATCCACAACAGCCAAAGAGGGGAAGGTCTTCCCCGATGGGGTTGTGGTGACACATCTGGTCAGCAAAACACGCTTAAGGGACCACCAAAGAGCAGCTCTATTCAGTCAAGTGGTCTGCTCGGAGCAGATTGATATCCAATATATGTGCATAAATACAGAGAGAGACACAGCACAATTACAGGGGTCTGCTGGGAGCAAGAATAAGTAGAGGGGAATCTGAGCAATGCCCTGCAGCTAAAGCTCCAAAGATGTTTAATTTCACAAGAAAGCATCTCCAGGCAGCATTAGTTCAAGGCAGGGCAGATAGAACTATAAAAGGTCTCACACTTTCCTGTGTAATGCAGAGGTTAAGTGCTACGTGGGTGGCCTCCAGCCCGACAGCAAACCCGCGTGGCCAGGGCTGCCGGCAACAACTGGGTTTGCAGCTCTTTGTAACCCACCAGCAAAGCCTGGAGTCAAGTCTTAAGAGAGTAACCACTCCCCTTGGCAAAGGTAATCTGAATGCCCGAGCACCTCAGATCACACAGCAGGCTTTGCTACGGCTCCAGCTTCCCCAAAAGTTTACAAATGATGTTACTGATGGCCATGGATCACTGGAATCGATAAGCGCTCTGCTGCAGTTTGTACTGGGCTAATAAAAACGCTCCGCACAAGGCGCCGGCCCCGCTTGCAAACACTCGGCTCTGATCGACTTCATCAGCTCCCCGGTTACACGGTGCTGGGATTTGGAGAGCGGGAGGTCACGGCGGCACAGGCGCCGAGGTCCCGAGGCTGGTACGCCAGCTCCAGACCAAAGGGGCAGGGAGAAAATCAGTTCTAAAGCAGCACGAGTTTTCTGCTGTTTTCTACTACCAACCCTCCCGGGCTCCCTGCGAACTTCATTAACACTTATTAGCCGAGGTAGGTGACGGATTTCCCAGCTCTGGCCAGTGGGCATCACTCCTCCTTGCAGCAAAGAAGCAGAGCTGTTCAGAGACCTGCCACAGACCCTTTATTGGTATGAGATGGGAAGGCTTAAGTGGCAGGACGGGACGCTTTGAAATCAAACACCTTCTCTTCTATTATAGGTGTTGCTGTGATTTTTTGAATGGCCACAGTGTGCCTGCAGTGCGAGCTCGTGTACCTAGCAGTACTCAATTTAGCTGTATGAATAGAATTAATTACCGAGCGATTAAACGACTCGCTCAAAGTCAAAACGAATCAGTGGTGGCACCAGAAAAATAGCCCAGCAGTCCCAGCTCCCAGTCCTCCACACCTGACATCAGATCACACCACTCCAGTCTCCTGCTCCGTTGATATTTAGCGACTTAATTGCACGCGACCGTCAGTCTCCCTGCCCGGGGTCGCGAGACTCGAGCAAAGCGGCTCGCCGAGAACCCTCGGTGGCAGGAGTCTCACCGGGTTGATGAAAAGGCTGCTTTGTCTCCAAAGTTAGCTGTCAAGAGCATCTGGGTGTCTGGCTGGATCACTCCCTGATAGATGAGGAGCATGTTGAACATGTGCTGCCTGCAGTTGGTACAAGGTTCTTTGTCAACCCAAGCACTGCTTAAGTGCCCATAATGGGGAACAGGTTGCCCAACAGTTCCTCCTCCCCGATATTGATTATGGGGATAGAATACTCCATAGAGCAGCAGCAGCTGTCTTTCACCGGCTGGATATTACGCATAATAAAGCACTGCAAGTTCCTTCTCTCGTGCGGTTATTACTCGACGCGCCGCAACGACTCCTGCAAACAAGCTGTGCTGGCTCAGGCTTGCCGCGGGCATCCCGAACTTAAAGCAAGAGCACAGCAGGGACCAGGTTTGTGCCGCAGAGAGCCCATCAAATCCAGTATCTTGCATAATCCCTGCGGAGTGGGAGGAACACCCAGGAAGCTGTATAAAAGTCTAGACATCCAAAAAGGCCAAGGGAACCGGTGAGATCCTTCGCTCATCCTCATCTTACTTGTGGCTACAACACACAACTCTGCAGTCACCAGTGTCCCAGCAACCAAATCAACTCCTGTGTTATGGGAAGCTCGCACCCCATCAGTTTCGAAGCCTATGAAACTCTTAGTGCCCATGTCCCCACACCCCTCCACATGACTGCAGCAAGCTCTTGGGTTCGGTCTTCCAAATGCAGAGCATCCCACGTGCACCCGCAGAGCGACAACCAAGCACAGGGCTTCAGCTCCCACCTTCTCCCAGTATGCTCCTTTTCCTTACAGCGCAGGCAACGCGTATTACAGCGACAGCTGGAACCAGAGAGGCTTCTGTGCAAAGTTCAATCCACACAAAGAGGAACAAAATCTTTTACCAAACCTGCCTGCAATCAGAGAAGAGCGGTGAGCAAAATGACGCGCTGCTGGGGAAGAGAGGAGCAGACTGTGAAATGATTTGCTGAAGGTCAGGCAGTCAGGGCTGCAATGGAGCAGGGTTGAGTCCCACCTCTCGGGTCAATTCCTAAGCCACACCGCTTTCCAGTTCCCACAGACCTCGGGTTTGACATTGTCCTATATTTTCAGTGGCCTTCCCAAAGCTCTCTCCTTGCAGGGGGTGGCTCTGCCTGAACAACACCAGCCTGAAAGCCAAGACCTTTAAAGCAAATCATAGAATGGTGGGGGTTGGAAGGGACCTCTGGAGATCATCAAGACCAACCCCCCTGCCCCAGCAGGGTCACCCAGGGCAGCCCACAGAAGAACAGGAACAGATCCAGGCAGGTGTGGAAAGTCTGCAAAGAAGGAGACTCCACAGCCTCTCTGGGCAGCCTGGCACAGGCTCTGGCACTCTCACGGTGAAGAAGTTTTGCCTCACGTTGAGGTGGAACTTCCTGTGTTTCACCTTGTTACCGGTACCTCTCATCCTATCCCAGGGCACTGCTGAAAAGATACTGGCCCCTTCTACTCAACATCCACCCTTCAGGTATTTGTAAACATTCCTCAGAACCCCTCTCAGGCTTCTCTTCTCCAGGCTAAACAGCCCCAGAGCTCTCAGCCTTTCCTCATCAGAGAGATGTTCCAGTCCCTTCAGCATCTTCGTAGCTCTCTGTTGGACTCTCTCTAGTATTTCCCTGTCCCTCTTGAACTGGGAAGACCAGAACTGAATGTGAAATGAAACCAGGAGAGTCTCAAGGGCAACACTTGAGCACCTTTACCCATCTCTGCTTCTCCCATGTTTCTTAACAAATGGTTTCCATCATAAATACCATCTCCCTGAGGAAGGCAGCCAGGGCTGGCCAAGGAGGCAACAAGTGCTGCCAGGAGCTGGAGTATCCCACAAGAAGACCCTGCAGTTCCACACCTCCACCTACACAGACACAACCCTTCCCAACTACTCCGTGTCCCCAGGTTTGCCCTGGGGATGAAAGCAGCTCTGAGCCACAGCTCGTTTTGCCAGGTTGTCACTCACTGAGTTCTTCATTACAGGGAAATGAACTCTGTTCCCAAGCATCCAGGGGACAGAGAGTAATTGGGTTCCATGCTGTCTTTTAACTTAATTTCCTCAAGTTGTATTTATTTCTTGCAGAATTAGGTTTTAGCGGCTGATGGACAAGACATCAGCAAAAGACAGAGGCAAATGGATGGGATAATAAACTTGGAGAGAGAAAAATGATGTCTCCCCATCTATCCTTTTTTCTTCCCCTCGCTGTCTCAGTCATCTCCACCGTTCTTTCATCCTTTTACTAAGGAACGCAGCGGGCTGTTGTTAAAAAGCTCTACTTCATCACCATGTGGCTTTGTAAAAAGGTAACCTTATTATCTAAGTTCATCCCAATATGGAAAAAAGGATATTTAGTGTGGGTTAAGACATGCCAGCAGAACAATCTGCTGAACGTAATGAAATCAAAACATTTGCAAGAACCTATTGATTGTGTTGACATTTTCAGTGAAAAATTATCAAAATGTTATTTTTGATAAGGTTGAAGCACTTGATTTCGACGTATTATAATTATATCAGATATCCTTACAGAGAGAAATTCTGAATATAATATAGAAGTCAGAAGAAATTGCCTTCACTTGCCAAAAAGAACCACGTTAACTAAAGTCAGGACTGCAGAAGACTTTCTCACGCTGACACTCAGGGCAAAGCAAGACCTCAAAACTGAGAAACCCACCCCTGCCTCCTGATTTTCAAGCCTCTTCAAGCAGCAGAAGCCTGCTCCAGAAAGGGTGACAAATTAACCCCCCACAGCTCTGCCCCAGCAGGCAGGGACCAGCATTGGCAGGCTGAGCAACAGCATCTCACATCCCCGGTGGTCACAACACCCCCGTGCACGTAATCCTGTGATGTTAAATCCATTCTCTGAGTTAATATGGGATCTACAGAGGGGCCACCAGCAAAACTGGTGCCACCACCTCCTCGGTTTGCTGGGAGAAAGGGCATGGGATGGCACAGGGGGGCAAGAAGCAGAGGAAGAGCGCACACAGCTTCACGTCACCCGGTGGCACCATAAATTATGCAGCTGTCTTCATCCATTATTCAGCATAATTTATTTTGAACATTTAGATCAGCAGTTTGTGTGAGGGGAAAGGGAAAGAAAAAAAAAAAAAAAACCAAGTGGAAGGGGAAAAGGGAATTAAGTGAAGGAGAGAGGGAAGTGCTGGAATGGACGGTCCGGTCATTAATCAAAGATGGGCAGCGAGATGAGAGGATGAGGAGCAGCTGGAAAGCCACTTATTATAATAACAGGAGCTCCTATTCCCCTGGCCTTGGAGTGTGAATGAAAAGCCCTGTACACACACTGTCTTAAGATTATAAACACTTCAGCCCCTCTTCCTCCCAAAGCTCCTCACTCCTCACACACCAGGCAGAGAGCAGAGCTCCAAAAGCAGGAGGTTGATCAGCAAAAAGCTTCCCTCCGTTGGCAACACCTCCAGCGAAGCCCTGGATAAAGAAAGCCTCTAGACAGCCCACGTATGTCCATCCCAGGGATGTTTTCCCCTAAAAATTCAGGGCAGTCCTACCAGAAGGAAGGCATCAGCCCACGTCTGCCATCCCGAGCTCACCAGCCTGCCCAGCTTTCTGCACGACAAATGCCAACACATACGTTTCAATGTATATTAGCATATTACTCCATGACTAATAAACTGAAGGAAATCTCAACCTGCCCAGCAGACATACCCCAAGCTTGAGACTGGTAAATTCTATGAATAAATTGCTTATGTGAATCACTTCCTCAAATCTAACGTGGACAGCACTGCTCAAGAGGGGCTGCCCCAAAGCCACCACGTTCTCAGCAGCATCCAAGGCGCTCACGGGCAAGAGAGAAAATCATGACCAAGTTTTTGCCATGAAATATCACTTCCCGCAAAGACGAGGTGACCTCAGTTTGCCCAAGTCTCCTTCTGTCATGGAACTGGCAGGCTGCCTTGAAGGAACCTTCACATGCATCTCAAGGGGCTTCTCAGAGAGTCATTCCTAGTCCTTCAGAAAGCACAGTTACCGTACCCTGGTGCTGCAGGTCCTCAAGAGGTGGATTTGGGTTGAGGGTGTTTGAAAAAAAGAAACTCATAGGAGGTTGCAGGAGCATTTCCAGAGGAAACATAAGCTATGCTGGGGAAGAAATGCATAAAAGTTTTGGTTTGTGCCTTTCAAATCTGTAGGAGGCCATCGGATCCAGACACGAAGAGCAAGTTCTGTTTGCAGCCAAAAGAAAAATGTTTTCTGCTGTTGAATTATGATGAGACCCAAGGTGATCACTTAAAACCAAATTACCCACGAATTCCTTTCCCATCCCCACACGTGCTGGGAACACACTGAAAAGCAGATGATGTGCACAGTAACTGCCTCGCATCCCAAGTCAGCTCAGCAGGACCGTGTCCCAGCCAAGCTCACCGGGACCGCCACCGATGCTCGCTGGGAGGCAGGCCAGCTCCTGGAAACCCACCAGAGCTGTCGAGCAGAAGGCAGTTTAGCCCATGTACACCCCTCCACTCTTGTTTTTCCAGGCCATAGCCCTGGAAAGGCAACATGCAGGATGTGGAAGGGACCGCCAGGTTCCAAGAGCCTTCCCCAGGCAAGCAAACACCAAAATGAGAAGAGGAAAGCTCCAAGTCCAGTAACTCGGCAGCTGCTCTGCTGTCAGGGTTGGCATCACCCAGCACAAAAGCAACGACCCCAGGAGAGAAGTCACCCATAGAAGGGCTTAAGCTCCCCTCCTGGCAGCTATCTGGCCAGCTTTGGAAAAACTGATAAGAGAGGGGAAGCAAGAGCAGCAGCTGAGCCACTTCAGGCACCCCACTGGGATGGAGCCATCAATGGGACCTAGCTGGAGATGATCATGTCCTGGAGCAACTCATCAGAGTGCCTGCCTGGGAAGGGCTCTCGCCTTCTGGTTTGGCCATTTTTCAAGTTGTCACTGCCACTTTCACAAAGAATTACCAAGGTCTCCTTCCCTCTGAGTAACCCCAGAGGAGAAGATGCTGCTGGTGTGTCACTGGACAGGAACATTACTGCTAGAAAACCAGTTACCTTCAGGGGAGACACAGCACGGAGCCCCATTACCACTCAGGGTTTAAATGCTGCACTCAGAATCTCGCTCATTCCTCACACCCCGATGGTCTGTCATGCTCGGTCTGCAATGAGACGTGCTCCATCACCACGCCACACCTCTTCTCGCTCTGCTTCTTCTCGCTTCCTGGGAAGCTCAACACAACCTAAGCTGACTTTCAAAGCTTTAATGGGACCAGATGGTTCCATAAAATATAAATGCAGCGATAAAAATACCAAGATACCTCCCAGCAATTAACTTTGGATCTACCCTGACTAGGATGGATTCAACTGGGCTTCGCTGAACCGGCAAGCTTGCCGCCCTCCTGCTGCAGGTGGGTCCATAAAGTCTCTCTGTGCTTTTTGTCTGCCTCGGAGCAATGCCAGAGGTGTCTCAACCTCTTTATGATCCTCCAGCGCCTTCTGAAGGTCTGGTCTTGCCGACGAGCTAACGTGCCGTCCAGTTCCACCTCAAAGAGGTGTTACAAAGGGAGAAAAGCTGGAGCAGGTTTCTCATAACTGACGTGTTACCAAATGGTTTCGTTTGCCGCAGCAGAGGATTTTTGGGCAACGCAGAAGAGAGAAGATTCTTCCCTGTCACTTATAAATACCAAGAAACTTTCATAGATTGAAAACTAAATTAAGACTAAAATTACCCTACGATTTCACTTGGTAATTTTTGCTGGCATGGAAATGATCACTCCGTGCTTTGGTAGTGAACAGATAATGCCAGACTTCAAAGGCTTATTTCAGCATTAGGTAAACTTGTTCAATTAGTGGTTTGAAAGTTGTAATAAACTACCTAGAGGAACATGACGTGGCAAACATCATGGCTTTTAGAAAATAAAGTCACACCTCTCTAATCTATTCGTGCTCTTTGAGGAAGGCAACAATACCTTCAAGACAAGCAGGTATAATTTATTAGAACTCCAAAGATGTCTTAATTAATAACAACCAGTACCCCTGAAGAAGCAGCAGCAGGCTATGAAGATGAAACCCATCCTCCTGCAGATGCCTGGTGAAGAGATGTCATTTGAACGAGGAATTCAGAACATCGAAGTACACAAACCAGACAGGAGCTTGTCAAAAGCTACACAAAGCAGGGACGTGGGTGAGTGAAAAACTAAAGCCACACCTCCTGAGTCACAGCTCTACCACCCCTGCACCGGCCAGGTCCCAAGCACGACACCGACGGGGCGAGGAGGACGTGAGCTGACAGGCACGTCAGCAGCATCCAAGCCACCACTGCTGAGAAAATCAGAGTTTAACAACCCAAACCCACGTCCCTGAGCTCCTAAGAAAAAACTGGAGCTTTCCTGCCCCTCCCAGTTAAACCCAAGGTGTGCACAACACCTCCTACCATGGCAAAAAGGCTCCCCTGAGGACAGCGGGCACTGACGGAGCAGCAAAAAAATGGACAGAGAGGTGGAAAGGAAAGAAAACAATGACTGTAAAGATGAGAAATTGATGGAAGATTAAATCAGCCAAGCTGGGGTGAAGTTTTAAATGGCATGGGGAAAAAAAGGTGTCAAGTTTGAAGCATTTGTGATACAAATGCTATTCATTTTAGGCAGGAGAGGAGGACTGTGGGAAATTCAACATTATCTAACACAGGCAATTAAGAAAACAATGACAGCTGAAATTTAATACAGACAAGTACAAGGTAATGCCTATCAAAAGCAACATTTCCAACAACTCATACACATTGATGGATTGTAACTTAATTGTAACCACTCAGGGGAAGGGGGGGAAAAAAAAAAACTACACATCACTCTGGACAACTTCACAAAAACATCTGAACAACACACAACAGTGGCCAAGAAAGCGAGACACAGTGAGAAAGGGAGAGAGAGAAAGAACAGTAAGTGAAAATATTGTGATGCTATCATGGAAGAAAACAACAGGCTCAATTTGCAGTATCTTCTTCAGCATCGTGTAGACAGATGTATGTAGAAGGAACGGGAAGAAACAACAACAACAAAAAATCTGATCCTAAACGTATTTCCATACCAAATGAAAAAGCTGGGGGTGTATCATTCAAGAGGAGGCTAAGGAAGGAGAGAAACAGATTGCAGAACAAAAAAACAAGGTGAAGTGGTGCCTTTTATCCACGCTGCCGTAACGAAAAGCGCGTATTCACCGACACCGAACGCCAATAAATTTGGAAGCGATAGACGATGTCTCAGCAGAAACACCCCAGTTGCTCCGGGAGCCTTCGCCACGAGCCACCAGCTCTGCACAGAGATTATCAGATTTTGCAGCAGCATGAGACATGAGCACAAATATTGCAGCCCAAACACCTGCTCATAGAAAATAAACCTAACAGGATCCCACCAGAAACCCCTGGGAATCTTTGCCCATTGGTGGTTTTGGGCAGCCTGCTCTTTCTTTAATGATGGCTTCCCAGAGAGGTCTAAATGGCTGGAGTTAGGGAAGAAAACGTTCCCTTAGCTGTCTCTTGGGAGGACTTGAGTAGCACAGGGGAAAAGGACCTGGGGTCCTGCTGGACAGCAGGGTGACCATGAGCCAGCAAGGTGCCCTCACGGTCTAGAAGGCCAATAGCATCCTGGGGTGGATGAGAAGGGCTGTGGTTGGTAGGTGGAGAGAGGTTCTCCTCTCCCTCTACTCAGCCCTGGTGAGACTTCTACTGGAATATTGTGTCCAGTTCTGGGCCTCTCCATTCAAGAAGGACAGGGAACTGCTTGAAAGAGTCCATCTCAGAGACACAGAGATGATGGAGTGGAGCATCTCCCTGCTGAGGAAAGGCTGAGGGAGCTGGGTATCTTCAGCTTGGAGAAGAGGAGACTGAGGGGTGACCTCAGTAATGTTTACAAATACACAAAGTGCGAGTGTCAGGGGGATGGAGCCAGGCTCTTCTCTGCAATGTCCAATGATAGGACAAAGGGCAACGTGTCCAAGCTGGAGCGTAAGAGGTTCTACAGAAACATAAGGAAAATCTTTTTCACGGTGAGGATGGCAGAACTGGCCCAGGCTGCCCAGGGAGGCTGTGGAGTCTCCTTCTCTGGAGACATTCAAAATCCACTTGGACACGTTCCTGTGTGACCTGCTCTAGGTGGTCCTGCTCTGGCAGGGGGATTGGACTAGATGAGCTTTCATGGTCCCTTTCAACATTCTGTGATTCAGTGACTTTTCTCCTTAGCTCACGAGTAAGCCAAGCACCAGAGGCATCCTCGCAACGACCACTGCTGGAGGCACATCAAGTGATGGTGACCAAAGTGTTTCATGTGGGGGATTTACTCGGGGAAAGGAGGTAAAATCAACGTGACCAACGTGGCCTTGCACGGGGAAGCACGCTCCTCCGGCAGCAATAGCAAGGCTCAGCAGCATGAGGCACTATTGACTCAGCTTTGACCAACGGTGAAAAGAAAAGAGCCGCTGGCCTGATCTGACCCAGAGGGAGCGGTGACACAGCTGAAAATGGACGGGGTTATTCACATTAATAAGGTCAACATCTCGCCTGCGGAGCCCTAAGAGCCGGCGGGAGGATGAGGAGGACCCACGGGAGGAGGGCATCACAAGAACCCTCCCATCCATCCTTCTAATACCCCATTTGGGAGGAAGAAGAAGAAGAAAAAAAAAAAAAATCTTTCCTTTTCCAGTCGGGCACTTTATTAATTCCTAAAGTGTTGACAACCTCAGGCAGGAGGCGGAGAGAGGAGGAGGCAGCTCGGCGCGTGTTTACGGGGACCCGCGATGCGCAGCCATGCTCTGCCACCGCTCATAACCAGGGGTGGATGTGAAGGGCAATCTGAGCACATTTGCAAACAGATTTAATAATAAGGGGCTGTCTGCCTCGATGTGTCAAGCTATCTGCAAGTACTGCAAAAGAATATCATCGAGTGTGACATAATGCAAAGCAGGATAAGGTCATTTGCTTTGCTTTCCTCTGTTTTAAAAGCATCAGAAAAATTCTTTGCAAAATACAGCTTTCACAGAAACATGACCGGCTGCCTGAGGAACGGCTCGAGATCAAGCATTTGATATTCAAAATTAATCCCAGGAGGATGAGGCATGATACGTTCCCTTTCCCTTCATCCATTTCCAGGCTGGAGATATCTCTCTTCCATTAACTCAGCTCTCCCCCTCCTCTCTTATCCCCCGACCAGGTTTCCTTCAGAGGCTCAGAGTTCATCTCTCTCTCTCTTCTTTTTTCTTTTCTTTTTTTCTTTTTTTTTTTTTTTCCCTGAACCATTGATCTAAACGAGGGGTCTGATCCCACGCTCCTCATTCAACAGGGACTTTCAGCTGAGTGAAACCTTCACGAGTGAAATCTTTGATTTCTATCATCTCTGCAAAGCCAAACGCCACAAGTCTGCAGCCAAAAACAACGCTCAAGGTAAAATGAAGATAACTACAGACTCCTGAAGCTTTCACCTTCGAGAAGAAACATGTCTCCCTCTGACACTCTCTGGTCCTAAACCACCACTCAGGTGCCCAAAACTGAGTCGCCGAGCATGGCTGGATGCTCCTGGCATAGCTGGATGCTCCTGGCATAGCTGGATGCTCCCGGCACAACCCAGTGCCCCTCCACAGGGAAGCAGCTGCTGGAAAACTCAAGTACATGCCCCAGGGAAGAGCTGAATTTAGGGAGGGGAAGTCAGCTTTGCAAAACGCAACCGCTCCGTCTGAAATGAGGCGTAAGAAATGGAGCCCTGGTGACGACATCTCAAGACGTGTAAACATCTGGTAACGGTTATCGCTGGGGACACCCAGGAACTCACCCAGTGTCGGGGACAGGGTGACGGGTAGCTGAGAGGCAAGGCTGTTTACCAGTTGCAGAAGCGGGCTGGGGAAGTCACAACACATAAATCCAAACTCTCTCAGCTCTGCCGTGCCGCGCGGCAGCGGGGAAGTCCTGCTGGGAACCCGCCAGGGTCTCTCGCAGGCTATGCGCGAGGTGTGATGCAGAAGCACAGCTGCAAACAGCTGCAAACAGCTGCAGCACCAGAACTGTGAAGGGAAAGAGGAAAAACTGGTCCCAGGTGAAGACTCCCCAAGTTTCTCTTTGCTGTCCAACCCTCGGCTAGCTCCTAACATCGTCAATAACTGCTGAACTGAAAGAAAAGCAAAGGAAAGAAAAAGCCAAGCAAGCTGATATTCTACAAAAAAAAAATCCAATCACTTCTTCCTCCCAAGACATCAGCAATGCTACTGAGTTGAAACCCACCTATGGTGACTGACTTACAAAGCTTCCAGCTCAAGAAAGGCCCCAAGCCACCAGCACAGTGCTTGGCCCAGCAGGACGTTTGCACCCTCCTGGCAGAGTTGAGCTCCAGTCCCAGTCCACAAGACCAGTAAGCTCACAACAAGCACCCGGATGGGCTGGATCCTGACTCACAAACAGCAAAACTCTTGGGGGGCTGAGAGTTCACCAACCTGAAGGGCTAAAAGCGTTCAGGTAGAGGAACACAGACCCACGCCCAGGCTGAAGGATGATTGACATGATATGAGAAGGTTTGCCGTGCACATGACCCGATGGTTCAGGAGAACTAGAAATGGGAGAACCAGGACATTCAGCATCCACCAGCTCCCTGAAAATTCGGTGCTCATTGTGAAGAATCACCCTACAAGATGACATGGGGTAAGGCTCTCTGTAGCCACCACAGCTCACTGTTCACACCCAAAGCTAAGGGCCCTGTTCTCCTCCTCCTTGCACAGCACTGGAAAATACCAGCAGACCCTCCCACACGCCCAAATCCATCCCACGCTTGTGCTTCCCAAAGGTCCTCCAACATCTCAGCTGTCTGGGCTCTGTTTAGCTCTGCTGAGGAGACCTATCCCTCTTAACAAGCATGTTAACATAACATACAAAACCCTCCAGCTCTCAAATTTCTCCAGAGCCCCAGAGGAGTACAGGAAATTCTTCTTAATTACAATACGCGTGTTAAATAAGGACACCAGAAAGCAGCGTTTTAAAGTACCCGGAAAAGGTTGTAGGAGACATCACCACTGGTCCTGTTTGGGTTGAAAAGGTGGGCACCACATTTAAGGGCTTTGTCATCCCCAGGGCTTCTAAGGCGTTGATGCTACAGCAAGGTCATCAAGACTCCCATCTGAGAGGGCTTCAAACACAGGGGGAAATTGGAAGCTGTGGCTGGCAAGAGACGCGTGATGCTGCAGAAGCAGCAGCCCCCAGCACCAAAGTTTTAACTTATACCAAGCAAGTCACTATTTCTTTTACAACAGACCGAGCCCTTGAAAATCTGGTTGCAATGCCACCAAGCCCTGGCTCATTTGTCATCTGGTGAGCCATCACTCACCATCACAGGAGTTTAACCCTGTCACAGGGGACAGAGGCTTTGTCACTCGCAGCAAGCAGGACAGCTTCGTGGGGATGTATTTGTGCAGATCCACACCTAATTCCTGCAAAAGTGGCTTTTTCCCAGAAGGCAAGAGTGCACATCCCTACCTTAGACCCGTCCGGCTGGTGGGATGCTCCCTGTGACCTGGATGGGTCCAGCCCTGCTCCCCCCTGCAGCGCTGGCACTTAGAATTTGCTAATTAAGCCCTGTTAACGAATTCCCTCCGATGCCTAGTGACAGCACATTTGTGCTCCTCCTCTGCCAGCACTCTCACCCATCAGTTGGCTGTTGGGAACTTGTCTGAACTCCGGGGGGGATCGTGCCAAGAAAGCCCGTTTCAGCTTCACGGTCACGAACGCTCACGCCAGGAGCGCAGCTTCACGTTGCGTTCATCCAAGGAGGGAGCAATCACAGCCTGCCTGGGCCTCTCTCTGTGGCAGGAGAACAAGATGATGACACATCATCCATTTTTTATCAGGTCATTTTATGGCTACAAAAAAACCCCTCTGCTCCTGAGCAACTCCCAACAAACAAGCTACAGATCAAAACCCACTGGGCAAAAATTACCCAGCCACAGCAACCGGCTCTGAAGAAACCAGGGTCCAGCCACCCAGGGAAGAAAAACGAGCAGGGCAGGTGAATTATTTGTACAGACCTCCTCACGTTCTCCACCCCTGATACCCACGTACAGCTAACGCACGAGCAAACACGGGTAATTCAGATTTATGCTCAGTCGACACTAAATATTCTCATTCCTTAGACACTTCTTTTCATCCCCAGGACGTCTCAACGTCTGAGCGCGGTAATTCCCTAGTGATTAACTTCTTTATTTATTTAAAAAGAGTAGAGAGGTTTTCGCAAGCGTGACTGTCACTCAGCATCTCTCACTGACAGCGAGATGGGGATGATGTGTGACAAACACTCCGTGCCCACGGTGGGTGTCTCCTCCTAAGGAGGATAATCCCCTGACCAGGGCACTGCCTAGGGGGAACTTGTGACCACTGACAGCAGAACCAGCTCCCAGTTCAACGATAAGCAGTGTCTGGGCTCTTCCCTTCCCTCCAAACACAGGCCAAAGAAAGCAAGAGCATCAGACAAAGTGCATTAGATGCAGCCTGTGCACAAGCAGGAAGGATGGGACGCAAGCCCGTGGTGGCAAACCCACAGAGCATCCCTCTGAGACAACCCTCCACAGATCCACCAGGAAAGCACCCGCTGGCAGACAACATGAGGGGCAGAAAAGAGAAAAAAACCCCAAACTTAAATGCTGATAGAAATGGCACAGCGGCAACGGCAAAGCTTTCAGCTGGTTTCCTGGCCTTCCCAGAGGGTGGCCAGGGCTTCTCCTAGAGAGAAAGAGGAGGAATGAGAAGCGCTTTTGCTTAAAATGAATAAAATATGTCACTCCTGATCTTGTAGCTATTAAATCACTGGCTATACAATTACTTAATTATGTAGCAGCAAAAGAAAGGGGAAGGGGGGGAGGTGGTATTTTTCGTCCTGAAAACTTCAATTTGCTACCTCAAGAAAATAATTACTCGATTCAAACATTAAATAATTGAGACATTCATTAGCAGCCCTATTGTACGATTAGCACAAGGACGGTACCATTTAAAGACTGAGGAATTGATTCACCAGGGAAAACGAACGCCAGCCTTAATGGGCTGAACAGGAGGGTGGCTCTGAGGGTTGGATTCAGACAGGGTGCTGCACCCCAGGGTGTCTGCAGCCCGATGCAAAGCCCAGCTGGCTTCTGTGTCTGCACAGGTATGTGTGCATCGCCTTGTCTGCACACAAATGGTCCACGTGGCACGACCAGAGACAGGATTTGTGTGCTCACCTGCCACGCGTGAATGTATAGGACCCTTCCCTATACGCTCTCCACCTCTGCAAACTGCTGCCCAGGTTGCACGGGTCATAGAAGCATTGAACTGTTGTGGTTGGAAAAGACCTTTAAGATCACCCAGTCTAACCATTAACCCATCATTGCCAGGGCACCACTAAACCGTGCCCCTCAGCACCACATCTCCATGGCTTGAAAAGCCCTCCAGGGATGAGGACTCCACCACCGCCCTGGGCTCTCTCCAGAAAGCCCTGACCTCCCTTCAGCCGCAGCATTTGGCACCTTCATTCGCTGCCTGGAGATCAAAAAAGCTCCTGGTCCCAGCACCTCAGACCTGAGCTACACCTCGTGAACCTTGTGCAAATTCCCCGCCGCTGCAATAACCAGCTGCCAAATAACGCCACGCGGGAGACAGGAAGCAGGAACCCTTTATCCCTCTGGATGCAATCGAGCTGTTTACAGTGTCTGTAAAAAGAAAAACCACCCTGCTGCAAACATGCTCCTGCTCAGCACGAGATGGGGAGAAAGCCAAGGGGGGGTGGCCAGGGGACAGCAGCTCCTGTAAAAGAGGGAGGGCAAAGGCAGCGCCGAAGGGGAAGCGATTACAAGCAATTACTGGTGGAGGCTGCGATGCAGAAACACTCTCATTGTTTCAAATTTGACCCACTGCGAATATCTTCCTTAAAATGGTTATTGCCTTATCCTCTCGGATCTAAATAGCCCTCTCCACACTTGGCTGCTCTAAGGAAGACAGAGCAGCTTGGAGCAGCAGCTGGGGAGTACAGAGGACTTTTGGTCGGTCGATATTTTCTTCCTGACCCACCTCGTGGGGTCTCAAGGCTAACAAACCCGGGCAAAACATTCCTGCTCCATCCCACCCACTGTACCACACAGCACAGCTTCCCTCCAGGCAGCACTTTGGAGGACAAGGCCACGGACAGGATGAGCATCCCTCAGTTCTTCCTACAGAGGAGATATGTGGGAAGTGAAGAGTGCAGAGCGAGCCGAGCTGCTGCAAAAGCCCCCGACTGCAGGACAGTCAGCTGCAATCCTTCAGCCCTCCTCGTTCCCCTTGAACAAGCACAGAAACTGGGGAGTTTGAAGTCCGAGACAAATTATTTATCCCCAGTTTCTGCCTGGAGTTGAAAGCTGCAAAGACACAGCTTAGCACTGAGCATTTTATACCTTAGATCACGAGAGTGCTTCTTTTATGAGCTCACACCTTGCAAATACAATCATTTTCTCTTGGAAAATACCATTACCTGTACAAAGATGGGCTTTCCTAGCGAGGGAATGGAGAGATTTGTTTTTGTCTCACTCTGAGAAATTCAAAACCCCACCTTTCACCCAAGATTCGCGTTCTTCCCAGCGGCGTATGAGACTTTCAGTGGAGCACGAGCTTCTGCAGCTGCCTTAGCAACCCTCTGACCCTCCCCAAAGCTGCATCCGTGTCATCTCCAAGCGATGGCACCGGCACGAGAGCGGCGAGATCTCGGCGCGAGAAGGCACCGTGTTGAACCAAAACAGTCGGGGAACAAAAGCGGCCACGTTCACCTCGCCTCCATTAGAAAATAATAATGGATTAAAGTTTGCCAAATAGAAAAGGACAAAAATCAGCAGAGAATTACTTTAATTATTACCTTCAAGCTTGCAAAAAAATAAAAGGGTAATACAACCGAGAGCGCACACGAACGAAAAACTATAAAGGAAGCACTTGACAGTGCCCCTTTAATTAAACCGCTCTGAATGTCATTAGCGACGGACCTTTGGAATTTAAAGCCAATTACAGTCTAAATACAAAAGTTACTTGCTCACCAAGACGCTTACGCAACATCTTTCTGGGCTTGGTGGATGGGGAAGGGTTTTTCCTCTGCAAAGCATTTTTAAGCAAGCTGGGCACGGAGAGGCCAAAAACAGAGGAGCACGGGACCCCCACCACGCTACAGTTAGGGGGCTGAATATGCCCATCGTACCCTGCAATCCACGCAGGGGTCATCAGATAACAGACGATGGACCCTCGACCCATCCTGGTGGAGCTTTTGACTTGAGGGAAGAGTTAAATATTTGGACTATAGAGGCCGGCACCTCAGTTAGCGTCTAGCACAGACTTGTGCTGTGCCACTTGGTGCTTCTGGGGCCCAGGTATTGAACACCAGCTCAGGAGACACTGAAGCCTCTAGAATGAGCTTCCCATAGCAGCTCTTCCAAATGAGACTCTCCACTGCTCACCAGACCAAAAGAAAACACAAGAAATCCTTTTCCTTGCAATCGCCACAGAAGCAGCCGAGCTTTGGCGTCGCCGGGGATGCGGCTCAACCCACGGCGAGACCTGGGATAGTGCAAAATCATGGGATGTGCCCTGGCTCCTGCACATCCCTCCCACACTCTCCCCACAGGCTGAAGCACTTGGTTACCGAGAGGATAACAGAGAAAAAGACAGAGCCCTCCATGCCAGGGTCACAGGCTGGCAGCCTGCCTGCTGTCACTGCTTCCTGCCTTCGGAGGCCCCCTCGGTTTCCTTCAGGTTGAGATCAGCCCCCGCTTACAGTGCAGCAAAAGTCTGCAGTTTATCTTCTGGACAAAAGAAATGCGACTGCAATGACAGGAGACGGCGGCTGTTTGCATGGAAACAGCTCTCCCCGAGCCGCGCCGGCACAACAGGGCAAGTCCTGCTGTGCCGGTGTCTCGGCTCTGCGATGGGGTTTGGAGGCAAAGAGTGACAACAGATGGCAGGTGGAATGATTCGCCCAAAAAACCAGACCACGGCAAGGCCCAAACCATACCTTGGATAACCTGTGATGTGCACGGGGCTCATGGCAGCTCTGAAAATGAGAGAGAGAGGACCCCAAGTTCATGGAGTAGGGAGGGGACAGAGGCGGCAAAGACTTTGTTCTTTGGTGGCCAAGGCTCCTTGTCATTAAAGCAAAGAAATAACTGAAGAGTAAGAATCCTTCTTCTCTCTCACACTTTTCATCTTCATGGAAAAATCCTACAGACATATTACAGACCGTGCAAGCGTTTGGCTTTCAAAGCAAAGCGGGGAAACATCTCCCCATCACAGCATTCGGTGGGACAGCGACAACGAGCCCAACAGAAATATTCATCGCCATATGTTGCAGGAACGATTCCCACAGACATTCATTAGTATCATCGCCACGAAACTCTACAGGACTTTCCTGCAAGGGAAGTGGCAGTCGCTAATTAAACTGCAGACATCACCCCAAGTGAGGAAGGTGAGGCTCGATAACCTCCAGCTGAAAGGCCAGGAATGGGGAGAGGGATGGAAGAAGCTGCAGGTAGCCAGCCCTGTCCCTGGCTCTAACCACAGCTCTTCCTACCCCTTTGAAAAACAGCCTTTCTAAGGGAGAACAATGATTTCTACAAGCTCTGCATATTTACCACTATGGGTGAACAAACCCGAGCACGGAGACGCGCTCTTGCGCAGCTTTGCTCGTGCAAAGTCACTCAAATAAAACTCAAAATGACCCCAACAAACCAAAGCACCAACTCTGTAATTAAAACAGAAGTACAGTTTGGGAAGCCAAGGCTCCTTGTGATATTTAAATGTAATATTTCCAGTTGATTTATTAGCTGATTGTGGGGCAGCTGAACATCTCGAGGGGCTTGTGTGTAGCAGAGCTGAGGAGCGTTGCTCCTCTATCACTTGCTTTATGCTTTGCCTCGGCTTTGGTGTCCAGCAGATAAAGCTGCTGCCGGCCAGAAGATGCTCTGGGGAAGCGACAGGAAAAGTGGAGGCAGCCAGCAACGGGCAACCCCACGTCTCAACGCCTGGAAAAGCTTCTTCAGACAACCTAGAAATCTAGCCCGAGCCTGGGACTGCCACAAGAGCCTCCGGAGCTAGAAGAACTCATCATGGAAAACAGAATTGTTATTCCAAAGCGGTAGGCTTAATACAAACTCTCCAGGCTTGAAACAGCGATTCCAAAGGGAATCAGAAGTGGGCTGATGGCGTTTCCAGGCAATTTCTTCCATGCTTAGGCTGGACTCCCAGAGGGGTAGCACAACCAACAGAAACGCAGCGCGAGGAGGAGGATGGAGCCAACACCGCTTCTTAGACACGACGACTGCATTGCCACGCTGCTCCTGACTTGCTGCACCACTCTGGACTCTGTGCCTTGTTTTTCCTCCTGTCTAAAAGAGACCTCTGCAAATTGCTCCCAGACCCTCGGGAGGAAAGAGCGACACAAACGCCGCTTTTAATCGTTTAATCCTCGCAGTCCCGCAGCTATCCCACTCAAGGATCTCCCCACGGAGCCAGCCGAACACGTGGAACGCAGTTATTTTGAGGAGATGGATAGACAGGCAAAAAGACAGGGCTTGACAGCAAGCAGAACGTTTCAAAGAATCTCAGCTGTTCAGTAGTCATCCATCATCCCCTGAAAACACCAGCGAGCCAGAGCTGGATGATCGCAAGGAAGTATTTAACATCTGTGTTCATCTACCCAGAAGTCCTAAAGTGCATCTCTCGGGCTGGGGGCCCCCAAATCGGGGCACGGGAACGTCACCAGGCACATCCCCTTGGGTTTAAGAGGTAGCGAGTGGAATGATGTTACTCCCTAACCCATGTAGATGTCCTTGTGATGCATTTCAGGCACATTTCTACCTATGTGTCCATCCCCGTTGCACACAAAGTGAGGTTTGCTGATGGGGAAACTGAGGCAGGCTAAGAGCAAAGTGACCTGCCCGGTGTCCTGAGGCTGAAAACCATGGCTTCTACCCACAGTTTGGTCACTCAGGGGATCACACTGCTTCTTCTCCCCCCTCTGATGGCAGCCAGGAAAGTAATTTGGCTTTTTTGGAACCCAGGCTGAGCAGACGCCCTTTTTGGTGGGCCCCACTGAGGACAGCACAGGGCAAAGCCCTGCCATGCTGTGGAGCAAACAAAGACCTGAAGCTTGCTCTTTCCCTCCACCTAACGAAGCACAGAATCACTTGAGGATTTTTGTTGGTTTTCATCAATACAGAGATAAAATGGCCATGTCTGTTCCTTCCCAAGAGAGGAAACCATCATCCCCTTTCTGCTAAGTCAAAGGAGCGAGCTGGAGAGTGAACTCAAGGGAAGAACCACGTTTCCAAACTGCTGAGTCTACCTCCAAAATAAAGGGGAAAGTAATTTAAAAAAACCCTTTTTTTCCATCTTTTTTGGTTTTTTTTTTTCTCACTGCAGCAGCACTTCCAGTCTCCCAACCTGCAATATCCCAAGGAACATCCAGGAGAAATCACTGGTGGGGTCAACCCTCACCCCATCTCCCATGAGCCGGGGGGGCCCAGACAGCCTCTGCCTGGGGCAGCTCATCATCCGCGTGGCTTCCTGCAGCCAAACAAGCCCTCGTCTATCAGCAGAGACCTCGGCGGGACAAACGGGTGTCCCAGAGGTGACCCCCCAGCCCTGACACCCACCCAACCCGGGCGCACAGAGCTGTTCCTGCACCTTTGCAGCAGCAGCCGTGCAAACCCCCCCTGCGAAAAGAAGGGGCTGCGACTCCGGCTTTAAGGAACAAACTGGAAGGGAACAGAAGGACCTGGCAGGCAGGCGAGGGTTTCGGCTTTGCAATCTGGATAATCCATCTGAAACTCAGAAAGCAACTAACAGAATGGAGGGAGGGAGAGAGAAGAAGTAATGAATAAAATAAAACGAGGCACAAATCTGTCGGCAAGCCTTCCGAGCAGCAGTTCTACCTCGAATGCTCCAACAGACCTGGAAGCTTCCCCTAGTAACTGGTAATAAGTTCCTGGAAGCCAGGGGATAGTTGGGCTCTTTGGGTAATCCCATCCAAACAGACAACTTGCCCATGGGTGCTGGGAGGGGGTCAGGCCAAGGGAAACCTGCCCAGGATTTTAGTCCTGCTTTGGTGCTCCCTGCAGAGCCATGACCCCGGGGGACAGACCAGAGCCGTGACCCCAGGGGACAGACCAGCCCCACCAACCTGTGATCCCCCCAGCTCCTGACCACCCCGAAAAACCCTGCTTGCAATACCTACTCCTGCTGGCCAAGGAGGGACAGGAGAGGAAGGGAATGGGCACATCTGGAAGGAGAGACGGACAGCAAGGAGATGCAGCAGGAGACCTGCTAACAGATCCCCGTGTCTTGTTCAAAGAGGATGAATCTGCAGCTCAGGCATGGCATGAAAATACAGAAAAAGCACATCAGTGCAAGAAATCTCTAACAGATGGGCCTGGGAGCCTACAAGAGAAGGCAGGGATGGAGGCTGGGAAATGCACGTACAGCAAAACCTTGGCTTTTGCTTTTCGGCAAGAAACCCAGAACAAGTATTAGCTGCATTGCTTTTCTAAACACCTTTCCCCAGAGTTAAACACAGTGGAGGCTGGAGGAATTCAGAGCAATTTCCCACACACATGCCACTGTCAAGGCTCCAAGCTGCGCTGAAAATGGACACCTTGGCTGGAATTTACTGTCTGTGAAGACAGCACAATTACCTGTCGCTCTCCTCCTCCTCCTCTGCTGCAGAGAGGAGGAGGAAGGAGAAGGCAAAGCAGCCAGCTCCTCAGGATGCCTGAGGTGGAAGCTCCCTGAGATGCCAGGGCAAAGGCTTGAAAACAGAGACCACCCAAGTCATGGGGCTACACGAGTCCAGCACTGGGAGCCTTCCATCAATCCAACCTCCCTATTTTTTAGGAGCACTACTGAATTAGGAAAAGCTGTCATCTCCCTGTGTGGTGCTCCATCTCCAGCTCCCATGCTCCATCTCCACCCCAGCCTCGGGAGAAAAAGCACTTTTTCGTAGCTCAAGAGACTGGCAGAGGGCTCCAAGTCCTACAGATAACGCTCGAGTGCCAGTTAGTTGGTGGCGCTTTCCCTTCCCCGTGGGCACAGCAAACCCCTCTGGGTGGACAGCCCTCGTGAAAGCTGCTGAGTTGCCTTCATCCAAGAGCTGCCTTCATCCAAAACCGGTGCTCAGAGCAGCACTGGGTATCCTCCCCAGGAGGTCTAAACACATCCCACCCAAGCCAAAGGACCGGCTCCGTGCTCCGGGGGTGGCTGTGGCTTTTGAAGAGGGAAGTTGCCTTGAACCAGGCGAATGCAAGAACTCCATGGAGGCTTAGAAGTGAATCTCGTGGCAGAGCCAAGGCTGGAAGAGCAGAGTTTCTCCTGCTCCCTTTGTACTTTTAAAGGAGGAGGTGATAGCAGATCCGAGACTTGAGAGGGGAAAGCCCTGCGGCGCAACACACGTGTAGAACACGATAATTAAGCGAGCCCCTTTTGAAGATGCCTACGAGGGGTGCTTCCCAACACACCAAGGTTAGGGAGTGTTTAGAAGTGGCTTTGTTTTCCCCGAGAGATGGGCCTGTTAAGCTGTTGGCGTCTCCTCCACCGAAAAGATAACTGATCTCCTCAGATCACAGTATATTAGAGTTCACGATTAATTTAGATAACTCCAGACAAGCTGGGTTATTAGAAAAAAAAAAAAAAATAAAATTAAGAGAAATCTGGAGATTAAGACTTATAAATCTGCAGGCATTAGGGAGAATTGAATTCTTTCTTATATGGATGTAAAATCAAGTCTTTTTTTTTTATATGATTCAATTATAGATTGATGGGAAGGCTCAGAAACATGGATTAATGATCTTTTCTTAAAGTAAAAATTATATAAGAAAAAATAAAAGAAGACTCATATAACAGAAAGAATTACTACTCCCCAAACCATGATTAAGGTTTAGTAGGTTACATTCAGAGCAGCGTAAAAGGGAATTTGTGGATTCCCAACCACATTAAACGATTATAAATGGAGATTAAGGAAGCGGCGTGGCAACTGTAAATTGTCAGCCCTGCAGGGTGGCAAAGGTGGGGGGACCAGAACTCCAGGCTCACGGGACCGACAGCGAGCTGGTGATCTCCCATCAGGGAGAAGGACGTGGTTTAAGGGACCCCGGAGCCTTCCGAAACATCAAAGAGATTTTTACAGGTGGTGGGGGCGATTCCATCAGTGGCCATGGAGCTGGGCTCCAGGGACCTGGACATCAGCTTTCCCCAACAAAGGGAAAATTGCTCAGCTGGGGTTTGAACGGCGGGGCCACGGCGCAAAACAATCCCGGCGTTAACACCCCCCAGCCCTTCGTGCTTCATCCCTACTTGAAAATAAACACAACTCTCTTCCTACCAAAAAAAAAAAAACACTCCAGCTCCTGTGCCCAGAGCTTTCCTTGCACACCTGATACTTCAGTTTCAAGCTTTTCAATAAAAAGCCACTGGGTTAACACAAAAATAAGCATCTTCCAAAGCCGCGAGGCGCTCGGATACTATGGTAATAAGGGGCATCCGAGTACCTGAGATAATCTGGCTCCAAGTGAGTATTTTCTCTACCGCTAAATCCAAGCCCTACTCAGCGTGAATTAGCAGCCGGGCACATTGTTAGCGAGGCCATTGTTTATTGCTTTGTCCAGAAAGAAAGCACTATCTAGGTCACTCATTACAGGGGAGAGCCGTGTATGAGAATGCAGCCCGGGTGCCTATGGAAATGAAGGCAATAAATGCGAGAAGAATAGCGGCGAAGGAGGTGAGATGTGCTAGAGAGCAGCTCTGGAAGGATTGCATTGAAAAGGGGGAAGGAGGCGTAGCCGGAGCTCCTGCGCTGCGATGCCGAAATCTAATTCACACCTCTCCGCTGACTGCCCTCTGAGATCACAAGCAGCAGGGGAAAAGGAAAAAATAAAAAAAGAAGAGTGGAGAGGATACCGGGGGTTATTTTTAAAGCTTGCTTCCATCTCAAAAGAATATCACCCTCAGATGGGAAATGGGAATTTGCAGTCAAATAAATACAGGTACAGTTCAATAAATAAAAGCCCCGTGGCCGATTCTGATGGGGCCGGGGCTCCGTGCAAAGTAATTAAAAGGAACATGGATTCCAGGGGGAAAAAAAAAGAACAAATCCCCCCCCCTCTTCCAAAAGACATCTTCCTGATGAGACAAAACCTTGAGTTAAAGGCCATGGCAGTATTTAAGCTCACAATTAATTGGCGCAGGTTGCGGAAGGCGGTGATCAAGTTAACATTTCGACGGCAGCGGTTTAACAACGTGGGCCTTGAGGGATGGGGAGGGGATGGACAGGGGTGTTACCGGGGCACTGGGAACATGGGGTTAAACCCAGACCTCTGCAGAGGTGGAGCAGAGCTATGAAACGTCGAGTCAGGGTGGCTGGGAGGAATTTCAGCTGGGTTTTCTATCCCGTGCCGGTGGTTTTGTTGGGTTTTTGGTGTTGCTGGGTTGGTTTTTTTTTTTTTTCCTCCTTTCTATATTGTTATCCACAGACAGGGCTAATGGCAACTCTTTTGTCTTTAATCCCAGGGAGTTTGCTCCAGCACTTTCCCCCCGCAAACGCCCACGCAACCTCTCGCTCTCCGCCCCTACTTCCATTAATTGATTTGTACGGAGCCTCTCGTCAAAGAAAATTGCCTGAGAAGTCCAAACCCCGAAGACAGCCACAAACTTCAGAAGCTGAAGATTTCGTGAAATGTTAACAGCCAGTGGGAGTCAGGAAACATTATCGCTTCGCCTCCTTGTTTGAAAATTAAGGGTCTCGGGTTAAATCAAAGTTTCTCTCTCCCTCTAATAAGATGACAGCCCAGACCATTCAACTGACTGCTGAGACACCGGCTCCTCGCTGGCTTTAGATTACTCAAGTGCTCAGAATTTAATCTCAAATGGCTGTTATTGGCTTTCCGCTCGGACTAGCTGCCTGGTGGGTGCAGCAAGAGAAACCAGCCCCTACGACTCCAGCTTCTAAAGTTTGAAAACCTACTGCTACCTGCTGGTTTTGCAGGAGCTTTTACTTGGGTACCTTCTAGGAGGGAAGAAGGGTGGCTCGGGAGGAGAGAAAACACCCGTTATCGTTTGTTCAAGACCGGGCTGCTTCTGCGTGCGCTGCTTCTCCCACACGAAGGTATTAATGGCAAGGAACTGTGCAAGAAGTGATCCCTCCAGATGTGCTGAGGCTCTCGGCGAGGCCAGGCAATTCTCCAATGTACACACGTATCTCGGAAGGGTAAATGTTTCCCGGCTTCTACCGGCGTCTTCATGTCATTTACACAGCGCCGTCAATCACTGCTCTCCCAAGAAGGGGAGCAGTGTAAACTCATGTTTAATGCCAGATTTACACACATTTCTATTCGCCAGTAAATGAGGCCGTTCTATACGTTGTGTCAATTGGTTTTGATAGTCTTCGCTTGGCGGCCGTTTGCACAAGGGAAGTGCAAAGGAAGGCAGGCACTTAAAACTGGACCTGGCTTCTGGTCTCTACTCACCACCCCATCAAAAGGCACATCCTGACCTTTACCGTGTGGCATTAAATTTCTCCGGGCTGTGGAGCTTCTCATCTTTACCAGCTGATCCCATCTCTGCTATGCAAACTTTTCTCCCTGACCTGTTGTTGCCAGAGGGAGGGATGTATCTGTGCCCCGCGTTCCACGTACAGACCGAAACCCCAGAATCTGCCCCAGACTTTTCCTATGCTCATACTGGGTGTAAGGCCTCACTCAGGCACACTTCAGGCACTGAGAATAAAACTCTGACCTGCAGGAGGTTGGCTGCACTTTGCCGAGGGCAGGTGGACACTGGTCAGCACAACCACGGTGCAGGATCCTGTCCCACCCTCTCCTCACCACGGCCCCGAGGTAGCCGGTGTTCAGCTGACAAGTTGATTTGCCATCCTTTTAAGAAAGTCCTTCTCGCTGCGCCTTGCCAAAATGAAGTAACCTTCCTTGCTGAAATTATCCTTTGTAAATACCCCCTGAGGAGTCAGTAATTCCTTTCTCCAAGATGACTCATCCTCCTACACAACGGACCATGAAAAGAGCAATCGCGCTGCCATGTCAGTCTGCCGCGGAGACGGGCGCTCCCCTCTCTGAATCAGCCCCCGAGAGCTGACGGTGATGGGCACAGCTCTATCTGCTCCCCACAGCATCATCCACCCACCCTGCCCATATCCCCACCTGTGAGCAAGCTCTCTCTTTGTAGGGTACTTGGGCTCAGGCGGTGCCCCAAGATGCCACCCGGACACAGCAGATCATCCGTGGGAAGCATTCTGCTGAAGCTTCTACGGTTTGGGGGCTTTGCCTTCATCAAAATGCACGGCAGCACCTTCCAAGGCTGGTCCTTTCAGGGGTGGCTTTTCACCCCCCTCCTCAGCCAAGCAGAGCCTTCTCTCCGTAATTAACTGCTCTAGCCCGCAGGTTGGCCGAGCTCCACCAGCAACGCGACCTCCGCGAGCAAAGCCCTGGATTTCGGCGGAGCCAACGCTCCGCACCACCCAGGCCACGCCATAAAAAGCCAGACTTGCAGATGCGAGAGGCAGCAGAGCCATTCAAACCAGCCACGGGCAGTTGAACAGAAACAGAGCTTCAATCCAACATTAATTTGTAGCATCCTGGGCTGAACGCTTCAGATAAGCGGCACCGGAGCCGGGGAGATGCCACGAAAGAGCTCACGTCCGTGGCACACCCACCTGCACTCAACACCCTGCCTGGGGTCTGCTGCTCGGCTGCTGACAACCTGCACAACGTGACAGCAGCAGGTTGAGGACTCTTTGCAGGAGGACCCCTTCTCCAAAGCGCCAGCAACGGGTTTTTTCCCCTCCCTTGCAGGGTTTAAAGCCTCATCCTGCTCCAGTTACTCTGAAAGGGAATTTAGTGCCTCGCCATAAATTATACGAGCATTGGACATAAGCATCATTTATGCACAAATCACTGTTCCCTAGAACAAAGCAAGTATCAGCCTCCTGACAAAACACTTTTTAGTAGGATTGGCAAATGAATAAAACCTCCCGATGAATACCGACGTGCCGATGAAAAAGTTCTACTGATTTTAATAGAAAATGATCATTTTCCTATAGGATTTTTTGAACCATCTTGTTGAATTTAATGGAGATTTTCTATTCTGGTCCACAATTATGCAAGAGTTAAAATACCTCCAGAGACGAGGAGATTATCTATTACATTCTATAGGATTGCAGGGTAATTTCCACAGAATCCTGTTATGTTTCTATAAAGCCTGACAAATTTAATCCCTATTGAACTTTACAGGGACTTTTCCATAAGGGACAAATAGACAGTGACATCTGCTAGCTGCAAAATGAGTAATGCTCAGAAAATAGAGGCCTTACACACCACTGCTGTACTCAAAATGGTCGAAAGATGTCTTGAACAAGCAGCTTAATGGGGAAAATGCATTAAATTGGTGTCACATGGCTGCATTAGTACAGTTGTGTTGCAACATTTCTTCCGAGACGCAACGTCATTTACACGACCGACCCTTTACAAATTGCGTTTGCTGCCAATGTGCACTTGATCTCATCATCCCACGCTGGGGACTTTCCCATCGCGGCACAGAAAGCGGGAGAGCAATGGAAATTGAGGAGGGGGGCGGGGGGAGATGCCAGTTTAAAAGCGTGGGGCTGGCGACGAACCGGTACACGTTCCTTTGCCCTAATGCTACTAATAAATGCATCGCCTCCAAACCTCTCTCTCGCTGAACTCTACTGCAGAGCTGGAAGAAGGGCTGCACTTCTCTTTCATCTGCAACTACTAAAGAAGAAAACATTCAGCTGAGTGATCTGGAGCCCGAAGTCTTTTAAATTCAACCAGAAGGTAGATATCACAAGGAACAAAACAAGCAGGGACAGCCTAAGGTTTCCGACGCCAACACACCAATTTGTCCTAGACTGGATCAGGGAACAAATTAAAAGACATGACAGCCCCCATGGGTCTTTTCCCATCTTTCCTTGCATAAGCTGGCGCCAAACGCGACACGCTCGCGACGCGCCTGTACCAGCATCACCCACTCGTCCCTTACAGACGGGTATTCCTCACTTCAAGAGGTCCAAATGCAGCATTTCTGCAGTTGTCCTGGCTCTTGCCTAGCCATTCTCACAGCCCACACCCATCTTTTCAGAGGTTTTGGGTGCTTGAAGCTTACACGGGATAGAACAGAGCTTAAGTGCTCCTAAGCCAGGCTGAAGCTCCTGCTTTGTGACCAGGGTGTACCTAAATACGTGTCATCCACTGCAGCGATTATAGTAAACCCTCATAATAACATCACAGCAATAGTAATTGTGTAGTAATAGCCAAATGAACCTTTGCATCATACAGCAGACAGGGGAAAATATCCTAAAAGAGTATAAAACACCTTTTGGAGAGAGAAGGAACCAGCAATATGGACCTAAGACCCCTGGTAATCATGCGGTGGTGATGGAGCTGAGGGGACCAAGCCAAAGCTGGGCTCCGAGAGCCGCGTGTCTGAGGACATTGCAGACATACCCATGGCAACAAGAAGAACAAGCACCTCCATATGTCTCCCCAACTGCATTTCCTTTCCAAAGAAAAGGACAACGTGGTAGCTGAGCACAGCAGAAAAAAAAAAAAATTACGCCTTTAATATTCCTTCATTTGCCAAACGCTAGCGGGGAGCGGACAGCGGGCGCAGGGAAGGGTGGCACGATGACACAGAGATGCAGCTCAAGAAGGGCCCCATCCTGGGAGAGATCTTGATCCCCCACGAGTGGGAACCCCACAGCACGCCCGTATCTAGAAGGTCCTTGCAATGCTTCGCCCAACATGAAATCGAGTAGGGAGACTTTGCAGCAGTGGGCAAGGGGCTTCTTGCCCCTAGCACTGCACTTGAACTACCCATCGCCCAGCACCATTTGACCCACCCACGGCAGAAGGTGCTGTCGGCAAAATTTGGCTTTATCACTACTATGGTGATGCTGCTGTGACAAGCTCTAGGTAGACCAAGAAAAAAAAATCTCCCCGAAGTGCCGGCACCAGCACAGAGCCCGCGTGCAGGGCTGAGAGCAGCGCTGCTCTGACCTGACGCCGAGCTGGCCGCTCCACAATCTCTGCCGGGGAAAAAATGTCACCCTAAGGGCAAGTTCAGTGCCAGGGAAAAGGTTGCTTTGGTTTTTTCTCTCTCTCCCCGTGGCCGTGGTCTGCCCGGGGCGGTGGCGGTACGGAGGCTCAGCAGCACTGGGACGGGTGATTTGCAGTCTGCTCAGATGCAGCTGTAGATCACTTGGGAGAATGAACCTACAGTTTTATAAACTATTTATTAGCCCTGTCCTGTAGCGCTACATCAATATGGCCATCGGTGAAGCAAAGCAGGAGCTATAAAAATACCATCTATCCAAAATAAGCTTCATAAAATCAAACAGAGGCCAGTACAACCTAGGATGGGATTGTGGCTTGACATATAAAGGGCCTCTCAATCTTGGAGATAGACCATTAAAAGCCTCAAGCCCTTTTGGTTCACAGAGGTCTAAAACAAAAGGGGAAAAATAATGCCACCTTCTCTGGTGGAGCAGGAGAAGGCAGCGCAGCCAACGCGCAGCATCATTTGTTTCCACAGAATTCAGATTGCTCCCTCCTCCCAGCAAGACAACCACCGGGTGAAAAAAAACCAAACAGAAAGTATAATCACACCGAAAGGAAATAAAACCTTCTTTTCCTCTGCCTTCCACACCCACAAGCTGCTTTTTCCACGGGCAAAAAGTTTCTCCTCCCTCTGCCAGCGGTGCCGTGCTCCGCTCCGTGCGGGAAAAGGCACGGCTGAAGCACAACGATATCCCAGCCCGGTGCCCCGGGGCAGCGGGGTAAGGCAGAAGGCAGGTCAATACATTGTTGGAGATGATGATTAACATTTCCAGCCAGTGCTCCCTCAAACCGCCTCGAAAACACGTCTTAATAAACTGCATTGCAAATAGCCTTGTATTTCTACCTTGCTGCATCTGCCGGGGCGAGATAATGCGCCGACCTCAGAAAAAGTGACATGCTGAGAATGAGCCGCCGAGAGTGACACGACACGGAGGAACCTCGCTCAGAACATCGCTCCCGAGCTCACAGGGGACGCGGGCGTCTCGCCCAGGCTCTGGACAAAACAAGGGGTGTGCTTTCAGCCAAGGAAATACCAGCTCGCCTGGGGTTTGGGGCTAAAAGGGCTCGAGGGAGAAAACCGCTCTGAACTGCTATCGATTGGGGAAATCGCCGTACAATGGAAATATCTGAAAGCTATGCACACGATAGTCGGTTTTGCAGAGGCAGGTACCTCTTGAAAGGTCAGAGGGAGGTGAGAGCGAGTTTAAGCATCGTTTTGCTGGAAACACAGCTCTGAAGCTTTGCAAAACTTCACCCGGTGCCTCCCCGGAGAACCCGCCCAGCCCAGCACAATCTCACCCACCCCAGCTCTGGCACAGACAAACCCTCCCCACGTTTAAATAACGGCATCACGTTCCATGGCAGTTTGCAACGTTGCTGAAAAACATGGCTGGAGCAAGCACAGAGCATCTCAGCATCCCCTCTCCAGAGGATTTTCAACCTCCGCTTTCCCGCATCGCGACGCTCAACGCCAGGCAGAAGGCGGGCAGCGCTGCCGATCCAAATCACAACCCAGCTCCTCAAAGCAGCGAGCTGTACATGAAGCTTTCACCCCTTCACACCCTTCCCCAACGGTACCGACCCACAGCAGTAAAAGCAGAAGAGAAAACAGCTCATGTTGGACACGGAGGGGCAAAAACAAAATGAAAAGATTTGGGTTTACCTTCCACGGAACCTCCAGCTGGGCAAGGATGTTTTACATCCCCCACTCTGGACCTCCAAGTAGTTCAACATTAAGCAAATGCCACTTACCTAGAAGGAAAAAGAAGGAATACAAGTTAAAGTTCACCACGTATTACAACACTAGGCATTTTAAAAGCAATGGAATTTGTAATTCACTTGTAGACCGGAGGAAACACAAAGGGAAAATCTCAAGTTTTAAGTATACTTTGGTAAAGGTCAGCTTGAATGGCACATGGCCACAGAGTTCTTATTTATTTCTTACAGGCTCATTTAGCTGCTTTTTCCACCTCCCTGTCGGGGCCTGCAGAACAGGAGGATGCAGCTTCAACGGCAAGAGCCATCCCAAACCTTCAATCAACCCAGAACGCCCTTTCCTGCTTTTTTCTTGCATGTTTTTTTTGCTGCTTTTTTTTTCCTAACAGCTACATGGCACATCCTAAGCCATGGCACAAACACAACAAGCTCCTCATCCTTTGCTTCCCAAAAGACCACTTTGACCTTGTCTAGGACAAAAGAGAAATCCCACCCTCGCCCCATCCCCATCGAAAAAAATCTGCCTCGTAGATGCACTAAATATGAAGATATCCCTTTGAGATATGTGGGAAGCCCTTTCATTTTTTTCCCCAGGCACCTGGGGACATAGAAAATCAAGCGAGACGGCGGCTGTACCCATCTGGCTGTTGCTCCAAAAGGCTGTAGTAGGAATTGAGGATGACGTGACGGGGCACGTCTCGCTAACGCGCGACTGCGTGTACTCTAAATTACTTAAAGGGTGCCTGGGGCTACGGACAGATGCTGCTAAAACATACAATTGAATAAATAAATGGAAGGTAACGGAGAGAGGAGGGATGCAATGGGAGAGCAATTGGCAGAGTTGTGTGCCAAGGTGTTAAAAAAACTCCCACAGAGCTGCCTAAACCTCTACTGAGACTCCGCCGCTACGTGTTTCAGATGCTGAGAAGATTGAACTAATAAAAAAGAAATGAGAGAACTGTCACTGCAGATTACATGGTATTTATTCCAAAATCTGCTCATTATAGAAATTTGCAAGACAAATGGGTTTTTAGCAGGAAATGGCAGCTTTTCCTTAAGTGTATAACAAGCAGCCAAACTGGTTGGGAGCTGAGTCTTTCTCTACCTTCCGAGCTACTCCGGCTCCAAGTCTTACCAACCACCTGAGAAATACTCGCGAGGCTGAAAAAAACCACCCCGCTTTTTTAAACATTCTCCACCAGCCTCTTCATAATCCTATAAGAAACTACGATTAAGAAATATTTGAAGCAAGAAAAGCTCATTTGGCCTAGAGAGTTTCCAAGCGGCGAGAGCTTCTCTTGCTCCTCAACGGCGTGCAAACACCATTGCTAACTCTGCGGATCCTTCCTTCCTCGCAGGGAAAGCCCTTCATGAAGAAGAGTATTTGTGGTCAGGCTTTAATCCCCCTGCCTTGATAAATGTTTAATTCCTGGGCCTGCCTTCGTATCTGAATATAGACTGGAGGTGGTTTGCATTCTGCCGTATCCGAGTGCTTCTAATGACATTTTGGCTTCTTTCCCAGTTAATTCCAAGTGCCTGAAACCCAAGCATCTCCTCTCTCCCCCCTCCCCACCATGGATGCACATGCGGATATTTGACTGATAATGTACAAAGCCATAATATGCGGTTTTAAAAACGAGCCTCTGCAGCGGAGTCTCAAGAAGGAAGAAGCAGCAGCAGCAGAAGGGGGGAAATATGCCTTGAAATATTACAGAGTAGGAGCTGTCAAGTTGAAAAAGCTTCTACAAGGTTTTCAACGCCATAACTGTGTTATTTAGCTGGGGATGAGAATTTTCAGACACACATCAACAGGAAAAAAGGGGTTTCAGGGGCGGCAGGGGGGAGAAAGGAAAAAAAAAAAAAAAAAGAGAGGCGGCCTGTCTTATTTGCAGCTCTCCTTTGTTGGAAAGCAATTACAGCCTTACTCAATTTATGACCCAGAATGCACCCTAATCTACTTGTAAATGCGTCTTATTCACCACACAGCACTTTCAGATACAGCCAGGGTAAATAAACGGGAGATTGTTCCTACCTACGTCGCGGCACAACTGTTAATTGTAACGCCCCATGAAACTTAATTATGCAAAGCAGAGTGGCGACACTGCAGCCATTAATGAGATGTTTGATTCAAGAATAATTTGTTGTTTGGAGCCTCGGACTTGTTTTGCCTGTCCCTTCCACTGTGCTGCACTAATTCTCAATTCGTGCTTATTTTAATAGGGTGGCAGCAGGGCACAAAACGGCTCAGCTGAGGAGGCAGCGGGAGAGCTCCCAGTTGGGATCCCAGTTTGCGAGCGCGCAGCAAGGTCCCACCAGCACCGCAGTGGTCCCACCTTGAACCAACTCAGGAAAGCCAATGATGGGACATACAATTCCCAGCCAGGGAAAACGTTGGGGATGCTACTGAGCACTTTTAGATGCAGAAGTGTTTGAAAAGAGAAGGAAATGGCTCTTTTTAGACCCCAGAAGGTCCTGGAACCACGCTGGGATGTACGCAGGCGTGGATCCCATTCTTTCTCTACACGCACAACCACTCGTGCTTTGCCTCCAGCTCCTCTGCAATGGTTGAAGCCGAGTGATGGTTTGGGCTGGGCCTTTGCGTTGCCTGCCTGGGAGGAGCATTTATAGAAGCCACACATTAAAGTACAGGAGAGGATGAAGAGACAAAGAAAAAGATGATGACTTGGTAGAAGAACTTGTAGTACACCCCTGATAAGGTGCATGATAGATAGAGCTACAAGCTGTTGTGTGGAGACTTTCCCCGCTGCTCTAAGAGACTTTCTCCCTAAATGGGGAGAGGAGATTGGTAGTCAGACCAAAGTCTATTATTTAAGCCTCTGGTTATTGATAGAAACACGCTATCTTTTTAAATTTACAAGCAAGCAAGCAATTCAATTTCACCCATTTACAACAGCACAAGATGTTTGCTCATATCTGCCGTGGAGATACCAGAGCCTTTCTCCTCTCAGCTCTTTCCCAGCCTCTGACTGCAGAAATCCCCCTCCTCCCCGCCAACATCATCTCCGAGCTTTCCGCTCGTTTTTCTACCCGGTGACACCCGCTCCTTCTAACTCAGGCCGAGCACTGACCCACTTCCCCACTTGGCTCCGTTAATACCAGTGATTAGTAGGCTTTGGAGACAACAGCCACCCTCAGCCCATGAATCAAGAGGATTTCTTCCCTTGCATGGCACCAACAGAAGGAGGGAGAAAGGGTGTTTTATCTCAGAAATATCTGCTGTTGATAGGAAAGACATTGTTGGTCTACTGCGACTGTCTATTTTTTTTTTCTTTTTTTTTTTTTTTTACCCCTTATAAATGCAACTCTTAAAATAGCAAGTCACGAAGAGGGTTTCAGACATATTCAAGGCCCTTGGGAACAAGCCCATCATGACTGCACAATTGCAGCGCACGATATTGATGGCAACCGAGATGAAGAGTAACTCGCAACCCGGCACACCGAATCCCGCCGACACCTCTAATAAGATCAGGACAGATGACGAGGCGCTCAACTGTGCCCCAGCAAGGTCATTACAGAGCATTAATAAAGGAGGCTTATTATGAACATATCACTCGGCAATATTCCATTTCCCACCTTTGCTGTTAGGAGACCACAAAAGCTGTAGCCTCTCAGGTCCCAAGCTTGTGAGGTTTGGTTTGTTCTGCGCAAACGCGGCCAAAGGAAGCGCGCTGCCCCATGGAAAACCCCCGTGGAAAGGCAGTCCTCTTAAGGAATGCTCAAGTCATGACCAGCTATGTGCATCAAACCAACTTCTGCTACTCTCCTTCCCCTAGCCTTGCCTGACCTCCTTACAGCCCAAACGAGCTTCTCCTCTGAAGATGCTGCTCCCACTCAAGCAGCGACCAGCCCTGCTCTCCTCTGCCACGGCATCCAGCAACTCCACTCTCTTTTCATCTTACAGAGAAAAAGGTTTAGGTTCCTTTTATCCTCCATCCAACTCTTTTTCCAGCATAGTTTGGAGTCGAGGCCAGTGAGAACTGGCTCCACCAGGAATCTGCACCCGGCTCTGCTGAAACTCTGAGTGAATTTATGCCAATCCCACTGAATGAGTTTTGGCTTCCAGAAAAACAAAAACCATGCCTGGAGAAGGGCATGATTTGATAAAAATGTGTTGTGGGTTGGTTTTGTCTTTTTTTTTATCTTTTTTTTTTCCAGTGTCTTATATTTCATTTTGGATGTTATTTTGATTTTATAGGAAAAAAATCAAAAACAATCTGACCCCAATTGTTCGGAAGTGCTATGAAAAAAAAAAAAAACCAACCCACTGATATTCACAGAGCTCTGGTCCTGTTGCCCTAATTCTCACCTTCTCTCATTCTGTAATTTCCTTCTTTGTATCACGGTGGCTGGAGCCGTGTACAGTGTCTCAGACGTGCGCTCGGCGTGGGCTGAGATATTACTGGTGATTTACAGGGGCTGGCTCTGCTTGGGGAGCACTGATTTACCTCGCTGTGTTTTCACAACGCCACTATCTCTTTGGAGACAGATATCGCTCCTCATCTTCCCCATATCCCAGCGCCTGGTGCTAAGCGCTCGGTCACAGATTGCTAAAACGCTTCCACATCTTCCCTCTTCTCTCAAGCTTTGTTTCAAGGAAGGTCGTTACCAAGGTTTTCCTCCCTAAAGCTTTAACAGCCCAATTAGGAGCCACAGCAGCACTTCAGCAGGTGCTGGCCGGAGCGTGCCCTTATCCCTGGAAAGCAATTCTCCCTCAGACTTAAATATGGACCCAATTTTATACCTCGCTTATCTCCACAATGGAACAGGTCAGGAATTACTCTTCCCAGCCTTATCTCATACTGCAACTCTGTCTTTTCTCGGTCCCCTTCTCTCGATGCTGCAAAACAAGCAGACATCGCACGCAGAGGTCTCCAGGCCTCCAAAAATATTTCTTTTTCTCCTCGGTAGCGAGCAACTCTGCACCCAAAGTCCAGCCAAGTGACCAAGACCAGCTAAGTGACCAGCCAAGCTGAACCGTGCTGCTCCCCGGGTTGTTGTGCAAGGACAGATGGCTCGCAGAACTGCATCTGCAAAACGCTCCTCACGGACAGAAAGAGGAATGGGAATGATGATACAGCAGAACCTGACCATAAAGGGACCTGTTATGGCTTCTGCAGTGGTTTTATACACACCTGTATCAGTAAACAGCAATACAGTTCCCAAACCAGAGCTACGGATCAAGCCTCCTAGGGACCAACTCCCCAGTGAACCAAGCCTCCCACGTCCCACTCGGATGCAGGAACCGGAGGATCACCGCTTTGCTTTCCATCTCCCTTCTCCTCCTCCCTTTGCCTCTGTTCCTCCCGCCGCAGGACCCCTCCAACACCAGCTCCCTAGCAGAGCTGTTGAGAAGCTTAACAACTGAGCAGCGTTTTAAGAGCCTTTGAACGAGCGGCACGGTGTCGGTACAATGGTTCACGCCGAACAATAACGCATTCTCGCTCGTGGTGCCGGCGACGCCTGTCCTCAGCACAACTGTCAACTCGACTCCCCTTGAAGGATCTTTATTATTAGCGATGAGCTAAGAAGAGGGGTGAATGCAGCTTGATTTTGCAGCTCCAGCAGTTAAAGAAAAGAATAAATCCTGCAAACGCCTAATCGGTGTTGAAACCACGGAGCACGAATAAATGTGGAATCCCACCAGGTGAGATCTTGCTTGAAAGTCCGTGTTTTCCCTTGCCGCTCCCCAGGTGCCTCCTGCAAGAGGAGCACAGGCTAGACACCAGCTTGTCTCCTCTCCCACAGCCATTACGCTATAATTTGTACCATTTATATCCCCGAACAACTTCCTACACACTTTGTAAACTCTAATGTGCTCTTCAGGAGTTCTGCACAGCTCCTCTCTGATGCTCATAAGTATAAAACCTTCCAGCGACGGTTGCAGAAGGCGAGATGAAATGACAGGTTGATTTAGTGGAGCTCTTACCAACAGCTTGAAGGAATTAGAAGTAAATAGGAGGTCAAACAGCTCATGAGCAATTTGACGTTGGTAAGCGTGGCTTAGTTAGGCTCCTCTTCTAATCAAGTACAACCGTGTCTTTCCTTCACCTGACTGCTCGGCAGAAGTAGAAAGGTCGTTACCAGCTGAAGATACTCCAACAATAACACTTTAAACCTTTATTATTTTTAATGAGACACGGGTATTTTAAATAGAGCCTGTGAAATAAACTGGTGACATGCTACAGTGCCTGGAAATGGCTTAAAATAATAATAATAAAAAAAAACCCCACAACTGAAATTGGAAACAAAATACGTAACCAGCCACGGTTCTTAAACCTATGTCAGACACTATAGCAAAAACAATGCCTGGGCATAAGTAGGCATAAAATTCAATATAAACATCCCCTGCTCATTGCAGACACCGGTGGTAGAGAAACAGACAAAATGTATACGAAGTGCTAAAATAAAATATACAGTGAGCTTGGTAGAAAGAAACAAGAAGATGAAAAAAAAATAAGCTGTCTTAATTATATATATATATATATATTGCTGGCAATGAACACATTCTGCAATTGTCTGACTTCAGACACTTTGGGGATGTTGATTAGGCCTTAATTCTCTTTCATCAAAAAGAGAGGTATAATTAGGGACAAAATAATTCCAGTAAATGTCAACTGACTAAGACTTGGGAGAACTCAAAGGAGGCAAAGTCACACAGGCAAAGTCATACAGGGATGTTTTGAAGTGGGTACTAAATGAATTATGGGCTCCAAACAATTTTTTTTTTTTAAAGTATCCCTGAAGTAAACCAACCAGGGGCCCTGGGTGAAGAGGGTGAGAAATTGCCTTGACAGGCCACTAATTCCCGAGCTGCAGATCCCTTCTGTGAAGTGGGGATTATCAAAATAAATAAATAAACAAATGAAAGTAAACGCTAGAGACAGGACGTGGCTCAAAGAGCCAGAGGAGGCCACTGCGATTTTTACGAACCAGTGCAACCACCAAAAGAGCTCTGAAATAGTTCCTAGATGAACGAGGGTACAGTTTCCAGATTGGAAAAGCATGGTCCTGGGTTTTAAGATCCCCATGAGCACCCAGCTCTTGTGAGCCCCTCATTTAAGAGCTGTGGTTTCCACTCAGGGTTCATGTTCCCAACCGTGTTCCCAAAATCGTGACAGTAAAGTTCTCCACACCTCAGTTTCCCATCTGGCTAACGGGAATAACAACACGGACCCGTTTCACCGTGGCATGAGCACTGCAGAAGCACTTAGATGCCATGGTAACAGGCGACATTACACCCACCCACGCTCCCCCATCGGCTCCATTATTCAGCAGAAATGCAGAGAGACCAGCAGCTGGGCCAGAGGAAGATGCTCCTCACCCAGAAGCTGAGCTCAAGCCCAACGTGGGCTTCTCCATATACCTCCATAAGGTGGGAAGGAAAGTGGCTGACCTACAACTCACTACACTTTCACTAAGCTGCAAGCAGCTCATTATCACGTCAACCTCATCATTTCCCAGATGCATCCCAACGGGTCACGCCACGGGTAATTAAAGACCACGGTCATCAGCGATTCAAGAGGGCTGGTAGCAAGCTGCAGACATGCCCTGGGAAACACTGGGATCGCATGGGTCACGCCAGCTCAGCTCCAGATGAATGGCCTAATCAAAGGGACGACAGACAGAGCAGAAATTTTAGCTAGACACCGGGCCACGTAGGTCAGCTTGGTAGGAGACAAAACTAGAGTGTCAGTACTAGGGCCTGTAATTTCACGGCAGAGTTTGTCCCTGGCTCCCTACCCTGCTGCAAACCCCAAAGCAAGGCTGAACCGAGCTGTTCAAATGCTCAAAGACCTTCCCCGATGCAGAAGAAAACCAGGAAGGGACACAGCCCCGGTGAGGGTGGAGAAAGAGCCAGAGGCAACCGGCCAAAGGCAGAAAAACCTCCTTGGCTACACGGAGGACGCGGCTCCACGCCGCTTTTGTCATCCTTCCCCGTTCGGCACTGGCAGACGAGACTCCTCGGTCACAGCAGAAGACCGGGGCCGTGGAGAGCAATTCTGAGCTGTCTATGCCAGCAACCCGTATTTGTTGCTCCCTGGAGTGGCTGCCTCAGACAGGCTTTGCTGTATTTTAGCCCTGACATTACCCAGCAGGCAGTGAAAACTGGATACTCATTAAGTTCGTCGCGATGGGAGTAGCTCCGATAAAAGGTACTGAAACGGTTCTAGCATTCGGCGTGTGTCATTTAGCGAGACACGGGGCTGTGATGTGTCCCTCTCGCTGTTTGGCTTTTCCCTTTCCCTCCAGTTTTATTTTTACGCAGTGACATTTAGAGGAGAAAGCTGTTGGAAGTGGCAATATTGGACCCTCGGTTCATTCCTGCTCCCTCGCCATCACTTAGCAGAAAACATGCAGAAATTTAATATTCCATCTCGCTTCATTCCCCTCCTCCCCTTTGATCACCTCCTTTCTGCTCCTCTATCGCTCTTAGGACAAAGACTCTTAATAAATGGGAGAGAGGGGCTGAGGAGGGAGCTCTGAGCAGGATCCAAGGCAAAAGCATGAATCAGATTTACAAATTAGTTGCTACCTAAGATTTTGGCAGCGATGCTGGGAGATTGGAGTACTTCAGGCTATTTCAGGCCAAACTTCCCAGAGAGGGATTCTCGGTTGGTTAATGGACTTAAACAAGGCGTAATAGAGGCAAATAGTTAGCAGCTAATGGATGGCTGACTCCTCGGCCAACGAGTCGGTGATCAGCTTATAACCAGTGCGTGTTGCCACCAGTAGCATCATCTACACTACTGATGGATTGATACCAATCTACTACTAATATCTGCAAGATGCTTCTAACATCTGCTAACCACTTATTAACTCGATAGCGACTCCTGAGGAGCTATCAATAAACCTAACTTTAATAAGAAGGGTGACCCTGCTGCTTGCAGGAGAAGCAGAAACCTCAAGCAGTCGGCTTTTCTAGCCGGGCTGCTTCTCTCTGCCAGAAGTCTCCCGAGAGCATCGGGCAGGATCAGAGCAGCTCGTTCAAGGTCAGAGATTCCCTAACCAGCCTTGACCTTGGGATGGCAAAGCCCTGTCCCAAACTTCAAGGTAGGCTGCATATTTCTCTTAACTCCTCTGTGGCCTCTACACACTCGATACTCAACTTCCAAGCATAAAAAAAAACCCCTCACACTCATAATGAGATCAAGTGCAGTGACCTCATTCTGCAGGCAGCAGCTTCATGTGTTGCAGGAGATATTTTACTCTTTCTATATGAGAGGTGAAAAGCGTATATTCAGGGGAGGCACCACAGCGAGAGCTGCTGGGAAGGACGGCACAGGGGTCAGATCTGGTTTTCCCCCAAGGAAGTCATCCTCCACCTCCTCCAAAGCCTGCTCACCTGCACGTCCCGCTGCCACTTCACGGGGAGATGACGGGGCTGCCTCCTCCTTGCCCTTGCTGACGGCCCCTCCCTGGATGCTAACGTGTCACAACAGCCTAGCGTCACGGACACCACACGCGCTTCACAATGCACTAGCATCACAAACGTCCTCGCATGCTTGCGGGATGCTCCCCGCTGTGTATATGGGGAAACTGAGGCAGGCTGGTTTGCATGGCCCAGGTTTCTGCTGCCCTTGGTAGCTACGCTCTGTTCCCAGCTCAGCTCTCAAGGTCAGGTTGTGCATCCACACGTCCTGCAGGGACAGAGACAGACTGCAAGTGAAAGGCCAACTCCTTCACCCAATCTACAAGCCAATGGATTTGGGTTCAAGCAGAAGTTCAAGTCCCAGACTAACACAACTCTGCCCCAATGTCATGCCCAGAGGGGACCCTATGCCAGCTTGCCAAGAAAGGACATCCCATTTACCCATCGCTACTCCTTCCAAAATACACAGGCTTATCACCATGAAGCTGTTCTGTCAGTCCAAGACGAGCTGCTCTTATGGAAAAAACCAACCTGCACCACGGCCAGTGCCACCATCCCGCTCTCCACAGAAAGCCCAGGGATCTGTCACCGTTTCAAGCGTCACTTCTCGCATCCGAGCCGTTCAGCACGACTCTGCCAACCTCTACCACCTGCTCTGCTCTGGCCTCCGCCGCCACGGCACTGGGTACTCAACAAAAAGGGATCCTTCCAGCCAGCAGCGGGGTTTCCAGCCTCGGCAGCGGCCCCAGCAGGCACGGCTGGCTGCGATGCTAACGCCTGGCTGTACCGCCGCGCCGAGGAACGGACATTGCAGCACAAAATTAACGGTGCATCTGCTCCTCGCTGCAGACGCCGGAGAGAGTGGGCTGTAATTTTCGTCTCCGATCCCCCAAATAATGTTTGTTGTCGTGCTGTAATCTTGGCAATCAATGTAACAGCTGAACAGATCGTTTCGTCTGAAATATTTGCTAAACACGCTAAGACCTTGAAACCACACCTCAGCGTGCGCGTATTGTGTATGGAATTACAGCCCCAACTAAATAAGGACTGGACGGGGGGGGAGGGGGAGGGTTGGAAATGGTGAGAGTTGCCAGCCAATTAAAATGCAAAAACAACAACAAGGAAAGGAAAAAAAAACCCAACCGACAAAACCTTGCTCAGTTTATCTCCCGCACCTTTCACCAGCGACGTCTTATTGCCTCTAAACCAGAAAAAGCAAAGCTTTGAGCACCGTTCCGAGCACGCCGCCATCCAAGAGAGATCAACTAAAATGTGTATGCAAGGCTTTCAGAAGTGGAATTTAATGGTCACAGAAATCAATTGGCCAAACCAGCTGTACACATATTAACCTCCCGGTGTCCCTCTGACTGAGCGCTGCCTTCACTCATCTCGCTATAAATAGGCCAAGCCACAAAATGGTTTTATTTGAGGAATTCAGTGAGAGTTGCTTTTTTTATTTCTGTTTCTAAACTGCCTGAAACGCCTGCTTGGGAAAGGAAAGCAGCAGCTCTAATGAAGACAAAGGCACAGGAGAGCAGGTTATAGTCGTGGCCACGCTACCGACCAGCTGCGGTGGTGACCATAAGACAAAGTCTCTGGGGACGAGAGAGAAAAGTTGGTCCTTTCTGGTCAAACTTCTCTGCTTCCAAGGTTTTGATTTCTTCAAGTGCTGCAAAGCATTTGTATAAATTAGTGCAGACAACTGATATACATCAAATTTGACAGGCCCTGGGTAAGTTCAAACTTCTGATCACAACATCCATCACAAGCACTGAGCTATTTATCAACAATTGATCGAAACAAAGAGGGAGAACAAAACTTTTCACTTCAGTAATTGATACCCGAGGACTTACAAGATCAGGCCCAAAACCATCACCACCACCTCCTGAGCACTACAGCTTGCTCAGTTGCCCCCCAAGACTTCACCCTGCTAAAGGACCTTGCCAAAAGTGGATCTTCAGGAGCCCTGACACCAAAGAAAGAGTAAAGCCACCTCACGGACCTGCTCGTGGAATGCCCCTTTCTCCCCCAGCCCAGCCATAACCCTCCAATACTCTCATGAAAAACCCTTGATCATCTTAATATAACAGGTAAATGGGTGAAGCTGGAAGATCAGAGCTGTCACTGAAAGAAGTGGAGTCTGGGGCTCTGGGTAAGAGGGGTCACTCTCCTGCTGTGACACAGCCTTCCAGCGAGACCTCGAGCACATCACACAGCCTACTTGGCCTCAGCTCCCAGCTGTGTACGGATGTCCTTCAAGGGTGCTTTGGAAGAAGCACGTTTGCAAGCCTGGGGTGCCAAGATAGGCCAGCAAAAGGGGCAAAATCCTTTCAGCAACACCCAAGCAGCACTTTAATCCTCCCAGCCCTGCCAGATCACAGCTGCTGAATCACAGCGCTCTCAACTTGGACTCAAAAGAGAGAGTTTGGGGTCACCAGGCACCTCCACGGTGACCTGTCAGGCTCGATGCCTTGGCTGTAACATCCCATCCACTTCTAAACATCTCTTTCCATGGGGTTTCAACCATCTGCACTGTACAGGGACTCGTACCCTGCCCGGGCTGCAAATTTGGCTTGGATGAAACCATCAGCGGCCAATGAGCAAAGCCAAGGGCACGACAGCTCGAAGCCAGGAGAGCCCCACGGGCACAACCACCACCTCCACTGGGGCAGGTAGTGCGGTACCCGCAAGCTTCCCTCCTGGAGGGAGACAAGGAAACCACTTTGCACGTCTTTATCACGCCGCAGACTCTAATCCAGCAGCAAGAGCCAACCTGGCTTGCCTGGATCCCTCATGAAGATGCAAGCCTGCCAACCTGCTGAGAAGCGAGCGCCTGCCAGCGCTCCCAGCCTTGGCAGCTCTCCCAAGGTGGAGAAGCAATGGGCTTTCCCTGGATGCACCCGGCAGACAAAAGAAGAACCCTGCTTCCTACAAGACGTGCGTGGCCCTTGCCAGGGGATGCGTGGCCCCAACAATTCCCAGGTCTTGGCACGGAGTTCCGAGGGAGCCGCCGAGTAACCCCGGTGCGGCAGGGCTGGTGGCAGCCACACGTGCCGAACGTGGAGAGAAACCACATGGTTTGCCTTTAAAAAATTAAAATAAAATACATTTAAGTCATTTTTTCCCACACCTTTGCTAATTACTCATCAGCTTTTGTAACGAAGGTGCTGTGCTGGGCATGGGGAGACCAAGGGAGTTTCTGCTGAAATCAAACGCTGAGTAAGAGCTGCGTTTACCAAGGGATAGGCAGCTTCAAAGCTTTCCCTTCCACTTAGATTTTAAGCACCTCTACAAAAGAGCATTGATTTTGGGTTAAATTGACTGATTTTAGTCATAGCTGGTTCATATGGTGTATTCAAAAGACAAATTGTATGAGACTGCAAGCTATGGATCAGCTCTGATAATTCAGACTCTTCTTTCCTCCTTTTTTTTCCCCCCATCATTTTTTCTTTTTTTTTTTTTTTTTTTTTGTTCTAAATATTTTCCATGCTTATAATTTGCTATTATTTGGCCCCTGCCTGGACAGAAAAGGCATTTTCACAGTATGGGAGCCTCTCTTTGAAGAGAAGCTATTATATTTTAATGCCAATTACAAGAGAAGTAAGAATCAGACATCCCTGCAACTCTTCAGTGTCCCTGCGTAGGAAATAACCTCTTTGGGGAGGGGATGTGTGTTTTGTTCAAAGACATTATATTTATGCAGATAATTTATTGACTCCAATTTAGCTGAAATGTATAATAAACACGCGTATCAAGCGCTAAGCACTTGTGACAAAGATCAGCTCTAATCCCTCAAGGTGCACTGCTGTAGCTGTGAAGTGCTATTGGAATACTCTTGAAATACATAACATGCCAGGAACGTTAAAGGTTGTTGCACAGCCCCCCCCAAAAGGTACTCCCAGGTTGGTTTCAGCACATCCCTTGCCCTGCCACAGCTGGCCAGCTGCAAACAGCTGGCTGGAAACCAAAGCACGGATGCAACCTCACCCCAAACAAACCAGCCGCCGGGACTCAGTTTCCCCAGGCTGAAAAAGGGGGATGCTAAAAGCCACCAGTGAGAGGAATTCAAGGGGAAATGGCTTGCAAAATGCATCCGAGGGTATACGGTTTCAGCTGCTAAATTAGTGTCAGCATCACCATTTATAACCCAGTTAATTACGGTCACGTTGGACATTTCCTCGCTGCAAAGCAACATCCCTCCCGCCCCCACGTCACGAGAGGCTGCAAGATGTTATTTTTTTAAGTAGGGGGAAAAGAAACCTAAACTCTCAAACTTCTTATTCAAACAAAACAAAGGTTTGGAGACCCCAAACCAGTTCCTGCGTGGAACCCACTGGATTGTTGCGAGGAAGGGGAAGAAATGAACAACTTCAAAAGATGCTGAAGCACAAAAACATGCAGAGCATTCAGTTCAAAGGCCCGTCACAGAGTTTCCTTCTGTTTTATTTAAACCCTTTGGGAATATATTTAAATAGATGAAATCAAAACAAAACAGTGGGGTTTGCAGGGGGAGGGGTTGAGCTTCCTTCTCTCCCTTGCTTTTTTTTTTTTTGAAAGGAATTTTACCATCCAGCAAACAAGCAGAAAAAAATGTTTTATTCACTGAGCTCTGCCCAATGTGCTGGATAATAATAATAACAAATAAATAAATAAAAGGGAAAAGAGCACGTGGATGTGAACAAGATAATGAGAATCTGGTGGTGATGAGCTAATGGGGATGCAGGACAAGAGAGAACTGGTGCAAGCAGCAGGACCGGGTGCCGTGCCCACATGGTGCTCCCCGAGAGGCACCGAGGATTTGGGAACGGCTCCTGCAGCGGCCGGCAACCCAGATGAGCATTTCCAATGAGGCTGCTCTTTTAGCTGAATTTTGTACTGGTCTGATACTACAGAAGTAGGTATCTTAAAAGAAACCAAACATTCCAAATCTCTCAGCACCCCAAGTATAATTGGATGATTCACAGCAGCCAACCAGTAACTAGCTACCAGACACAAGATGAGATCTGACCCAACCTCGGAGCATCGACACTTTCTTTTTCCTCCCATGAAGTCAAACTCTGGAGCAATCTCCTCTTCCCCAACAGGCCAAATCCTCCCAAACCACTTCTCCACACATCTCTGCTCCCGGGTGCAGAGGGTTAAAGAGCAGACGCTGAGCACGTTCTCAAAGGCAGGCTCTTCTGTCATCATCTCAGGGCATCCGATGCTACTAATTGATACACGGTAATACTCTCATTTACTCAGCAGCAAGCTGAAGCGTTGATAATTGATGGATTGGTTTGCCTTTGATGATCTGCAAAATTAAAAGCCCCAACCCTGCAAGATACTGAGTACCCCTGCAAACTCTCAAACCCCCACGGCAGTCAAGCAGAAGGGAAAGGCACTCAGGACCGAGCAGGACTGGAGCTTAATTCAATAGCCCCCGTGACTGTGTGCAACTGTATCTATTAATACAGATTTAATTGTGGGTTTATATTTTATTACTGCCAAATGCAATGAGGTTAGGAGGAAGGAGCTGCTGGTCCTTCAAAGAGCATCTACATTTCCAGCCCCAGAGGCCTTTTGCTTCTGGAAGAGGGCAAATAGGCAACAACAATTTGAACAAGACATCTCCTCCTGCTCCTGTCTGACAAGAAGTTTTGCTGCAAAAAAACCCCCACAAGGCCCAGGGGACCGCAAGCACTGCATTGTACGACACCAGTCTTGGCAACGCCTTCCCCTTCTACCCAGTTTCACCACGCTTTTCCCCCGAGGAGATGCTTTATTCCAGCCCAGCCTTTTTAAGACTCAGCTTGGAGAACATCAAGTGAGGCACACACAAAGCAGTCACGAGCCAGTCGCCGAGTTATTTCTCTCCCAGCACACTGAACAAGCTGAGCAGTTAGTTATGGAGAAGGGGAGAATATCCGGCCACATTAATCAAGACAAGGATTTCTCTTACGAGTTCTCCAGATTTCCGACCCAGTGCTGCCCACACGTCAGCACCACCCGATTCGGGAGGTCAAGGAGACGTACGCTCAAAGGATGACAGCTCTATGGCTCATCTCAGACTTGTGCCATCAGTCAATCCATACTTCCTCTCAGTACATTATTGCTTCTTCAGAAATGACTCCCCCCCATTTGCAAGTGATGATGAGCACTCTAATCCGGCCGTAATTACTCCTGCATCTCAATTCACTCAAAAAAAAAAGAAAAAAAAAAGAGGAAAAAAAAAGGAAAGAAATGGGGAAGAGAGAGAAGGAGTTGATATCCCACGGTCACACCACTGTTTCAGAGCCAGCTGCCCACAGGAGAAGTCAGGACAGCAGCCCTGTCCAAGTGCTCGTGCCCAATGTCACGAGGCGCTGGAGAGGACACTGCCGTCCGCATATCTTCACCTCATTACTGTCTCACCAGCTCAAGTCACCGCGGCTTATCGGGTTTTAAGAAGCAGTAAGGTCACTGCTACCCAAGTTCTCCTATTCATGTCCCAGCATTTGTTCTAGTTTATTTCGATCTAGATTCTCACGTTATTGCCATTAAAATATGGTAATTTAAGCATCCTGCATTCCGGGTAAAGAGGACGGAGATACCCGCTCAGGATGCCTGCCAGAAACATGGGCTGGCTGCACCTTCTGAGTATCTCTTAATTATCTCTTTCTAATGGGGAAAGGTCTGAGCTCAGGTGAGTGCTCCTTGCTCTCTTCTATTTGATTCAATTCTACGGCTCATGAAAAATGCTCCCGCTTCCTACGAAGGACAAATGAAATGAAACAGCTTCTTGCAAGGAGACAAACGACGGAGGATACGGGTGAAGACATAATTCAAGAGACTTTGGGGAAAGTCAGATGGTGATTTTGAAAGGTACCCAAGGAATTAATCCAGGAATGGAACTGACGGGGAAATAAGTCACTTAATTGGCTGAAGAACTGCGTGGACCTCTGACTGGAAGCGTGTTGCAAGGAGCACCCAGGGGAAGCTGAAAGGCACTATGGAGCACCACATCTCCAAGAGAGGAGCTGGAAGGTGGATTTGCCATGCCAGGTGGGGACATGGAACTGGAACGGCACTGAGGAGGTGAGCAAGAGCCGGCAGGATTCACCCCTTCTCCCGTTGGGGAGCCTCCACCTCGGGTCTGAAGGGACACACCTTGGATGGTGGTAGCTGGTAGCAGTATGCCCGCTTGCCCAATGGCAACTGCAAAGGACTGTGACCATCCTTCAAGGCCTTACAGGTAGCTGATGCAGGAAAAAAGGTGTCTTTGTGAGAAGACAGCTAGGCACTAAGCAGCATAGGTGCTGCAAAGCTGGTGGGAGAAGCCTGAAGAAATCTGTCAGAGAGATGGGTGGACAGGTGGAGCATCTTCAGGGCAGCTGCTGTAGGCAACCATCACCCACAGAGAACTCCTCCAGGGGAGGAAAAAGCAATACCTGGAGTCAACATCGGCCAACTCTTGTCCCTGGAGATCCTGGACTCTTTCAGGAGCCCAAAGCGGGCCATCTCCACCAGCACAGAGCAGCAGCCCTTGCCAAACATTTTAGTGGAGACCACTTTACCCTTTGTTTGTTCCTTGAGGTTATCCACGGCCGCAGCAGAGCCCGCAGAGGATGTCTATCTAAAGCACCGACTGAAGCCGGAGGTAATTAAATACGAGGGGGCCTCCCATTGTCAGCGCTGTGACTCTGTTTTGGCAGCCAGCTCCAGCAGAGCAGAAGAGGGAAGATTTGATTTTAATCACACAGATTTCAGGTTTTATTTTGCTCATTAAAATTTCTGATAAGGATTTAGTCTGACATTATGCAGTATTTTGGAAGAGGATGTGTGGCGGTGGGGGGGAAAAGAGGGGACTGTGCTTCCTTGTGATGAGAAGATCTTTCTGCCTCCCCATGACAGATACAAGGATATGAGCAGGTGTTATTTCAAAGGGAAAGGATTTGGGGGGGAGGGGTAGAGGGGAGCAGGAGGGAAGCATCCACACCAAATCAAGGATCTAAGCCTCGAATTACAGAGGAAAAAGGTCCAAAGTCTGAGATCACGTACCCCATTCCAGAGCCACCTCCCAGAAGTCACAGGTCAGATGCTCTCCTCATGCCTTTTCGGGCCCCAGGAGAGGGGAGTGCACATTTTACCTGGCAGAACAAACCCAGAGATTTTCACAGCCTCCCAACCTCCCCATTCGCTCCAGAAACAGGCTGGCACTCACCCCACGGCTATCTCCTGGCGAGGGGAAAAAATGATGGAGCACGGGAAATGAAACCATCAGGGTTTTCACTCCTTTCTGGAGCATCCTTCACTTTGGTGAAGAGGAAAGGTAAGAGCTTGGACAGGGGAGGGAGCACTTCACCATTGCCCAGGAGCCCCTTGTTTGCTTGTTGACTAGGAACCAGTAAACGCAGGCAATTTGCCTCCTATTTCTTGAGCTAGCTTTACACAAATACTACTTTAACACCTACTAAGCGTTATTCATCAAGAACAAGAAGTCTGCATGAACCCCAAATCACCTGAGCAAGAGAATAAATGAGCGAACAGCGCGCTTCACCTGGACCAGCTATTGCCAAGCACTTGAATTTGTACCCAGAAACACGAAAGCGTTTTGAAACAAGATGGATTTCTTTGTCCCTAAAGGATCTGTTGTTCTTCTTTTAATAAGCCTTAAACCAACCAAGTTCTGCTGCGTGAATTGCACAGAAGATGAGATGAGCTTTTAACTGTGGTTCCCTGTGCGCTCTCAGTCTGTGTACCCACCAGCTAGAAGCCAGGCAGGAGATCTGGGGAAGGAGCAGAAATCTGCAGAACAGATTGAAACAAAATCTATGAAATACCCAGTAATTCCCAGCAAAGCAAGGGCAGCCAGAACGACGACGGCGGCGACAGGTACTCGGCCAAATATTTCAAGCGTATTTAAGGGGGCTTGTGCCAGCAAAGGATCAAAAAGGTTTCTGGTGCATCGATACTAACACCCAGAGCAATAAAATACTGCTGCAAAAGGGGTTGGCTTTGCCAACCACCCCGCAGAGGTTTGTAACCAGCCCCTCCTTGGGCCTCTCCTCGACAGCGACCGTGCCACGGCTGCGGGTAAGGTGCTGCAGTTACCGTGCCCTTAAGACAAAGGAAATCACATAAATTCAACTATTTTTAACTACTTCTAATGGAAATCGGTAGCTGGGAACAAGCAGGAGCAGGCATTCTACGTGCAGTCAACTCTCGCGGGCCCAGAAATTCATCCCGGGTGCCAGCGATGGCACCAGTTCATTTCACATGCTAGCTCCAATGCCCAGCACTGGACCCGTTCTTCCCACTGTGCACCACGCTGCTGGCAGCCAGTCCCCACATCCTGTGCCAGCCCCAGGCAGCAGGGAGGGCCTTGTGCTCGTCATTCTTCACAGCCCCATCCATCAAGTGGTCCCTGAGGTGCTTGAAGCCCTCCCCGGGTACCCATTAAGGGAGTCAGCTCCAAGTGAAAACTCAATGCCAGGGTTTGGGCTGAGACCCAAGTTGAGTCCTGAGCAGGACCCCAGAGTCACCATAGGGCCACCTTCTCCAGAAGTGAGGACACCTCCTCTCAGGTGCTGCAACTCATTTATTAGATCTTTCCTCTCTTCTCTCCCCCACCTTCCACTGTCTTTGTTATCTATCTTTTTTTTTTCCCCAACCAAAGGGAAAAGAAAGAAAAGGAAATCTCTCCACCACAATAGCGTGTCAGGCTCCTATCATTTTCAAACCCTCCTCTCCCCTCCCTTTCAACTCTCCTTACTTAGTGGAGAATTTTCCTTCATTAAAATTAAGCCTCATTTCAGGCTCATCTTCTTTTCTCTCTCGCCTTTTCTCCAAATTGAATGGAACGTGATCTCCATCAACCTGGCCTCCCCTCCCTCTCCTCTCGCTTTCATAACCAAACCTTCCTCACCGGGGAAAAAAAATTACCCGACCAGCCATCCTCTCCACCCTCCCATCTTCCCACTCTGCTGCAGGCAAAGCAGCCCCTCCGCAAGCGAGAGGCTTTCTCCTGGGAGCCTGCACGACTCCTCCCTTCCCTCTCCCCCCACACCTACCACTTTCAGCTCATTCTCTTTAATTGGAAGGTATTTTCTCCCACATCACGGAATGAGACCTTCTCCCCTCCTTATTTTCTCACCACCCTTTTTACCTGCCTTAACAGGCCTGATTTCTCTCCTGGGAAGTACGGGGACTGGAGCCAGGGGGACCCCTTCCATTAACTCACACCCCGCGAGAGTCACCCACGTGAGCCTTCGTGTCCCCTTGGTGGAACAACAGCCACGGTAGCAGGACCTTCTCCTCCTCTCCAGGCTCCCAACAACACGTGGCACCGCTGGATGGTTAACAACTCCTTGCAAAGACATCTCGGAGAGGATGCCCGACACCATCGGCACGTCCAGCCTGGCCGGACAGACCGACTGCCCCTTAGCTCCGTGGATGATGCTCGGTGAGGACGACCGCATCCCACTTGCCAGTTTCTCCTGCTGTTGCTTTTCTTCCCTCCCTTCCTCTTCCTCGCTTTTCCTCCACCCAAACCCGTATTTAACATTCTCAGATGCTCAAGGCCAGCCGGCTCGTTAGCTCTGCTACACCTGGATCAGGAGCTGGAGACAAATTGCTGCTTCATTACAGGAGCTGAGGCTCTAATCCATTTTTTTTCAGGCTGTTTAACTTGTAAGGACAACAGATGGATCCAGGGCTGCATAATGCAGACTCCTTAAGATCCATCACACAGTCTTGGAAGTGTAAAAACGCAAGGCTGAGGAATGTGAAACTAGAGCAGATCTTACAGTGGTCACCTTAAATTAGGCACAAGGAGAAAACGTGCCAAGACTAGAACTGGACCAAAACTGCCAACTAGCTTTGCTGAAGATCAGAGAAAGAACAACCTTCTTTTTTTTTTATTCCCCGCATCCTACAAAGTCATTAAAGGTTTGGGGTTTTTTTGCTTCTATCTCTGCAGTTGAAAAGAACAAACAAAACGTCCAATAAAAATTAGATAAGAAGTGAACATTACTCTACTTTATTTCAGTCATGAAGATGTGCAAATGTCCCAGCCCAGAAGACGTCAGGTTTCGCTTTCTGATATTTCACAAAGACAACTGAAAACCCTGAACTATGTAAAAACTTCCTGCAAATACCTTCATTTTAGTCACAAAAAGACTTTCTGGTGATGGGGAAAAAAAAATAATCAAAGATCTGTTCTGGCATAGAAAACATCCAGTATGATCTTCCTTTCAGCATGCATCCCTGACCAGAGCTGCAGAGGTATCACACGGTGGGTGAGGCTCTCGGCTCCCTTTCCCTCCCCCAGATGTGCAGCACATCTGCTCAGCTCATCCTCCCAAGCCAGCCACTTGCTTTCTCCTGCAAAGAGCCCCAGAACCCGGGAGCTGACCTTCCTGGTACCTGGATCTCCCAGAAGTGCATGTAGATATCTAGAGGGTGATGCTGGTGCCTATAGGCAGCAGGGTACCCTCCTCCCATGGCTACACCCTGCCCAAAACCCGGGGCACCCCGGCCTCCTAAGAGCCAGAACAGGGCAGCGAGCGGCAGCAGGAGCTGCCAACACCCTCTCCTCACAAGGCTGGGGAAAGGTGCCGCGTAGCTTGACTGAATTTCTGACTCATCAGCCCTCGAGAGGCGTTCTCACTCCTCCATCAGTTTAACTGCTACCTACCAGCAGCAGAAGGTGCCTGCTGACGGCCCGCGAGCGCTCGCTTTCCCCCACGGAACGCGATTGTTTAGATGACAAGCCTGAGAATGCTGCAATTTCTCGGGTCTTCAAATGCTTAATTCACCTCGGAGGTGATACCGAAACGGTGGGGCTGGCACCCACCCTGGTACTGCCAGCTCCTCCTGAAGGAGCCTGGGCTCCAACTGAGCCCAGGGGCTCCCAAAGCAAAGTGGCAAGCACCCTGCCTCAGGGCACTGCCCTCCTCTTGCTAGAGCACAAACTGGGGACATTTGGCCCCTCAGGAAATGGTTCCCAGGACCCCAGAAAGCCTTGGCAGCAACGCTGCTCATGCAGGGCCAGGTGATCATAGAATCATAGAACTGTCAGGGTTGGAAGGGACCTTAAAGCTCATCCCGTTCCAACCCCGCTGCCATGGGCAGGGACCCCTCCCACTAGAGCAGGTTGCTCACAGCCCCAGCCAGCCTGGGCTGAAACACTTCCAAGGATGGGGCTTCCACCCCCTCTCTGGGCAGCCTGGTCCAGTGTCTCACCAGCCTCCTGGGGAAGAAATTCTTCCTTCTGTCCAACCTGAATCGACCTCTCTCTAGTTTTAATCCATCCCCTCCAGTCCTGTCACTGCCTCACAGCCTAACAAGTCCCTCCCCAGCTTTCTTGTAGCCCCTTCAGATACTGAAAGGTCACAATAAGGTCTCCCTGAAGCCTTCTCTTCTCCAGCCTGAACAACCCCAACTCTCTCAGACTGTCCCCATAGGAGAGGTGCTCCAGCCCTCTGATCATCCCCATGACCCTTCTCTGGACACATTCCAGCACATCCATATCCTTCCTGTGACAGGGGCTCATCCTTCCTAAAGCCAGCAAAGCCCCCTGGCACACCCCAGCTCTGCAGAGGAAACTCTGGATGCCTGCTCCAACTGCTTTAGTGGTTTGTGGGGACAATTGCAGGACAGCAACTTGTACCCAGGGGCAGGCAGATGAACAGGCACAAGGCTCGCTGTTTAACACGCACAATAAAGCATCCCCGCTGCCGGCGCGTACGTTCACTCGGCATTTGTTCACGTTTCCCACTTCTTGGACTCTCTCCTGGTCCCTCTCGCAGCTTGGAGGCAATAACTTGCCTTCTTATCTGACCCAGAAGGACAGCCAGCTGTCAGCACACAAACATGGCCTTTGTTTATCCTTAAATGAATGCGCAGTTAATTAAAACCAGAAATCACTTTCTCTTATCTGCAGCCTCTGGCCTATGTGTAGCGGGCAGGAGGCTCCCCGACCACGCTCACCCCCCCCCCCCCCCCAGGCTGCAGACAACAGCCCTGACACATGCTGTCCTGATAACCCTGCCACCTCCTGTTGCATCCTCCCCTGGGATGCCTTCCTGGGAGATGGGAATTGGTAGGGCAGCCAAGAGCATCTTCGTGCTCCCGGGCAGCTTAACGCTGCTCGGCGCTTTCCTGCTGCCTGGCCGCAGAGCTGCAAAGCCCTTGATTTCTGCACTAGGAGTTAAACGGGCTGAGGAGTCTGGGCACACAAGCTGCTGCCAGTGGCCCCCTTGCAACGTTTTGCTCAGCCCCACGCAAAGATCTCACCCTCTTCTTCCCAGCACCCTTCCCAGTGCAGCCGCCGGGGCCGGTTGCCAAGCGGGCAGGCAGCAAATGGGCAAGACCCCCCCCCATCATCAGCGAGGCAGGGGGGCTGCTGCCTGTGTCCAGCCCTGCCCACCACCACGGCTCCGGGGGCGCTGGAAGCCCTCGCCAGCAGCAATCCTGGTTATGCAAGACAACAGCTTGATAGAGTGCGGGCTCCGCATGCTGAAAATTGAAAGCGATCGACTTCCACCTCGCGCGTAAGGCAGAGAAAATCACATTCAACTCATTGAGAGGCTTCAACAGCACAAAGATTGATCAACTTGATGAGAAGTGACTCTCTCTCTCTCTCTCTCTTTCTGCCATCCTCCTTCCCCCGCCCTCCTCTCCTGTTGATACCAGGTTCAGTGCAAACAAGGCAGCCGAGGGCCGGGAAAGGAGCACACTTGTTGCTAGCTGGGGAGGCATGGGGGATGCGGGGCTGAGATGCTGCTGGTACCCGCACCCCTGCCTGGGGATGGCACTTCTCCCAGGTCCCCTGGCAGCCCACCCACGAGTCTTGGCAAAGCCTCTCCGATTGGTGAGACGGCCGCTTTGGGCACCACGGCTCTTGCCATAGTGGTGCAAACAACTCAGTAATGCCGTGAGCCGTCACCACAGGAGACCGGTGCATCCCACTGTGTGCACAGACAGAGCAAAACCAACCGTGCCTTAAACCAGCAGAGCTATTCACTCCCCTCATACAGAGCTACCCTCATGCCATCATCACACATTGGCCCTGCCAACCTCACCACAATGACTCAGCAACAAGCAGCAGCAAAGTGGATTATCCATCCCACAGTCAATTCTCTGCCAGACAGGGGAAGGTGCAGCAGTTCAAGCTATACTGGATGGCAAAGCACATTTGGTGACCAAAACAAAGGTATCTGGGTGTGACAGAAGATGGAGCAACGGGCTGCATCTGGCTCTGGGGAGATGAGGAGGATGGCCAGGGTTGGGGGACCGGCATCGCCCACCCGCACGCAAGCTGCTCCCTCCCTCCCCTCTCGCCTCGCCCGGCACTCGTCACTTTGCCATTTACACGTGTCACACCAAAATCTTTCTCATTAAGTGGAAATTGAATTCCGTTAATTAAAGCACAAGAAATCAATTAACCTTATCAGCAAAACAGGAGCCATTTGAATGGAATAAGGAAAAGACTTCTTTCCCTCGAACCCCAAAGCCTCCCCTCGCCGCCCAGAGCCACGCACGGGCAGCACCGTGGGCTGAGAACAAGCGAGATGGGGACCGCGTGGAAGGCAGGGAACCGCCGACGGGAAGAACCCGAGAGGAAAAGGATTTCAAAGCAATTAACACCCCCAAGATTTACCATCAGGTTGACAAGCTCTCAGAGTAGCCATCACTCAAACGTAAGGATTCAATTAATTTTTTTTTCTCCCTCTTCCCCCCCAGCTCCCTCGGTAGCTTTGCACCAAATGACTCCGGTGAGGATGGAAGATTTTAAAGCAAACAGAGCAGGGTTATTTTAAAGGAGATAAAAAGCACCATTTCTGTGTTTCCCCCAACAGATAAGGTTTGTTTTTTCTTCCTTTGTCATAACCCTCATTGGCACAGCTCAGAGACACAACCATTTTGCAACTTTTGTGAGACAGGAGAACCTGGGACACCCTGGCTTGAGCACTTTTAACTTGATTAGGACCATTAGTCAACATATTGCGTGGATTGGGGGTTTTTCCCAGCCCTGTGGGACAGGCTTTATTTCCAGCTCCCTCCAAGTGAACCAAGTCTGTGGGACCTTGTGCTTTGCAACACAAGCCACTGGAAAGGGTTAGGAGAGACCAAGGGAAGCTTATCCTCACTGCTTCCCGTGGGCAAGGAAGCTCCAGAGAAGAGCTGACATTCAGAAAGCTGGTGGAAATGTGCAGTCTGAGCATGAGTCTCTCTTCCAACCCAGGCAGATGATCTCAGCTCTTTGCTGCTTGAGGTTGTCTCTTGGGGTGGATGTTTCCACCCAGATCTGTTCTGGCCAATGTTTTTTACCTTTAAAAGCCTAAGCTGAAGGAGTCCTTTAATATCTCTCGCTCTCTATGCAATAAAAACATCACAATAATAATAGCTCCTGCTGAGCACCCTTAATCTGTAGAGATCCAGGCACTTTAGAAAGGAGCAAAGCTATTATAGCGAGGGGACGGAGGAGAAAAGAACAGGGACACAAGAAAACACAGGGATTTTCACAAGGAAATCGGCAACGCAAGCAGCATACATCCCAATCTCTCAAACTTCCCTAGGAAGGCTGAGCTTACAGCCCCAAAAGCAAAGGTACAGCACCCAAAAAGCAGCCAGGCTGCAGAGATGAGGAGGCAGAGCGGTGCCTGCAGAAGGCAGATGCTGGGAGCAGAGTGAAATGCTCCTCACTTATCTCTGGGAATGGTGCTTTCAAGGCCGTGGGCACTCCCCCCTTTCAGGGGGGAAAATGAGGGGTGAGCCCTCCCAGTTTCACAGCCCCCAGGAGAGCACTGACTCATCCCCCTCCACCACCTCCCAGAGCCTCTGGTCTTCCCCCGAGCCCAACCTCCTCCTGGCACCATCCCTCACATGCACCCCAAACCACTGACACTCAGGGGAGGTCCCCTGAGGAAACACAGCTCAGAGAAACCCATGTCCCCTCCCCAAGTGCCAACTGGCTCCAGAGACCCTCAGGTACCTGGGGACTAGGTTAGAAAGACCTACCATTGCAGCAAGGGGCTGGAAAACTCCCGCAGGGTCCCAGAACTGCCTTACCGCAAGCTCTCCACGCTGCTAACCACCCTGCTCTGCCCTGCATCCTTTAAATACCCAGCAGCCACCTCTCAAGCCATTCCCTCCTGGAGGCAAGCACTTAGTACATGAAGCTGGGTAAGGGGAACACACACTCCAGGAGGTCAATCACTGAAGAGCAAAACATCCACTTCTTCCCAGCTGGTGGCCAAATACCCACTTGTGCTACATGTCCGAGGCCGTACCTATCCTCTGCAGCCATCAGGTTTTGACAGCAAACTCCAGAAATCTTCTCCCATACCTAATAAGTCAGGTGGGACCACGCAAAACCTGAGCACAAGGATATAAAGAGGAGACCGAGGTGTCCCCGGGGTGACTCTGTTTTCTCCCATGCACCAGGATGCTCAGATCCACCAAGAGAGATGCTCTTCCTGAGACCAGAAGGACCAGGAAAGCCTGGGAGCTAGCAGAGGTATTCCTGCAGGCATCTCATCAGTATGAGGAGCGTTACACCGGGTGCAGGGCCAATACAGCGTGTGTTTTCAGCAGAGCAGACAAAAGTAGGGAAGAAAAAGATGCAAATATCTCAGGAATGTGCCCGGCAGCCTTTTGTGTGAGCACATTAGAATACAATACAAATGTGACTAAAAAAGACTCAACAGAATAAATACTGCACTTATAATAGGCCTCAGAGAGAGAAAGAGATTTAATGGCAACATATTAAATGTAAATCAACACAAAAGGTAACTGGGAAGGGAAGAGATATACCAGCTTAGGGATTATAGCACAAAGCTGTAATATTTACTCACGAGATTAAGGCACTTATAGGAAATGAAATATTGTCCTTTTGTAATAATTCAATCCCTCGCCTTTATCCAGGAGGATTGGACATATCAAGCTATTTGAGAGATGCAGACATAAATTCACACCTATTATTAGCGGCGGGATGTGGCCCCGGCGCCCGCGTCTCTCACGGCTGCTCTACAAGAACTCAACGTTTCCCAGGGGAAACTCAACCTTGGAGCGACCAAAGGCTTCAGAAGGGCGAGCAGTTGGTGCCTACACATCCCCACCAACAGCCAGCAGCACCAGAGCTGCAGCGACCAAAGATTTTGGACTGCGTGGACAAACCAGAAGATGACTGCTCATAAGTTGTTTTTTTGTGGGGGTGGGATCTTTCCTCCCCACAATTCTTATCCTAACACATCCCGGATTCTATGGATCTGCTGGACCACCAGCTGCTCCTCTGGGCAGTTGAGTCTGGAGGATGCTAAGGGCTAAAAGCACGACTGCTCCCACAGCCCTGGGGGGTGGGTGAATGCCATCAACCTCAATCCTCAGTTTCCACAGCTGGAATTGGAAAAGACCTTCAAGATCATCAAGTCCAACCTCAAATTTCCTCCAGCCTCAAGTTTCCCTGGGGCATGAGCAGAAAGACACTTGAGGAGCGCGCTCTATCACCGCCGTACACGTGTTCTCTCCCCCTTTGCTCTGTTTTTTCACGCAAAGAGAAATTTTAACAACTCAATTTGATTTCCAGGTGCCAGGCAGAGCTGGCAGGCAATTAAAAAAAAAAAAAAGACAACTTGATGATTTCTCCAGCCCAAACCTTTTCCTCAACTAGATACCTCAGCTACTTGTACGGCCCCAATCAGGAAAGCATCTTTAGCACCTCACAATCTTTAATAGACTTGTCCTCCGCAAACCCCTCGTGAGGTAGGGAAGTGCTATTATCTCCTCGAAACAGGCAGGGAACAACAGCTAGAAAGAGTCTGCCCACGGCGTTGTCTCGCTGCGTTGGAGACCTGCCCCACAAAAACCTTACATCAAGCGGGGCAGTGCCAGGCAGTGTGCCCAGGGTGCTGTGGCCAGGCTGGGCTGCTCCTCGGCTGGCTCCTGCAGCTTGCAGAGAACTTGGTGCTGCCAAACCTAAAGATTTCCGGATGGATGAGGTGGTCAGTTTAAAGTAAAGGGGGAGAGGGGATAAATAACCAAACAGAAAACTTCGAAACAAACAAGCAAAACCAAACTCACAAAACTCACTATAAAACCAACCAAAAACACACACAAAAAAA